>JASPKZ010003865.1:712500-1312500 GCA_030220185.1 Diploptera punctata | reverse complement strand
AGGTGTGGCCATAGTGAAAATATTGCAATTCCTTAATGTTTTCTTTTTCATTTTAATTATATGGAATAAGTCACCATGGAAATCCCTATTAATGATACACCTTTCCCAAATTATCTTCTCCATCTATTATGTTCCGAATAAAAATATTAATAAATCAGAAATTAAAGAACTAATATATTTGAAACAAAATATTATATTCTCCGGATATTTTAATGCTATAGTACTAAATAGAACTGTAAAAAGAAAATGTCCGGGCCAAATGTATTGTGAATTATATGATAATTATGGTTTTAAAATTTAAACCCCTGGCGACCTGACATTTCATACATACAATTAACTAGATACTCCCGATGTTTTAGATATCTGCATGTGTGCAAAAAATAAAAACAGCTAAAATAACGTACTCTGATATCTGCATGAGTCAGATTCTGAACATCTTTAAGTGTTATTACACTTAACGATCTCTAAACATTTTCCTAACAAGTGTGTAGACGAAAAATACGTTGAATGTCTAAATTTCAATGATAATGTTTTTGTCAACCCTCATACTATTACTATAAACACAAAAGGAATACAGAATACACAAAACTATAAACATGCACCATAAAAATAATATAAAAGAATATACTCATATAATAACAATCCCATTCTTTATAATAACTTAATTAAAAAACAAAACTTTTTAATTCAACAAATGATTAAACACAAATATAAACACCGAAAAAAGCCAAAATTCAGACATCCGCGGAACAAAACTTTATTTTAGATTCCAATAAAATTAGTGAGACCAAATATCTATGTACAAAAGAATGCAATTTTTGAAAAAGATTTAAACGTACTCAAATAAATATTACTTCCTATTTTCTTAATAAACCAATAAATAAGGAGAACATTTGTAATACTCCACTGGAAGATGATCAAGGACGATTCATTCATAAACTCGATGATAATATAATACTTTTAGCTAACTAATGGGAGAGGCTATTCGAAGAGAGCAACGAAATAAAAACTAATAAAAATGTAGGACTACTCCAACAATTAAATGAAATATGGAATAATTGAATATTCCAAATACAGATATTTCGAGTTCATCATGGATCACACCTGTTAAACTGGGAAAACTAATTAAAATACTCCAATTAAATATCTCTGGGATCAGATTATATCCCTTATGAAGAGGTAACATTGGAATAAAAAGTGATTTATCTATTCTTAACTAAACGAATTAATGCAATTTTGAGATCCTAGTACATGCATGAGGTCTGGAAACCCTCCAGTCTGTTTATCATTCCAATAGGTACCAAAAGTAAAAGAAACCCAAAAATTATAGACCTATAACTCTGAATACATGCATAGTGTTCTGCCAAAGAGCAGGTCTATCACTGTAAACTCAGCAATCTCCGATCATTCCATAACTCAACTTTCCTTTTTCTATCAGAATACAAACAATTTATTTCAATAGTATATCAACCGAGGAACTTTTCTGGCTGTAACAATATTTCCGTTGACCACTCATTCTAGGATATCCGTCAACATGCAAATTCTTATTAGCTAGTGGCCAATCCAATTTATTTTCCTCCTCTTTATGAGTTCCAGAATTGTTCTTCCTCCACAGACTCTGTCTAGCACATTTTCATGTTTACTTTGCCTGTTAATTTTAAACGTGCCATTCTTCACCATATCCTCAACTCTAAAGCTTCCAATCGCTTTTCCTCATTCCTTATTAATGTCCAAGTCTCTACACCACACAATTCTACCATTCCACACAAAATACTTCACAAGCAACGTCCCTAATTATTTTGCCAAGGGTTCGCAGAAATTGCTTGTAATCTTATAAAATTCTTATTTTGCTATCCTCTGCTTTACTTTTTGACCGCAGTACGTGTTACGTATGATAGTACAACTGAAGTATTTGAAGCCCGACGCTTCCTAAATGGCCTCATCTTAAATCCTCAGGTTCATCATCCTATAATCATGACCTTCGCCTTATTTGTATTTATCTTCATTCTATAATCCTCGCACTTGTCATTTAGCTCCATCAGTATGTTCCCCAGTTTCAATGCACTTTCTGCTAGCAATGCCAAGTCATCAACAATTCTTATGAAATTAATCCTTCCTCCTTCCAATATTTACGGCTCCCCGCATTCTGGAAGCTTCCTTCATTATGTCGTCCAGGTAGATATTGAAAATAGTGGGTACAGAGGACATCCTAACCGTACTTTCATTCCAATATGTCTTCCCTGTGACATTTCTTGTCCTATCTTTATTTTTATTCGCAGCTTCATATAAAGATTACTTATGAGCTTCCTCTCCTTCCTGTAAATGACATTTTTTTCAAGAGCATTATCTATTTGTTCCAATTCACTATGTCAAAGCCCTTTTCCAGGCCAACAAACACTGCATAAATTTCTTTATTTTTTTTTCTATATATCTTTCTCTTAATATTCTTGTCAATCCAATTGCATCTCTCGTATCCTTTCATTTGCTAAAGCCAAACTGTTCTTTTTCAGATTCGCTTTCCGTGGTCGAATGTAAACGTCGGTTCAGTATTTCTCAAGATAAACTTTGCACGTTGTGATAACCAGCACGTAGTCCCCGATCTATTTACATTTCTTCGCATTGTTTTTCTTCGGTACTTATATTAACACTGTCTCAGGCAATTCTTCGGGTCATTAACTTATCATCTTGAAGCGTATAAGAATAATCCTTATTTTCTTCATCCAAGCATATAACCAATTCAATTCGGTTTCCATCTACCCCTGTTGCTTTCCCATTCTTTATCCCGTTAATTGCTAGTTAACTTTTACCTCCAGATTGAATATCCTTTTTCATCTTCTAAAACCTATTCTTCATTTTTTATATCAAAGATAGACGGACGACTTCTTCTACATTTTTCTCCCACATATTCATAATTCCATATTTAACTTATTTCTTCATTATTTTCGTCCTCAATCAACCATATAGTTTTCCAGCTTTTCTTTAAATAGCGCAAAGATTTAACTTCCTGGTACATTGAATCATATTTCACTTTCCTCTCCAGATTCTCTATATCTTCATATTTCTCTTTTATCAATTCTTCCTTTGCCTTGTCATATTCTGTTAGAAGGAAAATATTAATAATGAAAACACGACCGCGGGTATATTCCTGGATCTCCTAAAATTGTTTTGATAATGTCTGGGACAAGGGATGTATTAACATATTACTAAATCATGAAAATAATTGATACTGAATAAAATTTGTTAATGATTTCTTAAATAATATATCCTTCCAATTTATCCACGCGGGAAACCTAACCAGGATAAAATAATTAGATCGGGAGTACGAAATGGGTCAACCTTAAAAGTTCACAGACACCTGAACACAGTAATAATAGTGCAAATGTTTCTCCATCACTAAAGTCCACACTGACATAATAACACAGCTTTATTTGGTAATCCACCTGCAGTAGTTACGCCGGTTATTATAACGGCTCCACTAATTCTCCTTCCTACAAGCTCCCATATACTTGCTCATATATGCTTATGCATGTTGATGCTGCTGCTGCTATCACTACTTACTAATAATAATGTACATTATTATTACCGTTATATTTTCCCATTTTCAGATAATGAGAAATGAAGAAATTGAAGTCAAGTAATAAGAGTGAAGGTAGAAAAGACGAAAAGGTCAGTATCATAGATTATAGTATTACTAGTGTTACTACTACTACTATTTATAATAATATTATTAGTAGTAATGATAATAAAGTAATAGAATTAATAATAATTCATTTCGCTTTGCGGAAAATATAAGATAAATGAGTAGAACTAGAAGGCACAAGAAGGTAGACAAAACAGATGATGTTATTGCTATTAAATAATAATAGTAGTAATAATAATAATAACTATATTAATAATAATAAATAATAATAATAATATTATAATAATAATAATAATAATAATAATAATAATAATAATAATAATAATAATAGGGGAGACGTTTGTACCTAGAAACACTTTTTTGATTTTCTTTCTTAGTTAATAGGTTGACAATTCATCTCCCACTGAATATATATAAATGGAACAGTACTTCATTCTATGTATATGTTTCTTTTATCTCCATGAAAATTAAAACACACAAAATTAAGTTTTTGAAAACAAGTTTTTCGTTCCAAGGTACAAGATATTCGTATACTTTAGAGCATGCCGCCTTGTACCTTGAAACACTTTTATTTGTATTGTTAACTGGATAAAATAATACATTTTATCAGAGTTTTATTAAATTAATTATTATAACATAATTTAAAATTAAATTTACCCACATTAAAAAGAAACCATAGTGATGATTGTTAATAAAAATAAATTATTGTTTATGATTACAGATTTTAGAAATGTTGTTTTCAAATTTACAATTGTGTTCACTTTTTGTTGCAAACGTCTAACAAATTATTTCCATCCTTTAGCATCTGTGCCAACGCATTATTCGTGGGACCAATGAAGGTATTATAAAAACCGTTGTCCGCTATTATTTTTGTGATATGCTTGATTACAAAAATGCACTCTTCATCTGCGCTGTCTTCGTCCACAGTAGATACTAATTCAAAAGGCTCACCCTCAGATGGTGAAAGCACAGTACGCTGTTTTGCATTTTTTTATGGACTGACGAATTGTTTTCTTGAGACATTTTACTTCCTGAAGGCACATTAATTTTATGGACTGCTGACAGATTTTTTAGTTTCTTTCTGTTCTCCTTAATTTTGTTAATGCTATTGTACTCCGACATGTCCGTCATTATTCTTGTTTTTCCCGTCTTCCTCCCTCGGTTTCCTGTTGTCCGGGGTTTGGCTTTAGGATATGGTTGAATCTTTTCAGGGGTAACAAGTTCATCACTGACTACAGTTGTGTTACTGTGTGAATTTTCTAGAGTTTTTTTGTTTAAGAAGCTTCAACAATCCTATCAGGTTCTCTTATCAGTAACAAAAGAACACTGAATATCATCTTGAGAAAATATTCCGCAATCTAGCGGGAAGATGCCGAAATTATTGAAGCCACTCATTATGTTGTTAATTGAAAATGCCCGCAGGAAAGTTGTTCCTAACATTTCAGCTACACTGTAAATGTCGAACGTCACTCCGGGTGGCTGACAAACCAAGCATCTACACATTGATTGTAGTATGATTCCAAATGTCCGAATACAGTCAAGTCAATGGGGCTGCAATTTATTATACGATGTGGCGGAAAATTTTACAATTGCAACGCCAGAATCAGAAGCCTTTGTCACAGCTTCCACGGAAATATGTGATTCGTGGTTGCCTAGGACTAGAAGGACAGGTTCCTCATTCGAGCATTTCACAAACTTGATTAAATATGTCAGGAATTTTATAAATAATTCTTCATTAGACCAATCTGGTGGAGTTACAGTTCCTAATGTTCCTGGCGGTGCACCAAAATAGCATCCTGTCCTTAAAATTGATTCTCGGAAAAATCAACATTGGTGCATGTGATTTCCGATAGCATTTATGGCGGCTATCATTGTTAGAGTGTATCCACTTTCGGCAGATGTGCGGCTTCCGATTTCTTTAATTCCTTTGGGGACAACAATGTGACTAGGAGTCTGAACAGTAGAAAGCCCGGTCTTGTCCAAATTCTAAATTCTCTGGGGACGAAAGGGACCAAATCGAGTGTGAAAGCTTTCTAGATTATTAAAAATGCATCAACATTTGTGTCATTGATACAGTTGAACGGGATAATCTTGTAGCCTCTGACTTTCTTACACTAAGTGAGTCAGCATGTCTGCGCATAAACCAGCGCATCCATTCTTCACCGCCTATGCAATCATTGTTCCAATTATCTGGATTTTTTATTATTAGCAACTGCAAATTTATATGCAAATTCTCTGACAACTTTTATGTGAGCCCGTGCTGAACTCGAGCTACTCTGATAATACAATCAATAAGTTTATCCACTTCTTGGTCACTAAAAACACTGCAATATTCGTACAATAAAGAAATTACGCTTCTCCAGAATCTCAAAGCTGCAAGAACTCTTCATAGAGTGGCAAGAGAGACTTTATATATTTCACAAGCTTCTCTTCGAGAAATCCTTCGATCAGGTGGTACATTAACAACTTCAACCGCTTCTCTGATGGCATTTGTGTTCTCAGGGTTTCTTTCAATATCAGTTTTGCCTCGTGGCATTATATCCGAAACTATACACTACCATCAATACATAGTTTTTATCCAGGAGAGTGTTTCAAGGTACACGACATACTTTGTTCCAAGGTACAAGAGGTTACCATTCGAACCGAAAACGATGTCTCTGTTTTATAGGCTAAAATAAAAGTTGATAATTGTGTTAGATTGTACTTACCAAGAACTAGGGATTGTTTTGGTGTTGTAATTCTGTTCACAACACTATTTTTCTCTCAAGAACAATAACAAGCGCAACACAAAGTTTTACAAAAGAGTCTTCAAAACGAAATATTTGTATCGCGACTTAATAACTAACGGTACTCCTTTGATACTTTTACAGCAGTGGTATGCCGTTTAAATGCACCAGATAGTAGTATAATATGCCGCTAGAGTAACAGCACTGATTGGAAACCGAAGGGTGTTCCAAGGTACACTATTCTCAAGGAAAAAGGTCTGCCCTATTAAAGCGAAAGTTTAAATTGGGTCAGGAGCCTACAATGCATTTTACATCGCCAGTATATTTCCACTACAGGATACACATAGAAACACCACAGTACTGATTTCTATTTGCCTTTATCTGTAGACAGTACCGTGATGTTCGTGAGTTTGAAATATTGCAATTTGAGTATCCATCCCTGTTTTAATCGAAATTGTGAAAATGACAACTACAGAGGCAACTATGTTTTCTTTTTAAAATTTTAATACATTTAATTTTTAAAAGCTAACATTAATGTTATCGCAAATCTGACCTAAAAGTTACGAAAATTATGTGTACATGATTCAAAATGAACTTATGATCATTTGGTAAAGCTACTTTAATTGAATAATAGGTTACATGACTGCAGACATTTAATTTGAATTGACAGAAACATATATTAAATGAATTACATACAGGCTACTAAGTGTGTTAAATTATAAATCATGTTATTGTCAATTTAGTTCTTAATTATATAATTCCTCCGGAGACTTTTACCCCAGTGGAACCCACGTCCGCATTTCATGACGGTGTGTATAGGTATATATGGAGAGCCTATGCCCGAGCGGCCATAAATCTACCAGTTCGATAGTAACAGTAAGTTAATTTGTTAGTTATTATATAATTACTCTCTATATTTTTCAAAATAATTAAGAGTTTAATTAATGAGTGATTTATTTTTTTACACATACAGACTGATCAAATTTATTCGCTCTAAGTATTTCATTATAATTTTGTTCCTTACCGAAGTCGAGCAATTCAAATAATCATGCCTTGGTGTACATGTATTGAACTTGAGATCATAAGAGTCTCCACGGACGAAGAAATTATCAAATGGTATGTCGGTCTGTATGGGAACGGTGTTTATTCAAACATCGCAGGCTCAACATTAGCAAATGCATAGCTGTAATAAGTACCAGCACCAATATACTGAAAGTAACTATAAGTGTGGAAGATCAGATATTATCGCCACTTACCACTCTATATAAAATCGAATTGAATCGTTTTCTTTGTTTGACACATGTGAATGTGAGACCACTATCACCTCAGCATAGTGCCTACTAGGTCTGACGCTCGTGGAGTTAAGTACTACAATTTTAAATACAAAAACAATGTATGAAATATCCACGTTAAATAATTACTCAATGTTATTGTTTACATTATCATTGTTTTTCAGGGAATAACAATTTAGAGAGTTCTCACATTAATGGAATTTCAAGTATACTTGGAGCTCAAGAAGGTACAAGAAATCAGATGAATCATTGATCAAAATATTCAAAGAAGAATTTTCATCGTTAAAAATAAGTAAGTAGTGACGCTCTGCTGCTTGATCTATAACTGAAACTCATATATAATATCAAATGAGTTTCTTTTTGAATCCATATATTTCTGCCTCGCTTAAAGTGGGCTAGGGAAATAATCCTAGAATCGAGACACTATCATCCAGTCTAAAATATATTTTTTTTTTTCTGGACGGAAGCGAACTGAAAAACAAAACTATAATATAAAATGTGACAGGAGGCGACTTAAATAGTTAAAATAGTTCCTAAAACAAAATGGATGAAGAAGTTACTATACATTATACTAATTCTAGGAATTATGCAGGAAAACAAAAATAAATTGGTGGTAAGGGTTATGAAATTCCAAAAAAATATGTAACAGCAAATAATGCAAACATTGTCTGTCTCAAACTTCGTATCACCAAAAATTTGGCACTTTATCAACGGGCATGAATCAGCCAGATGGAAATATAATCGTAAATCAAGTAGTAAATCAAATACTCGGTTCACAACTCAACCGAAGAATTCCGAAACAACGCATAAACCTAAATCATACCCTATTAAAACTATACAAATAATTAATTTCTTTGGTAAACAAAAAATGCCATGATATATTTTAAACAAGATACCTTGGTTATTTACTTTAAATCGGGTGTTCAAAAAATATACCTATAACATAGATGATTTTAATAAAACATACGAAAAAATTAAATGAATACTAAATTCAATATTTTACATATTCAACCTACGATGATACACAGTACAAAGTAAAATTGTACCGAAAGGGTTCCAACCGATCACAAGAGAAGAAGATATAATTATTAAAATAATATCAAAGGGATATCATGAGTCAACTATAAGACAAATTAGCACAAATGTAATTGATCAAACCGGAAATAATAAACAGCATCCGTTACCTATATGGATATTAACAATACACAAGATTAAATATTACGGATATCGTGAACCATAAACATATGTGGAATATTGGTGTCAGGATAGAAGAATAAGGGGAGAGGTGACATTCCCCAATGTTATTATTGCCAGAAATTTGGTCACAAAGCAACTTGATATATGGGGCACGCAATCTGTATGAGAAGTGTCGCAAATAACAAAACTCGAGAAGCATCTCTCAGATCGTAACTTGAGGTAACAGTGGCGAGATATTTTGCAAATGCCAAACTTGTCACAATTTTTCCAATTTTATATCGAACCTTCAAATCCCAAAAGACATAACAAATTCCAATAACTAACATTAACAAAAAGATAGAGATACCAATTGTAGAAGCAATTTGGAATAGAACAGATGATAATAGAATTAGACATGAAAAACAGAATACTGGATATAATATAAAAACGATATTCTACATAATTTAAATAAATTAAAAGATTTCAATGTTTGAAATATAGATTCGGGATTTAAACAAACGATTTTTAATGCTAAGATAGCCTCGAATACCTTTACTAAAATAGGGATTTTTATGGAGACTGTATTCTAACTTTAAATGGTTTTTAATTACAGATGGAAAATCACTAGGAATTTTATCATATTATACATTAATGCTAATGGAATAGAAAGCCAAATAAACTGTATAAAATGATAATTAACAAATTTGATTTACATATAATTTGTTAATGACGCCGAATTATCAAATTATAAAACTTTAAAAATTAAAAACTACAAAATATATAGAAAGTAAATCATACAGAGTTGTGGCCATAGTGAAAATATTCTTATTTCCTACAGTTTTTTTTCATTTTAATTATATGGAATAAGTCACCACGCAATTCACTATTAATGATACCCCCTACACAAATTATCTGCTCCATTTTTTATTTTCCGAAGAAAAATATTAATAAACCGGAAATTAAAGAAGTGATATATTTGAATTAAAATTGTATATTCTCCGGAGATTTTAATCATAAAAGTAAAGAGGAAATGCCCAGACCAAATTAATTGTTGAATTATATGAGAATTATGGTTTTAAAATTTTAACCCCTGACGAGCCGACCTTCTACCCGTACAATCAACTAGAGACTCTTGATATTTTAGATACCTACCTGTCTGCGAAAAACAGCTTATATAACGCACTCTGAACATTGCACGAGTTAAATTCGGACCATCTTTCAGTGATATTACACTTAACGATCTCTAAACCTTTTCCTCACAAGTATCTAGACTTAAAATACATTGATTGTCTAAATTTCAATGACAATGTTTTTGTCATCCTTCATACTGTTACTATAAACACAAAAGGAGGAACATATTACACAAAACTATACACAGGCACCACAAAAATTATTACCAAGCAGTATACAACAAATAATAACTACCCTATTCATTGTAATAATTAACTAAAAAACAAAACTTTTGAATTCAACAAATGATTAAACAAAAAAATAAACTCCGAAAAGGTGGCTAAAATTCAGACGTCCGCGTAACAGAATTTTAGTTAAGATTCCAATAATATTAGTGAGAGCAAAGATCCATACACAAAGGAATGAATTTTTTTGAAAAAGAATAATCTGTATGCAAATAATGAATACTTGCTATTTCGTTAATAAATCAATCAATAACATGAAAATCTGTAAGACCCCACTGGAAGGTATTCAAGGACGACTCATTCATAAACTCGCTGATTATGTAATACTTTTATCTAAGTAATGGGAGAGGCTATTGGAAGATTAAATGGAAATAGAAAGTGATAAAAATAAATTTCAACAATTAAATGACAATATAGAAAAATTACATATTATGAATTCAGATACTCCGAGCTCATCATGAATAAAACCAGTTCAAATGGGAAATCTAATTAAAAATACTCAAAGTAGAAAGTATCTGGGATCAGATGATATTCTTTATGAAGAGCAAAACACGTGAACAATAAGTCGTTTATCTTCGTTTAACTAAACTAATTAATGCAATCTTGAGATCCCAGTACATGCATAAGGTCTGGAAACCCTCCAGTCTCTTTATCATTCCAAAAGGTAACAAAAGTAAAAAAAAAAACAAAGAATTATAGACCAAGAATTCTGATTGATAACATAGCGTTCTGCGAAAAAGCAGGTCTTTCACTATAAACTCAGCAATCTCCAAATCTTTCTTTAACTCAACTTTCCTTTTTGTGTCAACACACAAATAATTTATTTCAATACAGTGTATCAACCGATGTCCTTTTCTGCTCTAACTTTATTTCCCTCGATCACTCCTTCTAGGACATCCGTCAACAGGCAAATTCTTATTAGCCAGTGGTCAATCCAATTTATTTTCCTATTCTTTATGAGTTCAAGAATTGTACTTTCTCCACCCACTCTGTCGAGCACATTTTTATTTCATATTTTGTCTGTCAATTTTTAACGTGCCATCCTCGTCCATATCCACATGTCCAAAGATTCCAGTCGCTTTCCCTCATTCCGTCTTAATGTCCAAGTGTCTGCACCGCACAACGCCACACTTCCTCACAAAGCATTTCACTAGCCTCTTCTGTAATCCTTTTGCCAAAGGTCTGCAGTAATTGCTCTTCTTGTGAATCCTTATTTTGCCATTACTATCTTCTGCTATACTTTCTGATCGCAATACGTATTAATAATGATAGTACAACAGAAGTATTTGAAGCTCATCGCGTGCTAAATGCCCTCATCTATAATCCTAATGTTCATCTTCCTATTTCACCTACATATAATCACGACCTTCGTCTTATTTATATTTATCTTCATCCCATAATGCTCGAACTTGTCATTTAGTTCCAGCATGTTCCTATGTTTCATTGCATTTTCTGCTAGCAATGTAACATCATCAGCAATTATGAAACTAATTCTTCTTCCTGCCATATTTACAGCCCCACGCATTCCGGAAGCTTTCTTCATTAGGTCTTCCAGGTAGATGTTGAAAAGTGAAGGTGACAGCGGACATCCTAGCCGTACCCCATTCCAATATGTCTTCCCTCTGAAATTTCTTCTCCTATCTTCAATTTTAATCGTTGCTTCACATATAGATTACTTATAAGCCTCCTCTCCTCCCGGTTAATGCAAATTTTCTTCAAACGCATCATACATTTATTCCAATTCACACTGTCAAAGGCCTTTTCCATGTCAACAAATTTTGCATAAATATCTCTATATTTGTTCTATATATCTTTCTCGTAATGTTCTTATCAATCCAATTTGCATCTCGTTTCCTTTCCTTTCCTGAAGCCATAATGTTATTCTTCTGATTCGCTTTCCGTGGTCGAATCTAATCGTCGATTCAGCATTTTTCAAGATAATTTTTGCAGATTCTGATATCCAGCACATAGTCCTGAACTGTTTGCAATTCTTCGTATTGTTTTCCTTCGGTACTAATATCAAAACTGTGTCAGTCAATTTTTCGGGCCATTCACCTTCTTTATATATCTTTAAGCATAAAAGTTTAATTTCCTTATTTTCTTCAACCAATCATTTAACCGATTCAATTCGGATTCCATTTATCCCTGTCGTTTTTCCATTTTTTATTCCGTTAATCTCTAGTTAACTTTTCTCTCTAGATTAAATATCATTTTTCATCTTCTGATACCTATTCTTCACTGCCTATATCCAATATAGACGAACGATTTCTTGTCCCATATAGCTCTTCTACATTTTTTCCCACGTATTCATAATTCCATATTTGTCTGTTATTACTTCATTATTTTCGTCCTCAATCAGCCACATAGTTTTCCAGCTCTCCTTTAATACGTCCAAGCATTTAACTTCCTGCAACATTAAATCATATTTCCCTTTCCTCTCCAGAGTCTATAAATCTTCAAATTTCTCTTTTATCTATTCTTCCTTTGCCATGTCAATTTCTGTTAGAAGGAAACTATTAACATTAAAAAAAGACCGTGTGTATATTCCTGGACCTCCAAAATGTTTGTTGATACTGTCTGGCACCAGGGACCTATTAACATATTACTAAATAATTTAAACCCTTTATCTTGATAAAAATTAATAATGATTACTTAAAAATAGAACTTCTCAATTTATACACGCGAGAAACTTTTCCAAGTTAAAATAATTAGAACGGGAGTACGAAATGGATCTACGCTAAACGTTCGCAGATAGTACAACACGGTAATAATACAGGAACTGTTTTCTCCATCACTAAAGTCCATACTGACATAACAACGTAGCTTTGTTTTATAATCCACCTGCAGTGGTTACGCCGGTTATTATAACGGCTCCACTGGATCTCCTTGATACAAGCCCCTATCCGCTTGCTCATATATGCTTATGCATGTTAATGCTTGCTGCTGCTGCTATCACTACTTACTAATAATAATGTACATTATTATTACCATTATATTTTCCCATTTTCAGATATTGAGAAATGAATAAATTGAAGTCGAGTAATACGAGTGGAGGTAGAAAAGAAGAAAAGGTCAGTATCATTGCTTATAGTACTACTAATTTTACTAATACTGCTACTACTACTACTACTAATAATAATATAATAATAATAGTTATTAATAATAATATCATAGTTATATAATTAATAATAGGTCATTTCGCTGTGCGAGGTTAAACAAACTACGACAAATAACGAGAACTAGAAGACAGAAGAAGGAAAGAAAAGAGGTGATATTATTGCTATTAAATGGTAATAACAATAATAATAATATTAATAGTAATAATAATATAATAATAATATAAATAATAATAATAATAACAAATGTGAGGGCTGGAATTAGGTCAGGGGCTTACAATGCATTTTACATCACCAGTACAATTCTACTACAGGAAACACATATAAACACCACAGTACTGGTTTGCTTTTGCTTTAATGTAGATAGTGCCGTAATGATCGTGAGATTGAAATATTGGAGTTTGAGTATCCCTCCCTGCTCTAATGGAAATTGCAAAAATCAAAAGTATAGAGACGAACTATGTCTTATTTTTAATAATATTAATACATTTAACGTTTAAAAGCTAACGTAAAACATTTTATACAGTATTGGCAGTTCTATCTCCTATCTATTGATGTGAAACCTGGACATTGACAAAGGCAGATAGTAAACAAATAGAGGCTGCAGAAATGAAGATGATAAGAGCAATAGCAGGATACCAAAGGACCCATAGAAAGAAAAACGAAGATATAAGAACAAAACTTAATATGTTTTATCTCTGTGAAATAATATTATACAATCAAAATGCTTCCCTACAGTACGTATTACAAATGAATGAACAGCGCATACCATGAAGAAATTACAATTATAAACCAAAAGGGAGAAGATTGTTGGTAAGACCATTGAAGAGATGCAAGAACCAATTCGAAATATAATGAGATCGGGAAGAGGACATTGGGCTTAATCCTTGTTATTGATGATGATGATGATGATGATGATGAAAGCTAACTTTAATGTTATCGCAAATCTGAGCTAAAAATGGCGAAAATTATGTGTGCATGATTCAAAATAACTAATGATCATTTGGTAGAGCTAATTTTATTGAATAATGGGATACCAGATTGCCGACAGAATTTCAATTTACAGAGAAATAAATTAAATGAATTACATATAGGCTACTAAGTATGTTCAAGTTAATAACATGTTATTGTCAATTTTGTTTTTAATTATATAATTCCTCCGCAAAATTTTACCCCAGTGGTCCGCATGTCGTGACGGTTGTAGATAGGGATATATGGAGATATTATGTTCGAACTGCCATGAATTTAGCGGTTCTATAGTGTGTGGCAAGTCATTCACTCAGCCTCTTATTTCAGATAAATAAGTACTTTCATCAAAAGTGAATAATTTGTGAACCCGTAATTATTATCAGAAGTAGGGCATATTTATATTCAAATGAATTGTAATGAAAATAGGAATTCAATAGTAACAAAATTAAAATGATATAACCTACCACAAAATAATTTAATAAGCAATAAATAAAACAGTAGTACCAAGCAATTAGCGCCAGTCTTAGACCTGGACCCTTGCTATTGTAGCAAACGAAATTAGTAAACATCATACAATGGATCCGTAAGTCCTTATACAATGGGGAAAAAGTCTGCAGTTTCCTTTGTCAAGAGGATTTACAAGACTGCACTATTATCAAATTGCTATAACAATGCTAAGCCCAAAAACTTCTTACAAAAGGCTGGGAAGTCACAAACAAGCAATTGGATTTTCCAAGGTAACTTGTGGAAAGAGTTATCCCCAACCTAATTTTAACTAGTAGGCTACATGTCGCTCGCAGCGGGTGCCTTCTTTGCGGCCTAAGGTAGATGCCGACAGTCGATAGCCGCGCTCTTAAAGAAAACTCCATTTGGTCAACCCTGGAAATTTTATATTATGAGGCAACTAATTTAAAGGGGGGGACGAGGCCACAAACTTCTAAGTTTAACACCCACGATAACGCCCTTAAGGTAAAATTTACCAATCAAAATTAGTATAACATATAAACTGTTTGTGAGACGATAAGACTTTTGGTGGAAGGGACTAATGCCGGCCCACTCGGAATTAATAAATATTTTTATTTAGCGAAAACCAGAGTTCTGTGAGTTCAGCAGTTAGTTAGTCAGTTCAGTTCTGTTAGTACAGTTCGTCAGTTGGGTGGTCAGTAGCGACTAGCGGGTGTGCCAGTGCAGGGCACATCGCTGTCGATAAACGAAATAAATTAAGGCACACCGCTTTGTATAAGTTTCAGCGCTTGGTTGAGTGATATAAACATTATTAGTTCTGATTCACCAAGAGCCTTCGCGTCAAATCGTCGTCTAATACGACAAATGTAAACAACAAGTGACAATAAAAGTGCATCGATCAATTACAAGACAGCACACTGGGCCTACTGTTTTTCCCCAAGTGAACATCCTTTCCTCACGGATTCCCGAGATTTAAGTCCATTGTTTTACCGAAACCTGAGCCCAACTAGTCCGGAGCACAATTGTCCATGTACCCATATCCCTGGACATAATTAAACTTACCCTGACTACCAGTCCTTTTTTGTTCAAGTGCCAGTAAGTTAGTTAGTTATTTATTATATTATTCCTCCCTATATTTTTCCTTGCTACATTCCTCTCCTTCAAAATAATTCATCATCATCATCCAATTTTATGGCCGTTACCGCCGTCTTCCGGAAACCAAACGCCATTCCTCTCTGTCCATCCATTGATATTACTCCAATCCTCTAATATTCATAGCTGCTTGCACCCCTTCTATCCAAGTTTTCTTCGATCTTCCTCTCTTCCTCCTTTGCATTGAGGTCCATTCCATAATAATTACTTAAATATTTAAGAGTTTAATTAATGAGTGATCAATGTTTTATACATACAGACTGGTCACATATTCGCCCTTAGTATTTTATTATGCTTTTGCCCCTCACGAGAGACGAGCGGTTTAAATAACCATACCTTGGTTTACATCCATGGTACTTGAGATCATAAGAATCCCCACGGACGAAAAAAATATTTAATGGTATTTCTGTCTGTAACGGAACGGTGTTCATTCAAACATCACATGATCAACATTAGGAAAATGTATAGCTGCAATAAGTACCAGCACCAATAAGAGGAAAGTAGCTGTAAGGGTGGGAGATCCGATATTAACTCGATTTTAGTCGTTATCTTTGTTTGACACATGTGAATGTGAGACCACTACCACCTCAGCATAGTGCCTACTGGGTCTGTCGCTCATGGAGTTTAGTACTACAATTTCAAATACAAGAAAAATGTATGCAATATCCATGTAAAATAATTTCTCAATATTATTGTTATTTCTTTTTCAGGGAATAACAATTTAGAGAGGTCTCATATTAATGGGAGTTCACGTATACTTGGAGCTCAAGACGGTACAAGAAATTATATGAATCATTGATCAGAATATTCAATGAAGAAGTTCCATCGTTAAAAATCAGTAAGTAGTGACGCTCTGCTGCTCCTTCTACAAATGAAACTCATATATAATATCAAATGAGTTTCTTTTTTAATCCATGTATTTCCATCTCGCTCAAAGTGGGCTAGGGAAATAATCCTAGAATCGCAACACTATCGTCCAGTCTAAAATATATTTTGTTTCTAATCGGAAGCGAACTCAAAAACAAAATTATAATATAAAATAAGTTACGATGAGAGGTAACAAAAATAGTTCAAATAGTCCCGACAACAAAATTGATGAAGTTACGATACACAATGATAATAATTCTAGGTATATTACAGGAAAACAAAGATAAATACAATCGATGCAAAGGGTTATGTAGTTCCAAAAAATATGCAAAAGCAAATAATGCAAACATTGTCTGTCCTATATCACCAAAAAATGTGACACTTTATAAATTGGTATGAATCTGTCAGAAGGAAATATAATCAAATACTCAGTTCACTACTGAACCAAAGAATTAAAAAAACAGCTCATACACCTATAGCATTCCCTATAAAAATAATACAAATCTTTGATTTCAATGAGTAAACAAATATTCCAAGAAATATTTGAAATAGGATATCTTAGTTATTTACTTAAAATAGGGTGTCAAAATAAATACCTATATCTTAATTGAATTTAATGAAATATAGGAAAAATTAAATGAATACCATATTCAATATTTTACATATGTAACGTACGATGATATAGAAAGGAAAATAGTACCCAAAGGACTCCCATCGGACGCAAGAGAAGGAGATATAATTATTCAATTAATATCAAAGCGATGTAATGTGTCAAATGTAAGACAATTTAACACAAATGAATATGATCAAACCAGAAGTAGCAAACAGCATCCGTTACCTATATGGATATTAAAAAATAAACAAGAAAAGAAATATTAGGGATTTCCTTAACTTTAAATATATCTGGAAATTTGGTGTCACAATAGGAGAATATAGGGAGTGAGGTGGCATTCCCTTATGTTAATATTACTACTAATTTGGTCACAAAACAACAATATATGTGGCACCCAATCTGTATGATACGTGTCGGAAATAACAAAACAAAGGAAGCATCTTGCAGATCCTAAATAGAGGTAACAGTGAGGAGAGAGCATTTTGCAAATGCCAAACTTGTCCCAATCTTTCCAAATTTATATTGAACCTTCAAACCCCAAAGACAAAGCAAATTCCAATAACTGACAAAAACAATAAGATTGAAATTTCAATTGTAGAAGCAATTAGGAGTAGAATAGAAGATAATGGAAGTAGAAACTAAAAACAGAATAATGGAAATAATTTAAAAAAGCTATTCTAGATATTGTAAAAAAATTAAAGTATTAAATATTTGAAAGAGAGCGTCGGTATTGAAACAAACTATTTTTAAATTTTAGACAGCCTCGGATACTTTTACTAAAATAGGGATTCTTATGGAGACTGTCTTCTCTTTTAAATGGAGATAATTACAGATGGAAATTAACTAGGAATCTTAACATATTACACGTTAATGCTAATGGAATAGAAAGGCAAATTAACTACATAAAATTCTAATTAACGAAATTGATTTAATATGTTTTATTAATGACGCCAATTATCAGATTTAAAAATTTTAAAAATTAAAAACTACAAAATATATAGAAAATAATTCAAACAGCCTTATTGAGGTGTGGCCATTGAGACAAAAGAAATATTGCAACTCCCTAAAGTTTTTTTTTTCATTTTAATTATACGCAAAAATTCATCATGGAAATCCCTATTACAGATAGCCCATATTAACGGCTCCATCTATTATTCTACGAACAAAAATGTTAATAAATCAGAAATTAAAGAACTAATAAATTTGAAACAAAATTTATATTCTCCGGTGGTTTTATTGCTAAACGTACTAAATTGAACTGTAAAAAGAAAATGCCAGAGCCAAATTAATTGTAGAATTATATGAGAATTATGGCTTTAAAATGTTACCCCTGACGAGCCAACATTTTACCCATTCAATCAACTACAGACTCCCGATATCTTAGATAGCTGGTTGTGCGAGTAAAATAGCTTATATAACGTACTCTGATCCTTGCATGATATAGAAGTCGGAACATCTTTCAGTGTTATTACATCTCTAAACCTTTTCCTAACAACTATCTGGCCGAAAAATACATTTATTGTTTAAATTTCAATGAAATGTTTTGTCATCCCTCACACTGTTACTATAAACACAAATGAGAAATATGTTACACAACATTATACACAGGAACCATAAAAAATACTATAAAAGAATATACAACAAATAATAACAATCCCATTCATTGTGATAACTTAATTAAAATACACAACTTTTTAATTCAACAAATGACTAAACAAAAAGATAAACTCCCAAAAAGTGACAAATATTCAGGCAACCGAGGAACAAAACTTTAGTTAAATTTCTAATATAATTAGTGAGACCAAAAATCCAATTACACATAAATGAAATTTTTGAAAAAGTATTAAATGTTTTCATATAAATGATACTTCCCATTTCCTTCACAAACCAATAAATAACAAGAAAAATTGTAATACTCCTCTGGAAGGTGATCAAAGGCGACTCATTCATAAACTCTCTGATAAAGTAATACTTTTAGCTAACTGATGGGAGAGGATATACGAAGAGAATGACGAAATACAAACTGATAAAAATGTACTTCAGCAATTAAATGAAAATATGGAACAATTTCATATTACGAATACAGATAATCCGTTTTCATCCTGGATCACACCTGTTAAACTGGCAAATTTAATTAAAAATGCTCCAAATAAACATTCTCTGGGATCAGACGATATCTCTTATGAAGATCAAAACTTTGAATAAAAAATTATTTATCTTTTTTTTTAACTACACTAATTAATGCAATCTTGAGATGCCAGTAAAAGCATGAGGTCTGGAGACCTCCAAAAGGTAACAAAAGTAAACGAAACCCCAAATATTATAGACCTGTAAGTCTGATTACATACATAGTGTTCTACCCAAGAGCAGGTCTTTCATTGTAAACTCAGCAATCTCCAAAATTTTCCTTTACTCAATTTTCCTTTTTGTATCAGCATACAAAACTTTTATTTCAATATAGTGTATTAACCGATGTATTTTTCTGCCTATAACTTTATTTCCGTTGGCCACTCCTCCTAGGACATACGACGACATGCAAATTCTTATTAGCCAGTGGCCAATCCAATTTATTTTCTTCCTCTTTATGAGTTCCAGAATAGTTCTTCCTCCACCCACTCTGCCTAGCACATATTTATTTTTTTATTTTGTCTGTCCATTCTAAACGTGCTATCCTTCTCCATATACTCATCTCCAAAGCTTCCAGTCCCTTTTCCTCATTCCGTCCTAATGTCAAACTCTCTGCACTACACAATGCTACACTTCCACACAAAGAAATTCACTATCCTCTTCCGTAATCCTTTTGATAAATGACCGCAGAAATTGATTTCTTCTTATAAAATGCTTATTTCGCTATTACTATTCTCTGCTATATTTCTTGACCGCAGTACGTGTTACTATTGATAGTACAACCGAAGTATGTTAAGCTCTAAACATGCTAAATGGCCTCATCTTTAATCCTCATGTTCATCTCCCTTTTTTTTTTCCTTCCTATAATCATGAAATACGTCTTATTTATATATATCTTCATCCCATAATCCTCGCACTTGTCATCTACCTCTATCTGTATGTCCCTCAGTGTCATTGCAATTCCTGCTAGCAATGCCACATCATCAGCAATTCATATGAAATTAATTCTTATTCCTTCCATATTTATGACTCCCCACGTTCCGGAAGCTTTCTTCATTAGGTCTTCCAGGTAGATGCTGATAAGAGCAGGTGACAGAGGACATTCTATCCGTACTCCCATTCAATATACCTTCCCTCTGACATTTTTTATCCTATCTTAACTTTTATTCGCTGCTTCATATACATATATATATATAGATTAATTATGGGCTTCCTCACCTTCCGGTTAATGCAAATGTTCTTCAAAAGCATCATGAGTTTATTTCAATTCACTCTGTCAATGGCCTTTTCCACGTCAGCAAGTACTGCACAAATTTCTTTATTTTTCTATATATCTTTCTCTTAATGGTATTGTCAATCCAATTTCATCTCTCGTATCCTTTTATTTCCCAAAGCCAAACTGTTCTCCTTCCGATTCGCTCTCCATGGCGGAATGTAAACCTCGATTCAGTATTTCTCAAGATAACCATTGCAGGTTGTGATATCCAGCTCATAGTCCTTATCTATTTGCATTTTTTTTTTGCATTGTTTTACTTCTGCACTTATTTTAACACCTGTCTCAGACAAATCCTAGGGCCATTCAACTTCTTTATATATCTTGAAGCAAAAAAGCATAATTTCCTTATTTTCTTCACTCAAGAATTTAACCAATTAAATTCGGATTCCATCTACCCCTGTTGCTTTCCCATTTTTCATTCCTTTAATTTCTAGTTAACTTTTTCCTCCCGATTGAATATCCTTTTCATCCTGTGATATCTCTTCTACATTTTCTATATCCAAGATAGAAGGACGATATCTTGTCTCATACAGCTCTTCTACATTTTTCTCCCACATGTTCATAATTCCATATTTGTCTATTGTTTCTTTCATTATTTTCGTCCTCAATCAGCCATATAGTTTTCTTTAAATAGTCCAAGTTTTAAATAGTTAAAACTTCATGGTACATAAAATCACATTTTCGTTTCCTCTCCAGATTCTCTATTTCTTCACATTTCTCTTTCACCCGCTCTTCCTTTGCCTTGACACTTTCTATTACAAGGCAATTATTATCAATGAAAACATGAACGTGCGTATATTCCTGAATTTCCAAAAACAATTTTTGATACTGTCTGGCACTAGGGACTTATTAACATATTACTAAAATGTGGAAATCCTTTATACTTAATAAAAATTATTAATGATTACTTACATAATAGATCGTTCCAATTAATTCACGCGGGAAACATAACCAAGATATTATAATTAGGGCGAGAGTACGAAATTGATCTACGCAAAAAATTCACAGATACCACAACATGATGATAATACTGGAAATGTTTTGTCCATCACTAAAGTCCATACTGACGTAACAGCAAAGCTTACTTTGTAATCCACGTGCAGTGGTTACGCCGGTTATTATAACGGCTCCACTGAATCTCCTTGCTACAAGCTCCCATGTGCTTGCTCATATATGCTTATGCATATTGATGCTTGCTGCTGCTGCTATCACTACTTACTAATAATAATGTACATTATTATTACCGTTATATTTTCCCATTTTCAGATATTGAGGAATGAACAAATTGAAGTCAAGTAATAAGAGTGAAGGTAGAAAAGGAGAAGAGGTTAGTATTATTGCTGATAATACTACTAATATTACTACTATTACTATTAATAATAATAACATCAGTAGTAATAATAACATATTAATATAATTAATAATAGGTCATTTTGCTTTGCGAGGTTAAACAAACGATAACATATAAGACAAATAAGGCGAACTAGAAGACAGAAGAAGGAAGAAAAAACAGATGATGTTATTACTTTTAAATAATTTTAATAATAATAATAATAATATCATAGATATGAGGGATGAAATTAGGTCATGGGCTTACAATGCATTTTACATCACCAGTACATTTCTTCTACAGGATATATATTTTGAAAGACACACCACAGTACTGGTTTTAAATTAGCCTTTATCTGTAGACAGTGCCGTAATGTTCATGAGGTTGAAATATAGCAGTTTGAGTATCCTTTCCTGCTCTAATTGAAGTTGCGAAAATCCCAACTATAGTGACGAACTATGTTTTCTTTATAACAACATTAATATATTTAACTTTTTAAAGCTAACGTTAACGCTACCGCAAATCTGAGCTATGAATGGCGATAATTATGCGTACATGATTCAAAATTAACTTATTATCATTTGGTAAAGGTAATTTTATTGAATAATAGGTTACCTGATTGCAGACATTTAATCCGAATTGAGAGAGAAATAAATTAAATGTATTATATACAGGCTGTTACACGCAGTACGGTAGTCGTTAAGACACTGCGCTACAAGCCATAAGGTCGGTGGTTAAAGTCCCGGTGGTGTCAGGAACTTTAAACGGACCCAAACCTTCTGGAGGCACTATAGCCCTGGAGTCGACTCAGCCTCTAACGGATATGAGTTCCAGACACTTGTCTGGGCTGACAATCCGGCCGGACATCAAGTGCCGATTTTCAGAAAAAAGTGGGATCCTTATCCTCCTAGAACCACAAGGGCCTCCTGAGGCTTGTTGTGGGATTCCTTTACTTTTACTTACCTATAGGCTACTAAGTGTGTTCAAGTTTATATCATGTTATTGTCAATGGAAGAGGGACTTGGGAACTTTTTAGAAAAACCAGAGGCAAACGCCCAGTTGGTAAACCAAGGAAGAAATGGAAGAATAATATTAACCATGGTTTGAGGTAAGTTGATTATACAGCGGACGATTGGAAACATGAGCTCAGTATAGGGATATATGGAGAGCTAATGTTCGTGCGGATATGAAATTAGAGATTCGATAGTGCCATAACATCATAAGAAATATATGCGCTCATTAAAAATTCCATGATTTGCTGGTGGGGATATTTGTGTTTTCCAAGTCCCTGGAAACTAAACTAAATCAGCAGTTGCATAGTTATTGTTAATTCCCCCTTGCTGGAAAAAAATTTGGCGAACCACGCAAAGAAAAAATTCAGAATATCAAATAGCATCTACGATGTTGATAGAGAAAATTTGACTTTGCAGCGTTAGAAATGGTGGATCAACGAGCAGAAGGAAATCTTTATCCGTAGAAAAGGCGACTTTCATTCGGGAGGAAACTTTAAACGAACTAATACGTTCAATCAGTGTTATGCCATAACCACACGCACTAAAAGCTAAACTAATTAGTGTCGCAATTATAATCTAGTAGAGACGGAAACTACAATTTTGCCCAGAGACCTCTTTCTACAAGCTTGATATTCTCTTACGTGTCCTAAATCCAGATAGACGACCCTGGTTTTTATTTCCTTTCCTAATGAACATATACTATGATTTTTACACTCTGAAAACTTCACAGACCACGGTAGGGTTTCATACTCACCGGAGGTGATCGCGGTAAGCACCAGTCCAGCAAGATCGACTACAGCGCTTAAGAAGGAGGAGAAAAAGTATAAAACGTGTAATCTTATTATAATACATTCTGAATGACATGTAATCCGAGAATGTAACATAATGTCACTTTTATTAAAAATAAAACAGTTCTCACGAATATTTAAACATGACAAAGTTAGTTGAAATTTGATATCTAATTCGATATGGGACACTTTTATCTACGTTCAATAAATACATTTAATTGAAAGGAGATACATTTCGTAAAATGATTGTAAACATGCCCTTCGTTGCTAAACAATAACAATAATATTGACGTAATAACTGTATCGTAACGAAGCAACGTCACTATATGTGAATATATAAAATATGTATACAAATTAAATGTTAAGAAATATTATTTTTTTACAGATTGAATTCAGAAGTGATTCATATAACAATAAGTATCGTGGAGATTATATATAGATCTGCCTCTATCAGGTAAATATTGAATATATTTTCAATTCTTTAAATGAAGGGTTCTAGGAAAAATTCAGGAAAGTCAGTTTTCATCACTAAAAAATTGTCTTTTAATTGAGGCGATTAGAAACAAAGGTGATTTTCTTTATCTTGAAAAAATGAGTGTCTAAAGGAGTTAACAACGTCTTTCTTAAGTTATCTGGGAGAAAACATGCATTACCCGAAATTATCATTTTGAAATACCTACGATTTTCTTATACAACTTTAACTTTAAAATTGTTTTTTCTCAATACTGCAAAACTTGCACTTCTGCTTCTAACCGCTTCAATAATTATAAAATCTACCTACTTTTCTTAAAATATATGCCAAATTTTAAAGGCAAATAATCCTATGATTAAACTGTTTATTTTAAAATTTCGTACTCCTAAAATATAGTACATTTCATTGATAATAAACCGGCCGCTGTGAACTAGTGGTTATGCTCCTTGCCTCTGGTCCCGAGGGTCGCGGGTTCAAACCCGGCCAAGGTCGATGGATTTTTTAGGATGGAAAAATCCAAGGAGCAAGTCCATCGGGAGGGACTTTAAGCAGTGGGTCCCGAGTCTGAAGATTTTCTGGCTCGTAAAAGATCATTAAGCCTGAATGAAAGGCCTCTAAGCGAAATTTACCTACTTTTCCCGTCCTAGTACTACCTTGGTTTCCTAGATGTCAGTTGAGCGAAAAGCTGACCACGGACCACTCTAAACACATCTATACGAAAACAAATGTAACTAAATTAGTATCGTTCAAATTTTTCCCTACAGGCGGAGAGCGCCTAAATCTCTGTTAAGGGAAACATGGGCTTACAAGACAAGAAGGCATTGATAATCTAATCGAACCTCACACTCTATTTCGACAAAAAAAGTTACTTATCCGGTTCTTTTCATGTACCCTTAAACGTGTATTAATATACACTGAGCAACAATTTTTTTTTCTCCACAGAAAGAAAAATATGTGATCCTAATAGTATTTTTTCTCCTGAATTAAAATATATCAGTTCTCCTCCATCACGCAAGGTTCCCGAGAGACAGGAATTTATAATTTCAAGTACTTTAATATTTTCTACATTCGTAACTACACAATATTCGAACATTCGGACTCACCTAGAAAGTAAGGAATGACGATTTTCTGCTATATTTCGCCTATGGAGCATCCCTCTTGATGATCCAACAATAATCGGCCAGCATATTAGGATTCAATTTACCTTGATATCTCTTTTCCTTAACTGAAACCATTTGAATTAGCTCATTTGGTTTTATTTTACAATGGATAAATGGACGAAAGAACATTTATTAAAATTAATTATTTAAATCCATTAATTGAAACTGAAATAAATAAGAGTGTGGGTGATGGAGAAATTCCGAATACATATTTGAAAACACGATAAAAATCTGCATTAAGTACAACTAATGGTACTCATGAGACAGAAATCATGTTGTCCAGTGTATATCACGCGACACAATTTATATGCACTGAAAGCTATCTTATTGAAAATCATAACAAATTTAACTCTACAATTAAAAATATTACGCTATATTTTTAGAGTTTATGGATAACATTTTCTTTCATTCTGTTCTAAATTAAAACATCATCGTTCTATAAAAAATCTTGATAGCGTGAGAGGCTTGCAAGACAATTAATCTATTAATTGGTTGACTACTTGTACCATTTTACAGAGTTAGACGATATACTAAATATAATACAAGTGATATGTGGTCAGGCAATTTTGGGCAGACACCGATTCCCTAATGTCAGATATTCAATGAGAAAATTCCTTTTCCATAGGGTCTCCAAGTATCGTAGACCTATGCCAAGACTTGATACGTTAGGTCGTTGGATTTTTCGCTTTCTGTAATAATTATTATGTGGAAATTTCCGCATTAATGATTTTCTTCCGCCTATTGCTTACTTTGTTTGTATACTCCAGATTATTTATTTGTTTAGAACATCGATTTATTTATTTTCGGCTCAAGTTTAGAATGACTTACTCTGATTTTCAGTTGTGATTTATAACTCTTCTTCTGTATTTAGTAACATTTAGATATATTTTAAAATTTTTAAAAAATTTTTTATAACATTATCTTAGGATATTTAAGCATTTCTTCAAATACACATATTGTGATGGTGACTTGCTTTTTCTCCAAAGTATGTTACATGGTTGAAACCAGTGTGTTATCGATGGTTGTGATTATTAAGGACTGACTTAACCACACTCCGATAACTATATAATATAAACGAAAAAGCGCAAAGTAACTATATAACCAACGATAAACCCATGGCTCTGTCGATAACACAGCATCTCCGTCGATAATAAATGATTTATGTCCGAATTTAATAAACATAAAACAAAAGCAAAAAAAAAAGGGATGTTTCATGGGATCCACCCTAGCTTAGAGTAATTGAATTAGATTAAGTGTGAGTTAGTTGTTAGCTTTTAGGTTCGTAACATTTTAAACGTAACCCTCTTCATAAATCTATGGCAAGGAGCGATAACCTACTATGCAACGATAATAATCAGTATGTGGTCCGATGGTGGGTTATGGCTGGCTCTATAAACTCTGTCGCATGCTCACGGTTGTTCTATAGGACCTTGGAAATAAGTCAGGTAAATTAAAGTGGAAAATTCCCTTCATTTTCTTTTAATAATTCTTCATCTTTTGAAGTTAATGTATGACATTCATTTGTTCTTAGCTTACAGTATTATACATTATTCAAATTAAATCAAAATTACAAGAAAACAGCAGTAGAATCAGTAGAATAAAATCTCAAGAGATATTAATTAAACTGGCTAGATCATGTAAAAAATATACATCAGTAGTATATTTCTTCTGCAGGATACACATTTTGACTTTTGAGACACACCACAGTACCGGTTTTTATTTACCTTCATCTGTAGTCAGTGCGCCGAAGTTGTGAGAGCGCAATTGAGCTTCGAGTAACCTGTCCCTGTTCTAATGGAACTGGTGGTAATCAGAGACAGGGTGTATTTTCTTTATAAAAATATTAATGTATTTAACATTGAGGCTAAGGTCAATAATGTCGAAAATCTGAGATATAAAGGACCAAAATAATGCGTACATGATTCCTTTTTTATCACATTTGAGGTTGTTCTACGTGCCGTAAATCCGCTAAAATCGGGGACCCTTGCGAAATATACAATTTTCCCTTAAAATTAACCGCCACTTCTAATGGTCCGATGTAGTTGCATAACGACTCGATCTTACTACTGTAAATTTGTTACTATATGACGAATTTAGTTGAGAAAAAAACTTGACTTTGCTCCAGTTTTCCTTTCAAAATTTCATTCCACCACTTCTCTATCCTCATGTAATAAATTTCGTTTCTTTAAATTTTATCTGGTCTTGTGGTGGTGCGACAAGCTTGCAGTGCAAACAAACTGCTACGAATGGTATAAGGTCCCTACGAACTGCCAGGTAGGTTAGATTGGATAATGACCAGTTCGTAATCGTATATTCTCCAATTTCACTCAAGAGAACTTCGTTTGTAGCAATGAAAATTTCTCCTGCAAAATAACCGTCTCGAGTACGAAAGGCGGTCCTGTCCGTGTATGTCACATAGATGGTCCCCATTATGATGATTTTACGTGTAACTGATTGCGAAAATCGGATCCAATAACAGTTTCATGTTGGTGGTGGATTTTCTGGGATCGTGCAGGAGTTCTAGTACGTATCCACGGGAGAATCAACACGGCAGCCTATCTCCATATTTAGCACAACTAATTAGTTCATTTCGGTCGGGACTGTCTTTCTGAAATAATACTTGTGTTCATAAAGCTACGAGTAACTATCGGGTACACCTTGCTCTTCTGGTACAAAGATTAATTTGGGAAAGGCGTGACATCAATCCGTTGTATTCCCCTTCGATATCACATGATATAAATCCGATGAATATGTGTAGGCGACATTGAAGATAACTTTACACACCAAACGACCATGATCATACCGTAGTCCAAATGATAAATTATATGAAGGATGAGGGAAGGGGATTGTGGAATGCAAGTCCGTAAAGGGGGAAAAAGAAACCCGGTGTGGCCGACCAACAGTATCCTTTCAGAACAGACAGAATTCCAACTTGGTATCCTGTTTTGCCATTCGTTCGCGCTAGGCACGCGTCCGGATTTCTCTATATAAAAGGCTCAAACATATAAATAATGACGAGGACACTTTTTTTTTACATATAAAGATTGATCACATATTAGTTTTTACTGCTCTATAATAATTTTGTCCCAACCAAATTTGACCGATTTAAAAATGCATATATGGTCCTTGAGCTCATATGAGTTCCCATGGACGATGAAAATATGTACTGGAAATTTGGTCTGCATAGAATCGGTGATAATTTAAACATCATAGGCTTATCGTGAGGAATGTGGGTAGCTACAATAAGTAGCAGTAGCAGGAAGAAGAACGCAACAACGGTGGGAGGGCCTATATTTTCATCACATACCACTCCAATGGTGACTAGGTTATAATAATTCTCTATGCTAGACACATGTGAATGTGAGTCCGCAACTACCTTACCGTAGTGCAAACTAGGTCTGTCGCTCCATGGAATTTAGTACTATATTTTCAAAAACAAACAAAGTATGCAATATCCACGTCAAATAATATCTTAATATTAATGTTTACATTACGTACATATATTTATCAGGAAATAAAAATTAAGACAATATTCTCAATAATGGGAGTTCAAGTATACTTGGAGACGAAGAAGGTACAAGGAGAACGATTAATAATTGATCCGAATGTTGAAAGAATAATTTCCATCATTAAATACAAGTAAGTAGTGACGCTCTGCTGCTCCTTCTAATTCTAAAACTCATATATAATATCAAATGAGTTCCTTTTTTAATCCATATATCTCTGCCTAGCTCAAAGTGGGCTAGGGTAATAAACCTAGAATCGCGACACTATCGTCCAGTCTGAAATATATTTTGCTTTTAATCAGAAGGGAACTGAAATTCAAAATGATAATTTCAAAGACGACAGAAAGTTACATAAATAGATCAAATAGTTCCGACAATGAAATGAATGTAAATTACTATGCATAATTATACTAATTCTAGCAATATTGGTGGAAACCAAAAATAAAAAGAACTGATGGAGATGGTACGGATGTCCCAAAAGATTATGCAAAAGGAAATAATGCAAACATTGTCTGCCCAATCTTCATATCACTATCATTCGACACACTATCAATTGACGTGAATCCGTCAGATGGAAATAAAATTTGTAAATCAAATATTTCATCCACTAGCCAACCAATGAATCCAAAAACGATTCATACATCTAACCCACCCCTATAAAAATAGTACAAATAATGTAATTCTTTGTGTAAACAAAAAATGTCAAAAATATTTGACAAAAGTAGCTTAGTTATTTACTTAAAATCGGGTGTGAAAATAAATATCAAGAACTTCGATGATATTAATAAAATAAAGGTAGAACTTAAATGAATTCCAAATTCAGTATTTTGCAATTCCAACGTATGATGAATTACGTACAAAATAAAATAGTTCCGAAAGGACTCTCACTGTACACAAGAGAAGAAGTTATAATTATTGAATTAATATCAAAGGGATATCCTTTGTGAAATATGAGAAAAATCATAACGACTGTATTGGATCAAACCGGAAATAACCAACAGCACCTGTTACCTATAGGGTTATTAACATTAAACAAATATATTACTGATTTCGTGAACCTTAAACATATTTGGAATATTAGTGTTAGGATAGAAGAATATGGATGGGGAGGTGGCATTCCTCAATGTTATAATTGCCAGAAATTTGATCAAAAAGCAACTTGGTATATGGCGCACCCAATCTGTATAACATGCGTCGCAAATAATAAAACGAGAGAATGCAGCTCTCAAACCATAAATTGTGGTAACAGTGGCGAGAGAACATTTTGCAAATGTCAAATTTGTTCAATTTTTTCAAAATTTATGTCGAACTTTCAAAACCCAGTGACAAAACAAATTACAATAACTAACATGAACAATTAGATAGAATTTCCAACTGTTAAAGCAATTTGGAATAGAACAGAGGATCATAGAAATGAAAAACAGAATCCTGGAAATAATATAAAAATTACATTTCAGAAGTTATAATTTTTTTAAAGATTTAACTATTTGAATGAGAGTGGCGGGATTCAATCAAACGAACTTAAAAGTTAAGACAACCTAGGAAATTTTACTTAAATAGGGATTTTTGTGGAACCATCTTCTCACTTTAAATAGCTGTCAATTACAGACGGAAAATCACTAGGACACTTAATATATTATACTTTAATGCTAATGGAATAGAAAGAAAAATAAATTGTTTACAAATGCGAAATAAGATAATTGATTTAGATAATATTTAGTAATGACGCCGAATTATCATATACTGACATTTTCAAAATTGAAAACTACAAAACATATAGGAAGGAAATCAGGCAGCATTATAGTGATGTGGCCATATTGACAAAAGAAAATAATTCACATTCCCATAAATTATTGTTTCATTTTAGTGATATTGAAAAGTCACCACTGAAGACCCTATTAATGATACCCCCACCAAATTATCGGCTACATTAATTATTCGCCCAAAAATAATATTAATAAATCTGAAATTAAAGAACTAATAAATTTTTTAAAAAATGTTAATGCTAAGAGTGCTACAAGGATCAGTAACAAGAAAATGCCCCGGGGAAAATTAATTTACGAATTAACAGAGATTTATGGTTTTAAAACTTTAACCCCAGACGAGCAAATAGTTTATCCATACAATCAGTTAGAGACCCCAGGTTTTTTATATCGGCCTGTGTGCGAAAAACATCTTAAAAAAACGTACTCTGTTCTTTGCTATGAGTTAGTTTCAGATCATCTCCCAAATGTTTTTTACAATTAACGATCTATAAACCTTTTCCTGACAACTAAATAGATGATAAATGTATTCATTGTCTAAATTTGAATGGCATGTTTGCCATCCCTCACACTGTTACGATAAACACAAAAATAAAAGAAATAGATTATTACATCACACTATATATAGGCACCATAAAAGTCACTCTAAAAGAAAGTCATCATCAGCAATTCCTATGAAATTAATTCTTCTTCCTCCCATATTTACCGGCTCCCGCATTGCGGAAGCTTTCTTAGGTCTTCCAAGTCGTCCTCAAGCAGACACATTCTTTTACAGCTCTTTTTTAAACAGTACAAGCATTTAACTTCCTGGTACATTATATCATATTTTCCTTTCTTCTCCAGATTCTCTATTTCTTCACATTTCTCTTTCATCCGTTCTTCCTTTGCCTTGACACTTTCTATTACAAGGAAATTATTATCAATGAAAACACGAACGTGCGTATATTCCTAGATTAAAAAAAAACATTTTTGATACTGTCTGGCGCTAGGGACTTATTAACATATTACTAAAATGTGTAAATCCTTTATACCTAATAAAAATTATTAATGATTACTTAAATAATAGATTTTTCCAATTTACACACGCGGAAAAAACTAACCAAGATAAAATAATTAGAACGGGATCTGCGATAAAATTTCACAAATACCATAACACGATAATAATACTGGAAATGTTTTCTCCATCAGTAAAATCCATACTGACATAACACAGCTTTGTTTTTGTAATCCACATGCAGTGGCCACGCCGGTTATTATAACGGCTCCACTGAATCTCCTTCCTACAAGCTCCCATGTGCTTGCTCATATATGTTTATGCATGTTGATGCTTGCTGCTGCTGCTATCACTACTTACTAATAATAATGTACATTATTATTACCGATATATTTTCCCATTTTCAGATATTGATGAAAGAAGAATTTGAAGTCAAGTAATAAGAGTGAAGGTAGAAACGTAGAAAAGGTCAGTATTTTTGCTTATAACACTACCACTGTTATAATCCATCCATAGTAATTCTGCCTGAAGGCAGGTCCTTCACTGCAATCATAGCATTTTCATGCTATGCTTGCAGCTTTACTAGGGAATTGTAGGTGTGGTAGCTTCCCGTTGCTTTCCACACCGGTGAAGGATGATGATGATGATGATGATAATGATAAGGATGATGATGATGGCCATATGATTTCGAGGACCGTTTGGGCATTAAAGTTTTCCTGACATTTGTCTTATAGGTGAGGAAAAACCCCGATAAAAACCTCACCCAGAAAAACTGCCCCGACCGGGGATCGAACCCGGGCCCGCTGCGTGACAAGGCAGCACGCTACCTCGAGACCACAGCGGTGGACACTGTTATAATAGCTACCATTAATAATATCTGTAATAATAGTAATAATAATAATAATAATAATAATAATAATAATAATAACATAGTAATATAATTAACAATATAGCATTTCACGTTGCGAGGTTAAACAAATAGTGAAATAAGGAGTACTAGAAGACAGAAGAATAAAGTAAGAACACATGATGTTATTACTATTAGACATTAATATCATGAATGGGAGGGATGAAACTAGGTCAGGGGCTTATAATGCATTTTAAATCGCCCGTATATTTCTTCTACAGGATACACATTTTAAAGGACACAGCAAAATAATGATTTGTTTGACTTTATCCGAAGACAGTGCCGAAATGTTCGTTAGATTGAAATATTGCAGTTTGAGTATCCTTCTCTCTTCTAATGGAAATTGCGAAAATCCCAAAAATAGAGACGAACTGTTTTCTTTATAAAAATATTAATGTATTTAACGTTTAAAAGCTATGGTTAATGTTATCGCAAAATTTGAACTAAATATGGCGAAAATTATGCGTACATGATTCAAAATTAACTTATGATCATTTGATAGAGCTAATTTTATTGACAAATAAGGTAACCTGATTGTAGATATTTAATTTGAATTTACAGAAAAATAAATTAAATGAATTACATATAGTCTACGAAGTGTGATCAAGTTTAAGTCATGTTATTGTCAATTTCGCTTTTAATTATATAATTCCTCCGGAAAATTTTACACTAGTGAAACTCATGTTCGCATTTCTTGACTGTTGTGGATAGGGATATATGGAGAGCTTATGTCCAAGCCGCCATGAATTTACCGGTTCGATAGTGCCAGTAAGTTAGCTAGCTGGTTATTATATAATTCCTCCCTTTATTTATCCTTGTTACATTCCTCTCCTTCAAAATACTTAAGAATGTAATTAATAAGTAATCATAATTGTTACACATACGGATTGATCACATATTCGTTCTTAGTATTTTATTATACTTTTGTCCCTCATCAAAGTCGTGTGGTTTAAATAATCATACCTTGGCGTACATCTATGGTACTTGAGATGATAAGAGTCCCCAAGGACGAAAAAATTATTTAATACAAATAAGAGGAATGTAGCTATATGTGTGTGGGAGATTCGATATTATCACCACTGAACGCTCTATATTAACTCGATTTTAGTCGTTTTCTTTGTTTGACACATGTGAATGTGAGACCACTACCACCTCAGCATTGTGCCTACTAGGTCTGTCGCTCATGGAGTGTAGTACTATAATTTCAAATACAAGAGAAATATCCACGTCAAATAATATCTCAGTACTATTGTTTACAATATCTTTGTTTTTCAGGGAATAACAATTTAGAGAGTTCTCGCATTAATTGGAGTTCAAGTATACTTAGATCTCAAGAAGGTACAAGAAACTATATGAATCATTGATCAGAATAATCGAAGAAGAATTTTCTTCGTTAAAAATAAGTAAGTAGTGACGCTTTGCTGCTCCTTCTACAACTGAAACTCATATATAATATCAAATGAGTTTCATTTTATCCATATATTTCTGCCTCGCTTAATGTGTGCTAGGAAAATAATCCTGGAATCGCAACACTATCGTCCAGTCTAAAACATATTTTTTTCCCAATCGGAAGCGAACTAAAAACAAAATTATAATATAAAATGTGAAGGGAGGCAACATAAATATTTCAAATAGTCCCGACAACAAAACTGATGAAGTTACGATACATAATGACAATAATTCTAGGAAAATTGTAGGAAACCAAAAATAAATACGAGGGCGGATCGGAAGGTAACGCACAATAATTTTTTTCTGCCTTGGTATTGGAGCTAGAATGTTGAAATTTCACAGATATATAGTTAAAAGTTTTCACTACAGATGGTATTTTTTTCTCAGGTGCACCTCTTGCGAGAGAAGCTTGAACTATGCAACAAAGATGGCGCGCATGCTACAGTCGTCCACCTGGAGGATCGGAAAGTAACGCACAATAATTTTTTTTTTAAAAGTTTAATAGTAAAAAAAAGGAAAAAATCACAAATGAACTTACATCTTTTACCTACTTTTCGACATAGTCACCAACTTTCTCAACACATTTTTTCCATCGTCTTATCAGTTTCAATATGCCCTGTTCGTAGAAGTCCGTTTGGTTGGAGTGTAGCCATCTGCGCACTGCTGATTTCACTTCCACATGTCTCAAAGCGTTTGCCGGCAAGGAATTTCTTCGTGGGACCAAACAGATGCACACGCCGGTCGTTCAGAATTGCCGCCTCAATGCCTCTGACATTCTGCGGGATTGCTGCTGTTGTCGGCCGGCCGCATACACGCCACGCATGTCCCTGTGAATTTCACTGGGTTTATGCCCTTTGGCCCACAAAAATCGAACAACACTTCTCTGTTCCTCACAGGTGGACGACTGTAGCATGCGCGCCATCTTTGTTGCATAGTTCAAGCTTCTCTCGCAAGAGGTGCACCTGAGAAAAAAATACCATCTGTAGTGAAAACTTCAAACTATATCTCTGTGAAATTTCAACATTCTAGCTGCAATAGCAAGGCAGACACAAATTATTGTGCGTTACTTTCCGATCCGCCCTCGTACAATTGATGCAATGGGTTATGAAGTTCCAAACAAATATGCAAAGCAAATAATTCTAACATTGTCTGTCCCAAACAACATATCACTAAAAATTTGACACTTTATCAATTGGCATCCGTCTGTCAGATGGAAAGATAATTGTAAATCAAATACTCAGTTCACTACTCAACCGAACAACAAAAGAACGACTTATATAACTAAACCATTCCCTATAAAAGTAATACAAATAATTGATTTCATTGGGTAAACAAAAAATTCCAAGAAATATTGAAATAAGATCTCTTAATTATTTGCTTAAAATCGGGTGTCAATATAAATACATATATCTTAGATGATTTTAATAGAATATAGGAAACAAATGTAATGAATATTAAATACAATATTTTTCCTATCCAACGTACGATGATATACAAAGTAAAATAGTACCGAAATGACTTCCAACGGACGCAAGAGAAGTATATATAATTATTAATTTTTAATACCAAAGCGATATAATGTGTCAAATGTAAGACAAATTAATACAAATGTAATTGATCAAACCTGCATCCGTTACCTATATGGATAAGGATATTAACAATAAGCAAGATAAAACATATTACTGATTTCGTGAACCTTAAACATATCTGGAATGTAGGTGGCAGAACAGAAGAATATAGGAGCAGAAGTGGCATTCCCTAACGTTATTATTGCAAGAAATGTGGTAACAAAGCAACTTGATATATGCTGCACACAATCTGTATGAGAACTGTCACAAATAACAAAACAAGAGAAGCATCTCTCAGATCATAAATAGAGATAAGAGTGGGGAGGAAACATTTTGAAAATTCCAAACTTGTCCCAATCTTTCCAAATTTATATCGAACCTTTAAACCCCAAAAACAAAACAAATTCCAATAAATTATATAAACAATAAGATAGAATTTTCAATTGTAAAAGCAATTTGGAATTGAACACATGATAATAGAAATAGTAATGAAAAATTGAATACTGGAAATAATATATAAGGAAGGTATACCAGATATTCTAAAAAAAATTAAAGATTTAAACATTTGAAAGATAGTGTCGGGATTTAAACAAACGATTTTTAATGTTAAGACAGCTTCCGATACTTTTACTAAAATACGGATTTTTATGGGGACTGCCTTTTCCATTTAAATGAATTTATTTACAGATGGAAAATCACTAAGAATCTTAACATAATACACGTTAATGCTAATGGAATAGAAAGGCAAGTTAATTGTATAAAATGCTAAATAACGAAATTGATTTACATATAATTTATTAATGACGCCGTATTATCAGATTATAAAAGTTTAAAATTAAAAACTACAAAATATATAGAAAATAAATCTAACAGCCTTATAGAGTTGTGGTCATAGTGTCAAAAGAAAATATTGCAACTACACAAATTTTGTATTCGCTTTAATTATATGGAGTAAGTTATCACGGATATCGCTATTAATGATATCCCTTCCCCAAATTATCTGCTACATCTATTATTCTCCGAACAAAAATTTTAACAAATCAGAAATTAATGAACTAACAAATTTGAAACGTTATATTCTCCGGAGATTTTATTGCTAAAAGTACTAAATATAAATGTAAAAAGAAAATGCCAGGGTCCAATTAATTGTTGAATTATATGAGAATTATGGTTTTAAATGTTTAACCCCTGACGAGACAACATTTTACCCATACTATCAACTAGATACTCCCGATATTTTAGATAGCTGCCTGTGTGTGAAAAACAGCTTATATAACGTACTCTGATCTTTGTATGAGTTAAATTCGCATCCTTCGGTGTTAATACACTCAACGATCTCTAAACTTTTACTGACTATCTAGACGAAAAATCCATTGATTGTTTAAATTTCAATGAAACGTTTTTGTCAATCCTCACACTGTTACTATAAACGCAAAATGAGAAATAGATTACAAAGCTATCACAGGCAACATTAAAAATACTGTACAAGAATATACAACAAATAATAACAATCCCATTCATTGTACTTAATTAAAAACAAAACTTTTTAATTTAACAAATGATTACACACAAAATTAAGTTCCGAGTGGCAAATATTCAGACATCTGTCGAACAATCCTTAAGTTAAATTTCTGATCAAGTTGGCGACACCAAAAAATCAATATATACAAGATTGAAATTTCTGAAAAAGAATTGAATGAATTCAAATAAATAATACTTGCTATTTCCTTAATAAACCATTAAATAACAATAACTGTAACATCCTACTGGAAGGTGATCAAGGACGACCCATCATAAACTCGCTGATAATGTAATAATTGTATCTAAATTATGAGAGAGGTTATTCGAAGGGAACAACAAAATACAAACTGATAAAAATGAATTTCCACAATTAAATGACAATATAACAACAATTTCATAATACGAATACAGATACTCCGAGGTCATCATGAATCACAATTGCTAAACTGGGAAATTTAATTACATTTACTTGAAATAAAAAGTCTCTGAGATCAGACGATATCCCTTATGAAGAGCAGAACATTTGAATAAAAAGTCGTTCATATTTTTTTAACTAAAATAATTAATGCAGTCTTTAGATCCCAATACACGCATGAGGTCTGGAAACCCTCCAATCTGTTTATCATTCCAAAAGGAAACAAAAGTAAAAGAAACCCAGAAAATTATAGACCTATAAGTCTGATTAAATACATAGTGCCTGCCCAAGAGCAGGCCTTTCACTGTAAACTCAGCAATCTCGAATTTCCTTAACTCAACTCTACTTATTTTTATCAAGATGCAAATAATTTATTCCAATATACTACGTCTTTATCTGCTGTAAACATATTTCCCTTCACCACTCTTCCTAGGACGTCCATCAAACGGCACATTCTTATTAGCCAGTGGCCATCCAATTTATTTTCCTATTCTTTATGAGTTCTAAAATTGTACTTTCTCCACCCACTCTGTATACAATGTTTTATCTTTTTATTTTGTCTGTCCATTTTAAACGTGCCACCCTTCCCCATATTCACATCTGAAAAGCTTCCAGTCGTATTCCCTCATTTCGTCCTAATATCCAAGTCTCTGCACCACACAATGCTATACTTCCACTAAAATCACTTCACTATATCCTTTTGCCAAAGGTCCGCAGAAATTAATTTTCATCTTATAAACTGTTTATTTTTCAATTGCTATCCTATGCTTTACTTATTGCCCGCAATACGTATTACGATTGATTTTACGACCGAAGTATTTCAAGTTCTACGCTTGCTAAATGGCCTCATCTTAAATCCTCATGTTTATCTTCCTTTTTTTTTTTCCTTCCTATATTCATGACCTTCGTCTTATTTATATATCTATCTTCATCCCATAATCCTCGCACTTGTCATTTAGCTCCATCAGCATTTTCCTCAGTGCCATTGCATTTTCTGGTAGCAATGCCATATCATCAACAAATTGTATGAAAATAATTCTTCTTCCTCCCATATTTACTGCTCCCGTATTCCGGAAGTTTCCACCATTAGGTCTTCCAGGTAGAAGTTCAAAAGAGTAGGTGACAGAGGACATCCTAGCCGTACCCCCATTCCAATGTGTGTTTCCTATTACATTTCTTCTCCTATCTACATTTTTTTCACAGCTTCATATAAAGATTACTTATGAACCTCCTCTCCTTCCGGGTAATGCAAATTTTCTTCAAAAGCATCATGAGTTTATTCCAATTCACTCTGTCTAAGGCTAAGCCGTTTCCAGGTCAACAAATACTGCATACATTTATTTTTCTTTTTTTATATATCCTTCACTTAATGTTCTTATCAATCCAATTGCATCTCCCGTACCCCGTATCCTTTCCTTACCTTAAGCCAAACTCTTCTTCTTCCGATCCGCTTTCCATTGTCGAATGCAAACGTCGATTCAGTATTACTCAAGATAATCTTTGCAGGTTGTGATATCCAGCACACAGTCTTGATCCATTTATATTTCTTCGAATTGTTTTACTTCCGTACTAATATTAACAATGTGTCAGCCTATTATCCGGGACATTCACCTTCTTTATATTTCTTGTCGCATGATAGCATAATTTCCTTACTTTTTTCACCCTAGCATCTAACCAATTCAACGCGGATTCTATCTACCCTTGTTGCTTACCCATTTCCCCCCTTATTTGCCAGCTAAATTGTACCCCCAGATTTGATAATACTTTTTTTTCATCTTCTGATACCTATCTCCATTATCTGTATCCAAGATAGACGGACGATATCCTGACACATGCAGCTGTTTTACATTTTTCTCCCACGTATTAATAATCCCCTATTTGTCTGTTATTTCTTCATTATTTTCGTCCTCATCAATCAGCCACATAATTTCCCAGCTCTTCATTAAATAAACCAAGCATTATACTTCTTGCTACATTAAATCATAATTTCCTTTCCGCACCAGATTTTCTACTTCTTCACATTTCTGTTTCATCCATTCTTCCTTTGTCTTGTCAGTTTTTCTTAGAAGGAAATTATTAACAATTTAAACACGACTTTAGTACATTCCTGGACTTCCGAAATTTTTTTTGATACTGTCTGGCACCGGGGACTTATTAACAAATTTACTAAGTTATTTAAATATTTCATACTTATTAAAAATTATTAATGTTTACATAGACAATAGATCTTTCCAATTTATACACGCGAGAAAGCTAACCAAGATAAAAGAATTAGAACGGGAGTACGAAATGGATCTGCGTTAAAAATTCACAGATACCACGACACGATAATAATACTGGAAATCTTTTCTCCACAACTAATGTCCATACTGGCATAACAAGACAGCTTTGTTTTGTAATCCACGTGCAGTGGCCACGCCGTTTATTATACCGGCTCCACTGAATCTCCTTCCTACAAGTTCCCATGTGCTTGCTCATATATGCGTATGCATATTGATGCTTGCTGCTGCTGCTATCACTACTTACTAATAATAATGTACATTATTATTACCGATATATTTTCCCATTTTCAGATACTGAGAAAAGAAGTATTTAAAGTCAAGTAATAAGAGTGAAGGTAGAAACGTAGAAAAGGTCAGTAATATTGCCTATAATACTACTACTGTTACAATTACTGCCATTTAATAATAATAATAATAATAATAACAATATCAGTAATCATATTAATAATAACATAGTAACTTAATTAATAATAGTTTATTTGACTATGTGAATTTAAACAAGCGATAAAATATAAAACAAATAAGGAGAACTAGAACACAGTAGAAGAAAGTAAAAACAGATGATGTAATTACAATAAATAATAATAATAATAATAATAGTAATAATACTAATAACAATATAAATTAAATAATGTCAGGGACTTACAATGCATTTCATATCATCTACAGGATACGTCTTTTGAAAGACACCATAGTAGAGATTTGTATTTGCTTTTATCTGTAGAGTGCCGTAACGTTCGTGGGATTGTAATATTGCAGTTTAAGTATCCTTACATGTTCTAATGGAACTATACAGACGAACTGTTTTCTTTATAAAAATATTAATATATTTACCGTTTAAAAATCTAAGGTTAATGTTATCGCAAATCTGAACTAAATATGGAGAGAATTATGCGTACAGGATTCAATATTAACTTATTTTAATTTGGTAGAGCTAATTTTATTGAATAATAAGTAACCTGATTATAGATATTTAATTTGAATTGACAGACATGTAAATTAAATGAATTACACGTAGTCTACTAAGTGTGTTCAAGTTTAAGTCATGTTATTGTCAATTTAGTTTTAATTACATAATTCCTCCGGAAAATTTTACCCCAGGGTAACCTATGTTCGCATTTGTTGACGGTTGTTGATAGGGATATATGAAGAGCTTATGTCCGAGAGGCCATGTATCTACCGGTTCGATAGTGTCAGTAAATTAGCTGGTTATTATATAATTCCTCCCTATATTTACCCCTGCTACATTCCTCTCCTTCAAAATACTTCAGAGTTTAATTAATGAGTGGACATTTTTTTACACATACAGACTGATCACAGTTTGTTCTTAGTATTTTATTATACTCGTATCCCTCACCAAAGGAGAGCGATTTAAATTATCATACCTTGGTGTACATCTATGTTACTTGAAATCATAAGAGTACCCACGGACGAAGAAATTATTTCAAGCTATTTCGGTCTGTAAAGGAGCGGTGTTCATTCAAACATCCACAGACTCAACATTAGGAACAACACAGCCTCATCTTTGGAAACATGTATAGCAACAATAAGTACCAGCACCAATAAGAGGAAAGTAGCTTTAAGTGTGGGAGATCCGAAATTATCACCACTTACCACTCTATATTAACTCTGTTGTAGTCGTTTTCATTGTTTGAGACATGTGAATGTGAGACCACTACCCAACTCAGCATAGTGCCTACTAGGTCTGTCGCTCATGGAGTTTAGTACTATAATTTCAAATACAAGAAAAATGTATGCAATATCCACGTAAAATATTTTATCAATATTATTGTTTACATTATCTTTGTTTTTCAGAGAATAACAAGTTACACATTTCTCACATTAATGGAAGTTCAAGTATACTTCGAGCTCAAGAAGGTACAAGATATTAGATGAATCATTGATCAGAATATTCAAAGAAGAATTTCCATCGTTAAATATAAAAGTAAGTAGTGACGCTCTGCTGCTCCTTCTACAACTGAAACTCACATATATTATCAAATGAGTTTCTTTTTTTAACCCATTTATTTCTGCCTCGCTTAAACTGGGCTAGGGAAATAATGCATGAATCGCAACACTATCGTCCAGTCTAAAATATATTTTGTTTCTAATTGGAAGCGAACTAAAAAAACAAAATTATAATACAAAATATGAAAGGGTGTAACAAATAGTTCAAATAGTCCCGACAACGAAATTGATGAAGTTACGATACATAATCATAATAATTCTAGGAATATTGCAGGAACCCAAAATAATTGCGATTGATGCAAAGGGTTAAGTAGTTTCAAAAAACCTGCAAAAGCTAATAATGCAAACATTGTCTGCCCCAAACTTCGTATCACTAAGAATTTGAGACTTTATCAATTGACATCCATCTGTCCGATGGAAATATAATTCTAAATCAAATACTCAGTTCACTACTCAACCAGAGAATCCAAAACAACACATACACCTAAACCATTCCCTATAAAAACAATACAAATAATTGATTTTATTGGGTAAACAAAAAATGCTAAGAAATATTTGAAATAAGATATCTCAGTTATTTACTTAAAATCGGGAGTCCATATTAATACTAAAGCCAGAACTTAGGTCACAAATCAACTTGATATATGGGGAATCCAAACAGTATGAGAAGTGTCGCATATAACAAAACAAGAGGAGCATCTCTCAGGTCATAAATTGAGGTAACGGTGGGGAGAGAATAATTTGCAAATTCCAAGCGAGTACCAAGCTTTCCAAATTTATATCGAACCTTTAAATCCCAAAGACAAAACAAATTCCAATAACTGACATAAACATTAAGATAGAATTTTCAATTGTAATTTGGAATGGAACACATGATAATAGAATTAGAAATTAAAAACAGAATGCTGAAAGTAATATAAGAAATGTATTTTATATATTGTAAGAAAAAAAAATTGAAAGATAGTGTCGAGATTCAAACAAACTATTTTTAAAGCTAAAACAGCCTCGGATACTTTTACAAAAATACGGATTTTTTTTTTAAACTGCCTTCTCTATTTAAATGGATTTAATTTCAGATGGAAAATCACTAGGAATCTTAACTCATTACACGTTAATGCTAATGGCAAATTAACTGTATGAAATGTTAATTAACGAAATTGATTTAGATATAATTTATTGACGATGTATTATCAGATTATAAAATTTTAAAATCAAAAACTAAAAATGTATAGAAAGTAAATCAAACAGCCTTATAGAGGTGTGGCAATAGTGACAAAAGAAAATATTCCAATCCAACAAAGTATTTTTTTATTTTATTTATATACAAGACGTCATCATGAAAATCCCTATTAATGATACCCCTCCACAAATTATGGGCTCCATCTATTAATATCTGAACAAAAATGTTAATAAGTCGGTAATTAAGCAACTAATACATTTGAAATATAATGATATATTCTCCGGAGACCTACTTGCTAAAACTACTAAATGGAACTGTAAATAGAAAATGCCAGGGCCAAATTAATTGTTGAATTATATGATAATTATGGTTTGAAAATTTTAACCCCTGAAGAGCCAAAAGTTTACCCGTACAATCAACTAGAGACTCCCGATATTTTAGATAGTTGCCTGCGTGCGAAAATCAGCTTATATAAAGTACTCTGATCTTTGCACGAGTTAAATCTTAATCATCCTTCAATGTTAATACACTTAACGATCTGTAAAACGTTTACTGACAACTATCTACACAAAAAATACATTGATTGTTTAAATTTCAATTAAATGTTTTTGTCATCCCTCACACTGCTACTATAAAGACAAAATGAGAAATAGATTACAAAAAACTATTCACAGGCACAATTAAACATACTATACAAGAATATACAACAAATAATAATCCCATTCACTGTAATAACTTAATTAAAAAACTATTTAATTCAAGGGATGATTAAACATTAAAATAAACTCGAAAAATTGTAAAAAATTCACACATCTGTGGAACAAACTTTAGTCAAGTTTCAAATCAAATTAGTGAGACCAAAGATCCATATATACAAGATTGAAATGTTTTAAAAAGAATTGAATGCATTCAAATAAATTATACTTGCTACTTCCTAAATAAACCAATAAATGACAAGAAAATCTGTAATACCCCACTGGAAGATGATCAAGGACGACTCATTCATAAACTCGCTGATAATGTAATACTTATAGCTAAATTATTGGAGAGACTATTCAAAGAGAACAACGAAATACAAACTGATAAAATGTTTTCCCATACTTAAATGACAATATAGAACAATTTCATATTACGAATACAGATACGCCGAGTTCATGATGGGTCACAATTGTTAAATTGGTGAATGTAGTTAAAAATACTCCATATAAAAAGTCTCTGGGATCAGACGATACCCTTGTGAAGAACAAAACATATGAATAAAATACGCTTATACTTTAATTAAACTAATTAATGCAATTTTGAGATTCCAGTAAACGTATAAGGTCTGGAAACCCTCCAGTCTCTTTTATCATTCCAAAAGGTAAAAGAAACCCCAAAAAATCAGAGGCCTATATGTCTGATTATATACATAGTGTCCTGCCCATGAGCAGGTCTGTCACTGTAAACTCAGCAATCTCCAATCTTTCCTTAACTCAACTATCATTCTTTCATCAACATACAAATCATTTATTTCAATACACTGTATCTACCGATGTATTTTTCAGCCTGTAACTTTATTTCCCTTAACCACTCTTCCTAGGGCATCCATCAAACGGCAAATTCTTATTAGCCAGTGGCCAATCCAATTTCTTTTCCACTTCTTTAGGAGTTCCAGAATTGTACTCCCTCCACCCACTCTGTACAGCAAATGTATATTTTTTTTTATTTTGTCTGTCCAATATAAACGTGTCATCGTTCCCCATATCCACATCTCAAAAGCATCCAGTCGCTTTACCTCATTCCATCCTAATCTCCTCCCCATATCCACATCTCAAAACCTTCCAGTCGCTTTTCCTCATTCCATCCTAATCTCCATGTTTCTGCACCACACAATGCTATACTTCCACACAAAGCATTTCACTACCCTCTTCCGTAATCCTTTCGTCAAAGGTCCGCAGAAATTGCTTTTCTTTTTATAAAATGCTTATTTTGCAATTGTTAACCCCTATTTTACTTATTGACCACAATACGTGTTACTATTGATATTTCAACCGAAATATTTGAAGCTCGACGTTTGCTAAAAGGCCTCATCTTAAATTCTCATGTTCATCTTCCTTTTCTTTTTTTTTCCTTGCTATATTCATGACTTTCGTCTTTTTTTATATTTATCTTCTTCCCATAATCATCGCACTTGTCATTTAGCACCATCAGCATGTTCCTCAATGTCATTTCTTTTTCTGCTAGCAGTGCCACATCATCAACCATTTTTATTAATTTAATTATCCTTCTTCTCATATTTACGGCTCCCCGCATTCCGGAACTTCCTACATTAGGTATTTCGTGTAGATGTTGAAGAGAGTAGCTGACAGAGGACATCCTAGCCGTACCCCCATTCCAATATGTCTTCCCTCTTACATTTCTTCTCCCATCTTCACTTTTATTCACTGCTTTATATAAATATTACTTATGAGCCTCCTCTCCTTCCGGTTAATGCAAATTTTCTTCAAAAGCATCATGAGTATATTCAAATTCACTCTGTAAAAGGCCTTTTCCAGGTCAACAAATACTGCATATTTTTCTTTTTCTTTTTCTATATACCTTTTCTCTTAATGTTCTTATCAATCCAATTGAATCTTTCGTATTCTTTCCCTTAATAAAGCCAAACTCTTCTTCTTCCGATACGCTTTTTATTGTCTAATGTAAACGTCGATTCAGTATTTCTCAAGATAATTTTTGGAGGTTGTGTTATCCAGTTCATAGTCCTGCTTTATTTACATTTCTTCGCAATGTTTTCTTCTGTACTAATATTAACAATGTCTCAGTCAATTCTTCGGACCATTCACCTTCTTTTTTATTTCTTGTGGCATAATAGCATAATTTCCTTATTTTCTTCACTCTAGCATTTAACCAATTCAACGCGGATTCCATCTACTCTTGTTGCTCTCCCATATTTTCCTTAATTGCTATTTGAATTTTTCCTCCAGTTTAAAAATACTTTTACATCTTCTGATACCTATTTATCATTATCAATATCCAAGATAGACGGACTATTTCCTGTCACATACTTCTCTTCAACGTTTTCCTCCCACGTATTAATAACCCCTATTTGTATGTTATTTCTTCATTATTTTCGTCCTCGATGAGCTACATAATTCCATCTCTTCTTTAAATAATCCAAGAATTTAACTTCCTGGTATATAAAATCGTATTTTCCTTTTCTCATCAGATTCTCTATTTCTTCAGAATTCTGTTTCGTCCATTCTTCCTCTGTCTTGTCAGTTTCTCTTAGATGGAAATTATTACCAATGAAAACACGACCGTTAGTATATTCCTGGACTTCCAAAACTTTTTTTTGACACTGGCTGGCAAAAATGTACTAAGTAATTTAAATATTTCATACTTAATAAAAATTATTAATGATTACTTAAATAATAGATCTTTGCAATTTATACATGCGAGAAACCTAACCAAGATAAAAAAAATAGAACGGGAGTACGAAATGGATCTGCGTTAAAAATTCAGAGATACCAGTACACGGTAATAATACTGTAAACATTTTCTCCATCACTGAGGTCCATACTGACATAAGACAGCTTTGTTTTGTAAACCATGTGCAGTGGCCACGCCGGTTATTATAACGGCTCCACTGAATCTCCTTCCTACAAGCTCCAATGTGCTTGCTCATATATGCTTATGCATATTGATGCTTGCTGCTGCTGCTATCACTACTTACTAATAATAATGTACATTATTATTACCGTCATATTTTCCCATTTTCAGATATTGAGAAAAGAAGAATTTGAAGTCAAGTAATAAGAGTGAAGGTACAAACGTAGAAAAGGTTAGTAATATTGCTTACAATACTACTATTGTTACTATTACTACCATCAGTAATAATAATCAATATTAATAATAACAACACAGTAACATAATTAATAATAGTCCATTACACTACGCGAGGTTAACAAACGATAAAATATGACAAATGAGGAGAACTAGAAGACAGAAGAAGAAATTAAAAACAGATTATGTGATTACTATTAAATAATAATATTAATAATAATAATAATAATAATAATAATAATAATAATATAACTTTGAGGCATCAAATTAGGTCAGGGGCTTACAATGAATTTTACATCACCAGTACATTTCGTCTACAGGATACACGTTTTCAAAGACCCACCATAGTACAGATTTGTATTTGCTTTTATCTATCGACAGTGCCGTAATCTTCCTAGGTTTGAAATATTACAGTTTGAGTATCCTTCTCTGTTCTAATGGATATTGCAAAAATCACAACTATAGAGACGAAACGTTTTCTTTATAAAATTATTGATATATTTAACGTTTAAAAGCTATTGTTAACGTTATCGCAAATCTCAACAAAATATGGAGAAAATTATGCGTACATGATTCAAAATTAACTTACAATCATTTGGTTGAGGTAATTTTATTGAATAGTAGGTTACCTAATTGCAGACATTTAATTTGAATTGACAGACAAATAAATTAAATTAATTACATATAGTATACTAAGTGTGTTCAAGTTTAAGTTATGTTATTGTCAATTTTTTTAATGGTATAATTCCTCCGGATAATTTTACCTCAATGTAACCCTTTTCCGCATTCCTTGACGGTTGTGGATAGGGTTATATGGGAAGTTAATGTCCCAACGTCCATGAATCTACCGGTTCCTTAGTACCGGTAAGTTAGTTATATATAATTCCCACTTTTTTTTTATCGTCGCCACATTCCTCACTTCAAAATACTTAAGAGTTTAATTAATAAGTGATTATTTTTTAAACATACAGACTGACCACATATTTGTTCTTGGTATTTTAATATATAATTGTCCCAAACCGAAGTCGAGCAGTTTAAACTATCATACATTAGTGAACATCTATGGTACTTGAGATCATAAAAGTCCTCACGGACAAAGAAATCATTTAATGGCATTTCGGTCGGTATGGGAACGGTGTTCATTCAAACAACATAGACTCATCATTAGGAAAATATATAGTTACACTACGTATTATCACCAATAAGAGGAAAGTAGCTATAAGTGTGGGAGATCCCATATTATCACCACTTACCACTCTATATTAACTCTATTGTAGTCGTTATCTTTGTTTGACACATGTGGATGTGAGACCTCTAACACCTAGCATAGTGCCTACTGTAGTCCGTGAGGGCTAAAGTGTCTAGAATATTTTAGAAAGAGAAAGAGAGTACTCACCATCTTCTTTCTCACTCATTCACATAAATCTTCACGGTGACAGCGGTAGGGCAAGACACTCCCTGCAGTGAACATAGATCAGTGGTGGCATTCCCTTCTTCTAAAGACTAATTTTACACTAATATAATATCTCACAAACTACAAACGAACTCTGAAACAGTCGCCACTGACAAAAATTACGTGAACAAAAGTGACTGGGCGAAAGTGGGGGTGGAGATTTTCTAGCATTCCTAAGTAATTTTACAAGGGTAGCCCATTATAGTACACATGTCACTCAGATGTCTAGCAAAGAGTAGAAGAACAATTCTCTAGACAAGGATAGCAGAAATCCTGCCAACTTACAACTTTTACACTATAGGTCTGTCGCTCATGGAGTTTAGTACTACAATTTCAAATATAAGAAAAATGTATGCAATATCCACGTCAAATAATCTTAATATTATTGTTTACATTATCTTTGTTTTTCAGGAAATAACAATTTAGACGTTTCTCACGTTAATGGGAGTTCTACTATACTTGGAGCTCAAGAAGGTACCAGAAATTGGATGAATCATTGATCAGAATATTCAAACAAGAACTTCCATCGTTAAAAATAAGTAAGTAGTGACGCTCTGCTGCTCTTTCTACAAATGAAACTCGTATATAATATCAAATGAGTTTCTTTTCTATCCATGAATTTCTGCCTCGCTTAAAGTGGGCTAGGGAAATAATCATAGAATCGCAACACTATCGTCCAGTCTAAAATATATTTTGTTTGTAATAGGAAGCGAACTGAAAAACAAAAATTATAATATAAAATGTGAAGGGAGGTAACATAAATATTTCAAATAGTCCCGACAACAAAATTGATGAAGTTACGATACATAGTAATAATTCTGGGAAAATTGCAGGAAAACACAAATAAAAACAATTGACGCAAAGTGTTAATATTAAGTTCCAAAAAAATATGCAGCAACAAATAATGCTAACGTTGTCTGTCCCAAACTTCATATCACTAACAATTTGACACTTTATCAAATGACATACATCTGTCAGATGGAAATATAATTATAAATCAAATACTCAGTTCACTACTCAACCAAAGAATCCCAAAACAACGCATACACCTAAACCATTCCTTATAAAAATAATACAAATAACTCGTTGCATTGGGTAAACGAAAAATGCCAAGAAATATTTGAAATACGATACCATAGCTATTTATTCTAAATCGGGTGTCAATATATAAACATATATCTTAGATGATTTTAATAGAATATAGAAAAAAACTTAATGAAAACTAAATTCAATATTTTACATATCCACCGTACGATGATATACAAAGTAAAATAGTACCTAAAGGAATTCCACCGGACGCAAGAGAAGAATATATAATCATTCAACTAATATAAATGCGATATAATGTGTTAAATGTATGACAAATTTATACAAATGTAATTGATCAAACCGGAAATAGCTAACGGCATCCGTTACCTATATGGATATTAACAATAAGCAAGATAAAAAACATTACGGAATGTTGGCTTCATGGTAGAAGAATATAGGGGAGAGGTGGAATTTCCTAACGTTATTATTGCCAGAATTTTTGTCACAAAGCAACTAGATATATGGGGCACCCAATCTGTATGAGAAGTGTCGCAAATAACAAAACAAGAGAAGCAAATCTCAGAATCATAAATAGAGGTAACAGTGGGAAGTGAACATTTTGCAAATGCCAAACTTGTCCCAATCTTTCCAAATTTATATCGAACCTTTAAAACTCAAAGACAAAACAAATTCCAAAAACTGACGTAAATAATACGATAGAATTTTCAATTGTAAAAGCAATTTGGAATGGAACACATGATAAAAGAAATAGTAATGAAAATCAGAATACTGGATGTAATATATTAATGTATTGTAGATATTGTAAAAAAATTAATGTTTTAAATATTTGAAAGATAATGTCGGGATTCAACCAAACGACTTTAATGTTAACACAGCGTCGGATAATTTTATTAAAATACGGATTTTTATGGAGATTGTCTTCTCTATTTAAATGGATTTAATTACAGATGGAAAATCACTAGGAATCTTAACTCATTACACGTCAATGCTAATGGAATAGAAAGGCAAGTTAAAGGTATAAAATGCTAATTAACGAAATTGATATAATTTATTAATGACGTCGAATTATCAGATTATAAAAGTTTAAAATTATAAACTACAAAATATATAGCAAGTAAATCAAACAGTTATAGAGGTGACCATAGTGACAAAAGGAAATATTCAAATTCCCTAAAGTTTTTTTTTTTAATTTAAAAACATGTCATAAGTCACCATGGATATTCCTATTAATGATTCCCCCTCCCCAAATTATCTGCTACATCTATTATTCTCCGAACAAAAATATTAATAATTCAGAAATTAAAGAACTAATAAATTTTAATTATATTTTATATTGTAAGGAGATCTATATGCTAGAAGCACTGAATGGAACTGTACATAGAAAATGCTAGGGCCCAATTAATTGTAGGATTATATGAGAATTATGGTTTTAAAAATGTTTACCCCTGACGAGCCAACATTTTACCCGTACAATCAACTAGAGACTCCCGATATTTTAGACAGATGCGTATGTGCGAAAGACAGCTTATATAAGGTACTCTGATCTTTACACGAGTTAAATTCGGATCATCCTTCAGTGTTAATACACTTAACAATCTGTAAAGCTTTTACTGACAACTATCTAGACGAAAAATTCATTGATGGTTTAAATTTCAATTAAATGTTTATGTCATCCCTTACATTGTAACTATAAAAAAAATGAGTAATAGATTACAAAAACTATTCACAGAGACAAAACTAAGGTTACATAACGTCACATCAAAAGCTGCTCTAAAATACGGAAGTGAAATTTGGATTTTAAATAAAAGAAACTCTCATAAACTTCAAGTAAGCCAAATGCGCTTCTTACGATCATTGTTAGGAGTTAATAGACTGGATCACCAAAGGAACACTACTATCAGAGGAAAACTTGGAGTAGCAAGTTTAAATGAAGATATCCAAAGATACCAACAAGAATGGAAAAATCATCTGAGAAGAATGGCAAGAAATAGACTTCCAAAATTGGCATTCAAATATACCCCAAATGGACATAGGGACCAAGGAAGACCAAAACATCGGTGGAAAGATCAAGACCATCTTCGCTAGGTTTACCGTACAGGCCACATGGCCTAAAACGAATTTGTTCATGATGATGATGATGAACTATTCACAGGCACGATTAAAAATACTAGGCCTATTCCAGATTATACAACAAATAATAACAATCCCATTCATTGTAATAACTTAATTAAAAAACAAAACGTTTTAATTCAACGAATGATTAAACGCAAAAATAAATTCAGAATAGTGGCAAAAATTCAGACATCTGCGGAACAAACCTTTAGTTAAATTCCTGATCAAGTTGGTGGCCACCAAAGTTCCATATATACAAGATTGAAATTTTGTAAAAGAATTGAATGTATTCAAATAATTAGTACTTGCTATTTCCTTACTAAACCAATAAATAGTACCCATTGGAAGATGATCGAAGACAATTCATTCATAAACTCGCTGATAATGTAATACTTTTAGTTAACTTATGGGAGAGGCTATTCGAAGAGAACGAAATACGAGATGATAAAAATGTATTTCCACAATTAAATGACAATATAGAACAATTTCATATTACGAATACAGATACTACGAGTTCATCATGGATCACAAATGTTAAACTCGAAACAAAAGGCTTTGGGATCAGACGATATCTGTTATGAGGAGCAAAACATATTCTTTTAACTAAACTAATTAGTGCAATCTTGCGATCCCAGTACATCGATAGGTCCAGAAACCATCCACTCTGTTTACCATTCCTAAAGGCAACAAAAGTAAAAGAAACTCCAAAAATTATAGACCTATAAATCTGATTATAAACACAGTGTCCTGCCGAAGGGCAGGTCTTTCACTATAAACTCAGCAATCTACAACCTTTCCTTAACTCAACTTTCCTTTCTTCATCAATATACAATAATTTATTTCAATACACTATATCTACCGTTGTCTTTTTCTGCCTTTAACTTTATTTCACTTGACCACCCTTAATACAACATCCATCAAATTGCAAATTCTTGTTAGCCAGTGGCCAATCCAATTTCTTTTCCTCTTCTTTGTGAGTTCCAGAATTGTAATTCATCCACCCACTCTGTATACAAATTATTATATAATTTGGTCTGTCCATTTTAAACGTGCTATCCTCCCCCATATCCTCATCTCAAAAGCTTCCAGTTGCTTATCCTCATTCCGTCCTAATCTCCAAATCTCTGAACCACACAATGCTATACTTCAACACAAACCTCTTACTACCCTCTTCCGTAATCCTTTTGCCAAAAGATCCGCAGAAATTGCTTTTCTTCTTATAAAATGCTTATTTTGCAATTGTTATCCCCTGATTTACATATTGACCGCAATACGTATTACTATTGATAGTACAACTGAAGTATTTGAAGCTCTATGCTTGCTATATATTTATATCCTAAATCCTCATGTTCGTCCCCATTTTTTTTCTGCCTTATATTCAAGACATGTGTCTTATTTATATTTATCTTCATCCCATAATCCTCGCACTTGTCATTTAGCTCCATCAGCATGTTCCTAAGTGTCATTGCGTTTTCTGCTAGCAATGCCACATCATCAACAATTTTTATGAAATTAATTCATCTTCCTCCCATATTTACGGCTGCCCGCATTCCGGAAGCTTCCTTCATTAGGTCTTCCGGGTACATATTGAAGAGAATAGGTAACAGACGACATCCTAGCCGTACCTCCATTCCAATATATCTTCCCTATGACATTTCTTCTCCTATCTTATCTTTTATTCATTGCTTCATATAGGATTACTTATGAAACTCCCCTCCTTCCAGTTAATGCAAATTTTCTTCAAAAGCATAAGTTAATTCCGAATCACTCGGTCAAAGGCCGTTTGCAGGTCAACAAATAATGCACAAATTTCTTTTTCTATATACCTTTTCTCTTAATGTTCTTATCAATCCAATTGCTTCTCTCGTATCCTTTCCTTTCCTAACGCCAAACTCTTCTTCTTCAGATCCGATTTCCATGGTCAAATGTAAACTTCGATTCAGTACTTCTCAAGATAATCTTTGCAGGTTGTGAAATACAGCTCATAATTCTGATTTATTTACATATCTTCGCATTTTTTCCTTCGGTACTAATATTAACACTGCCTTAGTCAATTCTCCGGGCATTTCTCCTTCTTTATATTTCTTGTTGCATAATAGCATTACTTCCTCATTTTCTTCACCCAAGCAATTAACAAATTCAACGCGGATTCCTTGATACTCTCCCATTTTTCTTTCCCTTAATTGCTAGTTCAATTTTTCCTCCAGATTTGAAAATACTTTATATCTTCTGATACCTATTCTTCATTATCTATATGCAAGATAATCGGACGATTTTCTGTCTCATTTAGGTCTCCTACATTTTTCTCCCATGTATTAATAATCCCCTATTTGTCTGTTATTTCTACATTATTTTCGTCCTCAATCAGCCACATAATTTTCCATCTCTTCTTTAAATAATCCAAGTATTTAACTTCCTGGGACATTAAAACATATTTTCCTTTCCTCTCCACATTATCTATTTCTTCACATTTCTGTTTCTTCTTTTGTCTTGTCAGTTTTTCTTAGAATGAAACAATTAACAATGAAAATACGACCGTGGGTATTTTCCTGGACCTCCAAAAACTTATTTTATACTCTCTGGCACCGGGGACATATTAACAGATATACTAAATTATTTAAGTATTTTATAATTGATAAAAATTGTTAATGATTACTTAAACAATAGACTCTTCCAATTTATACACGCGGAAAAAACTAACCAAGATAAAAGAATTGGAAGGGAGTACGAAATGGATCTGCGATAATAATTAACAGATACTACAACACGATAATAATACTGGAAATGTTTTCTCCATCACTAAAGTCCATTCTGACATAAGAACACAGCTTTGTTTTGTAACCCACGTGTAGTGGCCACGCCGGTTATTATAACGGCTTCACTGAATCTCTTTCCTATAAACTTCCATGTGCTTGCTCATATATGCTTATGCATATTGATGCTTGCTGCTGCTGCTGCTGCTGCTGCTATCACTACTTACTAATAATAATGTACATTATTATTACCGTTATATTTTCCCATTTTCAGGTATTGAGAAAAGAAGAATTTGAAGTCAAGTAATAAGAGTGAATGTAGAAATGTAGGAAAGGTCAGTATTATTGCTTATAATACTACTACTGTTACTATTACTATCATTAATAGTAATAATAATAATAATAATAATAATAATAATAACGTACTAATATAATGAATAATAGTTCATTTCGCTTTGCGAGGTTAAACAATCGATAAAATGTAAAACAAATAAGGAGAAATAGTAGACAGAAGAAAGAAGAAATCACAGATGATGTATTTACTATTACATAATAATAATAATAATAATAATAATAATAATAATAATAATAATAATAATAATAATAATAATAATAATAAGTAAATACGAGGGATGAAGTTAGGTCATGGCCTTACAATAAATTTTACATCACCAGCACATATCTTCTACAGGATACACATTTTGGAGGACACCACAGTACTGATTTGTGTTTGCTTTTATCTGTAGACAGTGCCGTAATGTTCTTGACATTGAAATATTGCAGTTTTAGTGCCCTTCTATGTTCTAATGGAAATTGCGAAAATCACAACTATAGAGACGAACTATGTTTTCTTTATAAAATATTAATATATTTAACTTTTAAAAGCTATGGTTAATGTTATCGCATATCTGAGCCAAAGCTGGCAAAAATTATGCGTACATGTTTCAAAATTAACTTATGATTATTTTGTGGAGCTAGTTTTATTGAATAATTGGTTACCTGAGTGCAGATATGTAATTTGAATTGACAGAGAAATAAATTAAATAAATTACATGTAGTCTACTAGGTGTGTTCAAGTTAAGTCATGTTATTGTCAATTTTGTTTTTAATTATATAATTCCTACGGAAAATGTTACCCCAGTGGATCCCATGTTCACATTTCTTGACGGTTGTGGATAGGGATATATGCAGAGCTTATGTCCGAGCCGCCATAAATGTACCTGTTCGATAGTGCCAGTAAGGTAGTTAGCTGGTTATTGTATAATTCCCCCTATATTTATCCATGCTACATTCCCCTCCTTTAAAATACTTTCCGATTGAGGGTCTTCCCACTTTTCAGCGGTTGCCCTTTTACCAGCCGGCTGCTAGCCCTTCACATCCACATGTGTCAATCACAGAGGTAGATGATCAACAGCCAGTATAGGGGTGACATGTGGTTAGCATGTCGAGTCCCCCAGCCGTTATAGCTGGTTCCTCAACCTGGAGCCGCTACTTATTGTAGCTACCCAATTGCCTCAAGATGCTGGGTGGGCACCGGTCCCATACTGGCCGAAATACCATGAGAAAATTTCTTACCTCATGGAGACTCGAACCAGCTCAAGTCCCGTAGCTCTGCGCCAAGGCTTCCTACCTTAACCGCTCGGCTACGGCGCGGGACATCTTTAAAATACTTAAGAGTTTAATTAACCCTTAACCGAAATTGTGGGATCTTTTATGATACGAATGAAACTGGACACCCCTGACATTCTTCTAAAATCATTTTTTTTTAATCCTTTTGTGTACCTTTCCCTTTATTTAACATGATCCCTTAGCCATGGTCTGTAACCTATAAGTACTGTTATTTTCTCTGTATATAAGTAAAATAAAGAGTGGTATCCTTTACGATCCCACAACTCCAGTAGCGTTCCAGTATTTTTGTTGAACGTTAGTTTACCTAACTTGTATAGTTGGTGTTAATATAGCCTATCATGCTCGTAAACCTTTATCAGTGCTTGATACTGATTTTCTGGTCTTTGAAAAGATTCTGACTGTAATTATTCTGAACATGAAACAGATTCAGAACTAGAATGTGACTCTGAAATTTTTAGCATACCCTTCCAAACAAACAGGACACCTATAATAGACATCACAGAGTACGGGATTAGAGATGATCAAACAATTATTTCGCATGTTCCTAAAAAAAAACTGTCGTTATGCTGTCTAACATGCACCAATCGGAATGTACTGATCCTGAGACACGCAAATCACAAATTATATTCGTATTATTTATAATAGTACGACAAGAGGAGTATATACCTTTGAACAAAACATTTTTACAAATAGCACAACCAGGCGAAGACGGCTGACTGCTATGTTATTCTGAACAAAACTGATGTCAATTGTTAGGTATTGCAATCATCTCTCAAGGATTACAAGACTATTTCTCACTTTGAATTCCTGAAAACTTTAGGCCGAAAATTTACAGAGAAAAACTTGTAAATGATCGACTACCAAAAGAACTCAGAATTATTGTTTCTAGGATTTTGAAGAAACTATTTCCGAAGAATGGGAGACCAATCGAGAATGTAAAATAAAACAGTGTGCATTGTGTCTTCGTTCAATCAAATAGAAAGCGAACCAATATTGTGTTAGATGTGAAAGCCCAATGTGCCAGGATATGCTGATCAGTTATGTGGATAATTAGGAACATTCTATAATGAAAGAAAGTTTTTTTTTGTAAATTACGTGGGGTTTTTATTCAGTGTATTTTGAAACTTCAGCTAAACTATGTGTGTGAACACAAAATCTGACAAATTCACTGTATAGATGTTCGTGGTAATTATTGTTCTATTTTTCACTACACTTGTGCTATATCCTGTAATTTAGTGCATTTTGCTCCCACTAATGATACTTATTATTCCACAATCAGTTAGTTAATTACACAAACTATTTTATAATTACATTTTTCACAATAAATGCACATTTTCTACTGGTATCTTTTTTGACCCCACACCTCCAATAACGACATACAAAATGCACAACTCCGGTTAAGGGCAAGTGAGTGATCATTTTTTATTTACACGTATAGACTGATCACATATTCACTAAAGTATTTTATTATACTTTTGCCCCTCACCAAAGTCCAGAGATTTAAATAGTCATACCTTGACTTACATCTATCGTCCATGAGATCATAAGAGTACCTATGGACGAAGAAATTACTTAATGGTATTTCGGTCTGTATTGAACGGTGTTCACTCAAACATCTCAGGCTCATCATTAGGAAAATATATAGCTGCAATAAGTACCAGCACCAATAAGAGGAAAGTAGCTATAAGTGTGGGAGATTCGATATTGTGACCACTTACCACTCCATATTAACTCTATTGTAGTCGTTATCTTTGTTTGACACATGTGAATGTGAGACCACTACCACCTCAGCATAGTGCCTACTAGGTCTGTCGTTCATGGAGTTTAGTACTAAAATCTCAAATAAAAAACAAGTTTTCAAATAAGTACTCAATGGTATTGTTTACATTATATTTGTTTTTCAGGGAATAACAATTTAGACAGTTCTCACATTAATGGGAGTTCAAATATACTTCGAGCTGAAGAAGGTACAAGAACTTGGATGAATAATTGATCAGAATATTCAAAAGGGAATTTCCATCGTTAAAAATAAGTAAGTAGTGACGCTCTGCTGCTCCCCCTACAACTGAAACTCATATATAATATCATATGAGTTTCTTTTTTAATCCATGTATTTCTGCCACGCTTAAAGTGCGCTAGGCACATCGCAATACTATCGTGCAGTCTAAAATATATTTTGTTTCTATTCGGAAGCGCACTGAAAAACAAAATTATTAAATAAAATGTGAAGGGAGGTAACATAAATAGTTGAAATAGTCCCGACAACAAAATGGATGAAGAAGTTACGATATATAATGATAATAATTCTAAGAATATCGCAGGAAAATAAATAAAATTCATGCAAAGAGTTATGAAGTTTCAAAAAAATATGCAAAGCAAATAATGCAAACATTGTCTGCCCCAAACTTCATATCACTAAAAATTTGACACTTTATCAATTGACATACATCTGTCTGAGGAAATATAATTGTAAACCAAATCCTCAGTTCACTACTCAACCAAAGAATCCAAAACAACGCATACACCTAAACCATTCCCTATAAAAATAATACTATAATTGATTTCATTGGATAAATAAAAAGTGCCAAGAAATATTTGAAATATGATATCTTAATTATTTACATAAAATTGGGTTTAAATATAAATACGTATAACTTAGATGATTTTAATAGAATGTAGGAAAAAATGTAATGCACACTAGATTCAATATTTTACACATCCAATGTACGATGATAGACAAAGTAAATAGTACCGAAAGGACTCCCACCGGAGGCAAGAGAAAGATTACATAATCTTCAGTTAATATAAAGGTGATATAATGTATCAAATGTAAGACAAATTAATACAAATGAAATTGACCAAACCGGAAATAGCAAACAGCATCCGATACCTATATGGATATTAACAATAAACAAAATAAAAATACTATGGATTTCGTGAACATTAAAAATATCTGGAATGTTGCTATCTAGATAGATGAATATAGGTGGCGAGGTGGCATTCCCTAACATTATTATTGCCAGGAATTTGGTCACAAAACAACTTGATATATGGGGCACCCAATCTGTATGAAAGTGTCGCAAGTAACGAAACAAGAGGAGTATCTCTCTGTCATAATAGAGGTAACAGTAGGAAGAGAACGTTTTGCAAATGCCAAACGTGTCCCAATATTTCCTATATCGAACCTTTAAACTCCAAAGATAAAACAAATTCCAATATCTAACGTACAGAATAAGGTAGAAATTTCAATAGTAGAAGCAATTTGGAATAGAAAAGTTAATAGAAATAGAAATGAAATACAGAATACTGCAAATAATATATTAACGATATTTTAGAAATTGCAGATTTAAATATTTGAAAGATAGTGCCAGGATCAAAGGAAACGTTGTTCAAAGTTTAAGACGGCCTGGGATACTTTGCCAAAATAGGAATATTAATGGAGACACTTCTCTCTTTAAATGGTTTTTAATTACAGATGGAAAATCACTAGGAATCTTAACATATTATAAATTAATGCAAATGGAATATAGAGACAAATTAACTGTTTAAAAATGCTAATAAACAAAATTGATTTAGATATAATTTATTAATGATGCCGAATTATCGGACCACAAAGGTTTAAAAATTAAAAAATTAAAAATATATGGAAAGTAAATCATACAGCCTTATAGAGGTGTGGCCACAATGACAAAAAGATATTCTAACTCCCAAAGGTATTTTTTCTTTCATTTTAATTATATGGAATAAGACACCATGGAAGTCCCTATTAATGATAACCCCTCCCCAAACTATCTGCTTCAACTATTATTTTCTGAAAAAAAATGAATAAATTGGACATTAAAGAACTAATATATTTTAAACAAAACTTTATATTCTCCGGAGATTTTAATGCTAAAAGTACTAAATGGAACAGTAAAAAGATAATGCCTGGGCCATATTTATTTTTGAAGTATATGAGAACTATTGTTTTAAAATTTTAACCCCCCCACCAGCCAACATGTTTCCTTTATAATCAACTAGAGACTCCCGATATTTTAGATAACTGCCTGTGTGCAAAACAAAACCGCTTACGTAACGTACTCTGATTTTTACATTAGTAAGAATTTGGTCATCTTTCTGTATTATTACATTCTAAACCTTTTCCTGACGACTATCTAGGCGAAAAATACATTGATTGTGTAATTCACATGAAATGTTTTTGTCATCCCTCACACTGTTAGTATAAACACAAAAGGAGATATATATTACACAAAACTACACACACGCACCATAAAAAATACTATAAAAGAATATTCGTATAACAGATAATAACAACTCCATTCATTGTAATAACTTAATTTAAAATTAAAAGCTTTTAATCCAACAAATGTTTAAACACAACAATACAGCGAAAAATTCGCAAAAATTCATACAACCGCGGAAAAATCTAGATAAGTGTATTCAAATAAATAATACTTGTTATTTCCTTAATAAACCAATAAATAACAATAAATTCTGTACTAACCCACTGGAAAGTAATCAAGAGCGACTCATTCATAAACTCGCTGTTAATGTAATACTTTTAGCTAAATTGTGGGAGAGGTTATTCGAAGAGAAGAACGAAATAGAAACTGATAAAAATGTATTTCAACAATTAAATGGCAATATAGAACAATTTCATATTACGAACACAGATCCTCCGAGTTCATCATGGATCACACCTGTTAAACTGGTAAATCTCATCAAAAAAACTCAAAATAAAACGTGTCTGGGAACAGATGATATACCTTATGAGTTGCAAAACATTTGAGTAAAAAGTCGTTTATCTTTTTTTTAACTAAACTAATTAATGCAATCTTGAGATCCCAGTATATGTATGATGTATGGAAACCCTCCAGTCTATCATTCCAAAAGGTAACAAAAGTAAAATTAAATTATAGTCCTATAAGTCTGATTTATAACATAGAATACTGCAAAAGAGAAGGTCTTTCACTGTAAACTCAGCATTCTCCAATCGTTCCTTAAATCAATTTTCATTTTTGTATCAGCATACAAACCATTCATTTCAATATAGTATATCAACTGATGTATTTATCTGCCTGTAACTTAATTTCATTTGACCACTTCTTCCAGGATATCCATCAACAGGCAAATTCTTATTAGCCAGTGGCCAATCCAATTTCGTTTCCTCTTCTTTATGAGTTCCAGAATTGTAATTCCTCCACCTACTCTTTATAGCAATTTTTTTAGTTTTTATTTTGTCTGTCCATTTTAAACGCGCGGTCCTTCCACATATCCACATCTCAAAAGTTTCCAGTCGCTTTTCCTCATTCCGTCCTAATATCCAAGTCTATGCACACCACAATGCTATATTTACACACCAACCACTTCACAACCCACTTCCGTCATCCTGTTGCGAAAGGTCCGTAGAAATTGCTTTTCTTCTTATAAAATTCTTATTTTGCAATTGCTATCCTCTGCTTTACGTATTGACTGCAATACGTATTACTTCTGATAGTAGAACTGTAGTATTTGAAGCTCGACGCTTGCTGTATGCCCTTATCTTAAATCTTCATGTTCATAATCGCTTTTTTTCCTCTTACATTCATGACCTTCGCCTTATTCACATTTATCTTCAACGCATAATCCTCGCACTTGTCATTTAGCTCCATCAGCATGTTCCACAGTGTCATTGCATTTTCTGCTAGCAATGCCATATCATCAGCAATAAATTCGTATGAAATTAATTCTTCTTCATCCCATATTTACGGCTCCCCGCATTCCGGAAACCTTCTTCATTATGTTGAAAAGAGTAGGTGACAGAGGACATCCTAGCCGTACCCCCTTTCCAATATGTCTTCCCTCTGACATTTCTTCTCCTATGTTCACTTTTATTAGCAGCTGCATATAAAGATTACTTATGAGCTGCCTCTCCTTCCGGTTAATGCAATTTTTTTCATAAGCACCATGAGTTTATTCCAATTCACTCTGTCAAAAACCTATTGCAGCTCAACAAATACTGCGTAACTTTCTTTATGTTTTTCTATATATCTTCCTCTTAAACTTCTTATCAATCCAAATGCATCTCTCTTATCCTTTCCTTTCCTAAAGCCAAATTGTTCATCTTCCGATTCGCTTTCCATGGTCGAATGTAAACGTTGATTCAGTATTTCTCACGGTAATCTTTGCGGTTGTGATGTCCAGCACATAGTCCCGATTTATATACATTTTTTTCGAATTTTTTTTCTTCGGTACTTATATTAACACTGCATCAGTAAATTCTTCGAGCCATTCATCGTCTTTATATTTCTTGTTGCATAAAATCATTATTTCATTATTTTATTCAAATATGCATCTAACCAATTCAATGCGGATTCCATCTGCCCCTGTTGCTTTCCTACTTTTTATTCCCTTAATTTCTAGTTGAATTCCTGTTGCTTTCCTACTTTTTATTCCCTTAATTTCTAGTTGAATTCCCCCCCCCAGATTTTAAAATACTTTTTCATCTTCATATACCTATTCTTCATTTTGTATACCCCAGATAGACGGACGACTTCTTGTCTCAAATTGCTCTTCCACATTTTTCTCCCACGTATTCATAATTCCGTATTTGTCTGCTATTTCTTCATTATTTTCGTCCTCAATCAGCCACATAGTTTTCCAGCTGTCCTTTTAACAGAACAAGCATTAAAACATATTTTCCTTTCCTCTCCTGATTCTCTATTTGTTACATTCCCGTTTCATCCATTCTTCCTTTTCCTTGGCGATTGCTGTTAGAACGAAACTATTAATAATGAAAACACCGCCGTGGGTATATTCCTGGACCTCCAAAAACTTTTTTGATACGTGTTAACATATTACTTAATTATGGAAATTCTTTAAACTTAATAAAAATTAATAATGATTACTTTAATAATAGGATTTTCCAATTTATACACGCGGGAAACCTAACGAAAGTAAAAGAATTAGAGCGGGATTTCGAAATTTATCTACGCTATAAATTCACAGATACCACAACACGATAATAATACTGGAACTGTTTTCTCCATCACTGAAGTCCACACCGACATAACAACACAGCTTTGTTTTGTAATCCGCGTGCGGTGGTTTCGCCGGTTATTATAACGGCTCCACTGAAACTCCTTCCTACAAGCTCCCATGTGCTTGCTCATATATGCTTATGCATGTTGATGCTTGCTGCTGCTGCTGCTGCTGCTATCACTACTTACTAATAATAATGTACATTATTATTACCGTTATATTTTCCCATTTCCAGATATTGAGAAATGAATAATTTGAAGTCAAGTAATAAGAGTGAAGGCAGAAAAGAAGAAAAGGTCTGTATTATTGCTGATTATACTACAACTGTTTCTACTACTACTATTAGTATTAATAATATCAGTAATAATAATAATAATAATAATATAAAATAATAATAACAATAATACGTAACATAGTAATATATTTAATAATAGTGCATTTCGCTTTGCGAAGTTAAAGAGACGATAAAATGAGACATATAAGGAGAACTAGAATGCAGAAGAAGGAAGAAAAAACATATGATATTACTATTATATAATAATAATAATATCATAAATGTGTGGGCCTAAATTAGTTCAGGGGCTTACAATGCAATTTGCATCACCAGTATATTTCTTCTACAGGATACATTTTTTGAAAACACACCACACTACTGGTTTCTATTTGCCTTTATCTGTAGACAGTGCCGTAATGTTCATGAGATTGAAATGTTGCAGTTTGAGAACCCTTCCCTGTTCTAATGGATTTTGCGAAAATTACAACTATAGAGATGAACTTAGTTTCCTTTGTAAAAATATTAATATATTTAACGTCTAAAAGCTAACTTTAATGGTATCGCTGAAAATGGTGAATATAATACCTACATGATTCAAAATTAAATTATGATCATATGGTAGAGCTAATTTTATTGAGTAATAGGTTATCTAATTGCAGACATTTAATTTGAATTAACAGAGAAATAAATTAAATGAATTATATATAGACTACTAAGTGTGTTCAAATTTAAGTCATGTTACTGTCAATTTAGTTTTTATTTATATAATTCCTCAGGAAAATATTACCCAAGTGGAACCCATGTTCACATTTGTTGACGGTTGTGGATAGAGATATATGGAGAGCTTATATCCGAGCGGCCATTAATATACCGGTCGACAGTGCCAGTAAGTTAGTTATTACATAATTCCTCTCTATATTTACCTTTGCTACATTCCTCTCCTTCTAAATACCTCAGAGTTTAATTAATGAGTGATCAATTGTTTACACATACAGACTGATCACATATTCGCTCTTAGTATTTTATTAGTCTCTTGTCCCTCATGAAAGTCGAGCGGTTTAAATAATCATACCTTGGCGTACATCTACGGTACTTGAGACCATAAAAGTCCTTATGGACTAAGAAATTACCTAATGGTATTTCCGTTTATATGGGAACGGTGTTCATTCAAACATCACAGGCTCATCATAGGGAAAATGTCTAGCTGCATATATCATAATAATACTTTAAACGAACTAATATATTCAATCAGTGCTATGCCTTAACCACACTCATTAAATCTAAACTAATTAGTTTCGCAATTATAATCTAGTAGAGAAGGAACCAACAATTTTGCCCAGAGACCTCCTTCTAAGAGCTTGATATTCTTTTACGTGTCCTAAATCCAGATAGGCAACACTGGTTTTTATTTTCTTTTCTAATGAACATATAGTTCAATTTTTACGCCCTGAAAACTCCACAGACCCCGGTAGGGTTTGATCCTCACCAGAGGTGAGCATGATAATCACTAGTCCATCAAGATCGACTGCAGCGCCTAAGATGAAGGAGAAGAAAAATAAAAACCTCTAATCTTATGTATATTACATTCTCAATGACATGTTATCCGAGAATGTAATATAATGTAACTTTTATTAAAAATATAACAATGCTCACGAATATTTATCATGAGGAGATAGTTGTAATTTTGACATCTAAATCCATATGGGACACTTTTCCCTAAGTTCAATAAATCATTTTATTAAAGAGAGATACATTTCATAAATTGATTGAAAACATGGCCTTTTTTTCTAAACAATAACAATCATCTTGACGTAATAACTGTATCGTAAAGAAACAACGTGACTAAATGTGAAAATATAAAATATATTTACAAATTAAATTTTAAGAAATATTACTTTTTTTACAGATTGAATTCAAAAGTGTTTCATCCATCAATAAGTATCGTGGAAATTATATATCTATCTGCCTCTATCAGGTAAATATTCAATACATTTTCAATACCATAGTTATCGTCTTTAAATGAAGGCTTCTACACAAAATTCAGGAGTCACTTTTACATCACTAAAAAAGATATATTTTAATTGAGGCGAAACAAAGGAACAAAGGTGTACAAGTGATTTTTTCTCTTGAAAAAAATAGTGTCTAAAGGCGTTAACGTCTTTCTCGAGTTATCCGGTGGGAAAACATGCATTACCCGAAGTTATCATTTTGAATTACCTATGATTTTCTTATACAACTTCAACTTTAAAACTATTTTTCTCAATACTGCAAAACTTGCACTTCCTCTTGTAACCGCCTCAATTATACAACGTACCTACGTTTTTAAAAAATATATGCCAAACATTGAAAGCAAATAATCCCATGATTAAACTGTTTATTTAAACTTTCGTACTGGTAATATATAGAACACTACATTGATAATCTAATGGAACCTCACATTCTATTTCGACAAAGAAGTTACTTATCTGGTTCTTTTCACGTACCCTTAAACATGTATTAATATATCACGTGACATTATATATGCATTTGAAACCTATCTTATTGAAAATCCTAAAAAATTTAACTCTAAAATTAAAAATATTAAGTTATATTTTTAGAGATTAAGGATAACATTTTCTTTCATTCTGCTTTAAAATCAAACATCATCTTTGTACGGATAATATAAAACTTGATAGCGTGAGAGGCTTACAAGACAATTGATCTATTATTTGGTTGACCACTTGTATCATTTTACAGAGTTAGACGATAATATTAGTAGAATGTGTTCAGGTTGTATTTTCTAATTCTTATAGTCGCTATTTATTAGACCTGCCAAAATTCATCGCTATTTTTGGGCACACACCGATCCTCTAATGTCCGATATTCCTTGAGAAAATTCCTTCTCCATAGGGTCTCCAAGTATCGTAGACCTGTGCCAAGACATGATGCATTAGGTCGTTGGATTTCTCACTTTCCGTAATAATTATTATATGGAAATTTCTGCATTCATGATTTTTCTTCCGCCTATTCCTTGCTTTGTTTTTACAACTCCAGTTGTTCACTTGTTTAGAACATGTATATATTTATTTTCGGCGCAAGTTTAGATTGACTTACCTTGATTTTTCAGTTTACTCTTGTGAATTATTACTCTTCTTCTGTATTCAGTAACATCTTTAAATGTATACAGCCATGGTATCAGGTCCCGTAGGTTAGATTGGTAGGTTAGATTGGATAATGAACAGACCGTGAATCACATATCCTCCAATTTCACTCGAGAAAACTTCGTTTATAGTAATGTAAATTTCTCCTACGAAATAACCGTCTCGAGTACGAAAGACGGTCCTGTCCGTGTATGTTACATTGATGGTTCCCAATATAATGATTTTACATGTATTTGGTTGCGAAAATAGGATCCAATAACCGTTTCATGTTGGGGTGGATTTTCTCCGATCGTGCAGGAGTTCTAGTAGGCCTACGTATCCACAGGAGAATCAACACGGCAGCCTATCTCCATATTAAGGACAACTAATTAGTTCCTTTCGGTCGGGACTGTCTTTCTGAAATAATACTTGTGTTCATAAAGGTACGAGTAACTATCAGGTACACCATATTCTTCTGGCTCAAAGATGAATTTGGGAAAGGCGTGACATCAAATCGTTGTATTCCCCTCCGATATCACATGATATAAATCCGATGAATATGTGTAGGCGACATTGAAGATAACTTTACACACCTAATGACCATGATCATACCGTAGACCAAATGATAAATTATATGAAGGATGATGGAAGGGCAATAGTGTGCGATGGTGGAATGAAATTCGGTAATAGGAAAAAAACCGGTGTGGCCGACTAACAGAATCCTTTCAGAACAGAAAGAATTCCAACTTGGTATCCCGTTTAGCCATTCGTTCGCGCTAGGCACGCGTCTGGATTCCTCTATGTAAAAGACTCAAATGTATCATTAATGATGAAGGACACTTTTTTAGACATATAATGATTGATCACATATTAGTTCTTATTGCTCTATAATAATTTTGTCCCAACCAAAGTTGACCGATTTAAAAATTCATCTTTGGTCCTTGAGCTCATATGAGTACCCATGGACGATAAAATTAAGTAATGGAAATTTAGTCTGCATAGAATCGGTGATAATTTAAACATCATAGGCCTATCGTGAGAAATATGGGTAGCTACAATAAGTACCAGCACCAGGAAGAAGGAAGCAACAACGGTGGGAGGGCTATATTATCACCACATATCACTCCCATAGCTTATATCATTCTCTAGGTCTGCCTCGCTCCATGGAATTTAGTGCTACATTTTCAAAAACAAACAACGAATGCAATATCCACGTCAAATAATTTCTTAATATTAATGTTTACATTATGTACATATATTTTTCAGGAAATAAAAATTAAGACAATGCTCTCAACAATGGAAGTTCAAGTATACATGGAAACGATGAAGGTACAAGAAAAACGATGAATAATTCATCAGAATATTTAAAGAAGAATTTCCATCGTTAAATACAAGTAAGTAGTGACGCTCTGCTGCTTCTTCTACTTCTAAAACTCATATATAATATCAAATGAGTTTATTTTTAATCCATGTATCTCTGCCTAGCTTAAAGTGGGCTAGGGCAATAAACCTAGAATCGCGACACTATCGTCCAGTCATATATATATATATATATATATATATATATATATATATATATATATATATATATTTGCTTTTAGTCAGAACGGAATTGAAATTCAAAATGATAATATCAAAAAGAGAGAAGGTGACATAAATATATCAAAGAGTTCCGACAATGAAATGGATGTATAAGTTACTATACATAATTATACTAATTGTAGCAATATTGGTGAAAAAAAAATTAAAACTGATGGGGAGGGTTCTCAACCCCCAAAAAATTGTGCAAAAGCAAATAATGCAAACATTTTCGGCCCCACACTTCATATCACTACTATTTGACATTCTATCAATTGACGTGAATCTGAGAGATGGAAATAAATCTTTTTAATAAAATATTTAATCCATTATCAACCAACGAATCTAAAAACGATTCATACATCTAACACACTCCCTATAAAAATAGTACACATAGTTTAATTCGTTGGGTAAACAAAATATGACAAAAATATTTGACAAAAGTAGCTTAGTTATTTACTTAAAACCGGGTGTGAAAATAAATACCAAGAACTTAGATGGATTCAATAAAATATAGGAAAAAAATTAAATGAATATTAAATTCAATATTTTACACATTCAACGTACGATAATATACAAAGTAATATAGTACCCACAGAACACAAGAGAAGAAGATATAATTATTCAATTAATATCAAGGATATCATGTGCCAAATATAAGACAAATTAATACAAATGTCATTGATTAAACCGAAAATATCCAACAGCATCCGTTACCTATATCGATATTAACATAAAACAAGTACAAAATTATTACTCATTTCGTGAACCTTAAACATATCTGGAATATTAATGTCAGGCCAGAAGAATATAGGTGGAGAGGTGGTTATAATTGCCAGAAATTTGATCACAAAGCAACTTGGTATATGGCGCACCCAATCTGTATAACATGCGTCAGAAATAATAAAACAAGAGAATGCAACTCTCAGACCATAAATTGTGGTAACAGTGGCGAGAGAACATTTTGTAAATGTAAAATTTGTTCAAATCGTTCAAAATTTATATCGAACATTCAAAACCCAGAGACAAAAGATATTCCAATAACTAACATAAACAATAAGATAGAATTTCCAACTGCAACAACAATTTGGAATGGTACAGGTGAGAATTGAAATAGAATTGAAAATCAGAATCCTGTAAATAATATAAAAATTATATTTTATAAATTATATTTTTTTAAGATTTACATACTTGAATGATAGTGGCGGGATTGAATCAAGCGAACTTTAAAGTTAAGACAGCTTAGGATACTTTTACTAAAATAGGGCTTTTTATGGAGACTCTCTTCTCACTTTTAAATGGTTGTTAATTACAGACGGGAAATCACTAGGACAGTTAATATATTATACTATAACGCTGATGGAATTGAAAGGCAAATTAATTGTTTACAAAGGCTAAATAACACAATTGATTTAGATATAATTTATTACTGACGCCGAATTATCAGATAATAACATTTTCAAAATTAAAAACTGCAAAATATATAGAATAAAAATCAGACAGCGTTATAGTGATGTGGCCATATTGACAAAAAACATTATTCAATTTCCCAATAAAATTTGTTTCATTTTCATGATATTGAAAACTTCAACACTGAGGACCGTATTAGTGACCCCCCCCCAAATTATCGGCTACATCAATTATTATTCCCAACAATAATATTAATAAATTTGAAACAGAATGTTATATTCCAGGGATATTTTAATGATAAAAGTACTAAATGGAACAGTAACAAGAAAATGCACCGGGCAAATTAATTTACGAATTAACAGAGATTTATATTTTTAAAACTTTATCCCCTGACGAACAAATATTTTACCCGTACAATCAGCTAGAGACTCCCGACTTTATAGATATCGGCCTGCGCGAAAAACGTCTTGTATAACGTACTCAGTTCTTTGCATTAATTAGGTTCAGATCATCTTTCAAATTTTTTTACAATTAGCCTTCTCCAAAAATTAACTAGATGAAAATACATTGATTGTCTAAATTTCAATGAAATGTTTGTCATCCCTCACACTGTTACTATAAACACAAAAAAGAAATAGATTATTAAACCAAACTATACACAGACACCATAAAAGTCACTATAAAAAAAGTCATCATCAGCAATTCTTATGAAATTAATTATTCTTTATGCCATATTTACGGCTCCACGCATTCCAGAAGCTTTCTTCACTGGTAGATGTTGAAACGTGTAGGTAACAGAGAATATCCTAGTCGTACTCCCATTCCAATATGTCTTCTCTCTGACATTTCTTCTCCTATATTCACTTTTACTCGCTGTTTCATATTAAGATTATTTATGATCTTTCTCTCCTTCCGGTTAATGCTAATTTTCTTCAAAAACATAATGAGTTTATTCCAATTCATTATATCAAAGGCCTTTTCCAGGTCAATAAAAACTGCATAAATTTCTTTATTTTTTTTCAATATATCTTTCTTTTAATTAATATTGTCAATCCAAAAAGAATCTCTCGTATCCCTTCCTTTCCTAAAGCCAAACTGTTCGTCTTCCAATTCACTTTAGATGGTCGAATGTAAACGTCAATTCAGTATTACTCAACATATTCTTTGCAGGTTGTGATAACCAGCTCATAGTCCCGATCTATTTACATATCCTCACATTTTTTTTATTTCGTACTTATATTAACACTGTCTCAGTAAAATCTTCGGGCCATTCACCTTCTTTATATATTATCGTGTTGCATAAAAGCATAGTTAATAATACTTTCTTCACACAAGCATTTAACCAATTCAATGCGTATTATATCTCCCCCGGTTGTTTTCCCATTTTTATTCCCTTAATTGCTAGTTAACTTTTTGCTCCAGGTTTGAATATCCTTATTCATCTTATGATACCTCTTCTTCATTTTCTGTATCCAAGATAGACGGACGATTTGTCTTATGTAGCTCTATTACATTTTTCTCCCATGAATTCATAAACTCTATTTGTCTGTTATTTCTACATTATTTTCATCCTTAATCAGCCACATAGTTTTCCAGCTTTCTTTTTTAAATAGTCCAAGCATTTAACTTCCTTGGTAAATTAAATCATATTTTCCATTCTTCCCCACATTCTCTATGTCTTCACATTTCTGTTAAACCCATTCTTCCTTTGCCTTGTCAGTTTCTGTTAGTAGAAAACTATCAACAACACGGCCGTGGGTACAGCCTATTCCTGGACCTCCAAAAACTTTTTTGATAACATCGGGCACCAGGGACTTATTAACATAATACTAAATTTAGGATATCCTTTATACACAATAAAAATTACATTGGCCAACAAAATTTGAACTTTTTATGTTACAAGGGAGAAAATGGGTGTTTCTAACTTACTTTTGTGTGCTGATTTCAAATCTTTTTACGGAACCTTTCCATCACCCATGGTTTTCGAGTAATCACATGAAAAACATGTTTCGTGTCTATACATTACAATTTATTATATCTTAGCTGAAATTATATTTGCTAACCCAAAATGTATGTGAATTGGATTTTCGGCTGTACTTCGCTTTAAGAATGTCCCTCTTCAGTGACCAGCAGTAGTCTGCTAACATATTTGGACACCATTTACCCTGATAGCACCTTTCCATTACCGCGATGTCCTGGTGGAAGTGCTCCCCGTGTTCGTCGCTCACAGTCCCTAGATTTTCAGGGAAGAAATCAAGATGGGAGTGCAGAAAGTGAATTTTCAAAGACATATTACATCCCATTATCTTGTAGTTCACAATCATCTCATTGACAAGTTCTCTGTAGTTATCAGACCTGAAGTTCCCCAGAAAATTTTCAGACAACATTTTTGAAAGATTGCCAAGCAGTTGCTTCTTGCATATTTAACTTGTTCTGAAACTGTGTATCTTTCATCAGTTCCTTTATTTGAGGGCCAACAAATATCCCTTCTTTCAATTTAGCTTCACTGATCCTTGGAAATTTATTTTTAAGGAAGAGAAATGCACTGCCATCACGATCAATTGCTTTCACAACGTTTTTAATCAAGCCTAGTTTAATATGTAGTGGAGGCAATAAGATTTTTTCAGAACGTACAAGTGGTTGGTGAAGAACATTTTCTTGTCCTGGAATAAGTGACTCTCTCTTTGGCCAGTTATTTTTAATATAATGGTGGGTGATGGAAAATTTCTGACTTCATTTTTGGAATCAGCAGATGAAAATACATGAGAATCACCCAAAATCTTTTATGTAACAAAACCACTGTTGACCAGTGTTATTAATGATTACTTAAATAATAGATCTTCCCAATTTAAACACGCGGGAACCTAACCAATATAAAAGAATTAGAGCGGGAGTACAAAATGTACCTACGCTAAAAATGTACAGATACCAAAACACGATAATAATACTGGAAATGTTTTCTCCATCACTAAAGTCCACACTGAAATAACAACACAGCTTTGTTTTTTAATCCATGTGCAGTGGTTACGCCGGTTACTATAACCGCTCCACTGAAACTCCTTCCTACAAGCTCCCAAATGCTTGCTCATATATGCTTATGCATGCTGATGCTTGCTGCTGCTGCTATCACTACTTACTAATAATAATGTACATTATTATTACCGCTATATTTTCCCATTTTCAGATATTGAGAAATGAAGAAATTGTAGTCAAGTAATAGGAGTGAAGGTAGAAAAGAAGAAAAGGTCAGTATTATTGCTGGTAATAATATTACTGTTACAAATACTAGTAATAATAATAATAATAATAATATCAGTAATAATAATAATATCAGTAATAATAATAATAATATCAGTAATAATAATAATATCAGTAATAATAATAATATCAGTAATAATAATATAATAATAATAATAATAATAATAATAATAATAATAATAATAACAACGTAGTAATATAATTAATAATAGTTCATTTCGCATTTTGAGATTAACAAACGATAAAATATAGGCCAAATAAGGAGAACTAGAAAACAGAAGAAGAAACAATAAACAGATGACATTATTACTATTAAATAATAATAATAATGTACGGGTTCGATAATGCCAGTAAGTTAGTTACTTGGTTATTACATAATTCCTCCCTATATTTACACTTGCTACAATCCTCTCCCTCAAAATACTTAAGAGTTTAATTAATGAGTGATCAATTTTTTACACATACAGACTGATCACATATTCGCTCTTAGAATTTTTTTATACTTTTGTCCCTCACCAAATTCGAGCGGTTTAAATGACCATACCTTGGTGTACATCAATCATAAGAGATCATAAGAATCCCCAAGGACGAAGACATTATTTAATGGTATTTCGGTCTGTATGGGACGGTGTTCATTCAAACATCACAGGATCATCATTAGAAAAATGTATAGCTGCAGTAAGTACCAGCACCAATAAGAGGAAAGTAGCTATAAGTGTGAGAAATCAGATATTATCACCACTTACCACTCTATATTAACCCTACTGTAGTCGTTTTCTTTGTTTGACACATGAATGTGAGACCATTAACACCTCAGCATAGTGCCTACTAGGTCTGTCGCTCATGGAGTTTGGTACTACAATTTCAAATACAACAAAAATGTATGCAATATCCACGTCAAATAATTTATCAATATCATTGTTTACATTATCTTTGTTTTTCAGGGAATAACAATTTAGACAGTTCTCACATTAATTGAAGTTCTACTATACTTGGAGCTCAAGACGGTACAAGAAATTAGATGAATCATTGATCAGAATATTCAAAGAAGAATTTCCATCGTTAAAAATAAGTAAGTAGTGACGCTCTGCTGCTCCTTCGACAACTGAAACTCATATATAATATCAAATGAGTTTCTTTTGTAATCCATGTATTTCCGCCTCGCTCAAAGTGGGCTAGGGAAATAATCCTAGAAACGCGACACTATCGTCCAGTCAAAATATATTTTGTTTCTAATCGGAAGCTAACTGAAAAACAAAATTTTGGTATAAAATGTGACGGGAAGTGACAAATGTTTCAAATAGTTCGACAACAAAGCGGATGAAGATTTTTATAAACGTAGTTATAGTAATTGTAATAATATTTCAGGAAAGAAAAATGAATACAATTGATGGGAAGTGTTATGAAGTTCCAAAAAATATATGCAAAAGCAATTAAATCAAACATTGTCTGTCCCAAACTTCACATCACCAATAAATTTGACGCTTTATCAATTGACATGAACCTGTCAGATGTGAATATAATTTTAAATCAAATATTCAGTTCACAACTCAACCGAAGAATCCCAAAACAACGCATAAACCTAAATCATTCCCTATAAAATAATACAAATAAATTATTTTATTTGGTAAAAAAAAAATCCCATGAATTATTTGAAATACGATATGTTAGTTAGTTTCTTAAAATCGGGTGTAAAAATTACCTAAAACTTTCTTGATTTTAATGAAATAAAGGGAAAAGTTAAATGAATACTAAATTCAATATTTTACATATCCAACGTACGATGATATACAAAGTAAAATAGTACCGAAAGGAATCCCACCGGACACAAGGGAGGAATATATAATCATTAAATTAATATCAATTAATATCATGTGTCAACTATAAAACAAATTAATATAAAAATGTAATTGAACAAACCGGAAATAGCCAACAGCATCCGTTACCGATATGGATATTAATAATAAACAACATAAAAAATATTACGGAATTCTTGAACCATAAACAAATCTGGGATATTGGTGTCAGGATAGAATAATATAGGGGGAGAGGTGGCATTCCCCAATGTTATTATTCCCAGAAACTTAGTCTCAAAGCAACTCTCCGATCGAAAATTGAAGTAAGAGTGGAGAGAGAACATTTTGCAATTGGTAAACTTGTCCCAATCTTTCCAATTTTATATCGAACCTTCAAATCCGAAAGACAGAACAAATTGCAGTAACTGACATAAACAACAGGATAGAAATTTCAATTGTAGAAGCAATTTGGAATAGAACAGATGTTAATAGAAATAGAAATGAATAACTGTGTAACGGATATAATATAAAAAAATATTCTAGATAATGTGAAAAAATGTAAAGATTTAAATATTTGAAAGATGGTGTAGGGATTCAAACAAACGATTTTTAATGTTAACACAGCCACGGATACTTTTACTAAAATAGGGATATTATTGGAGTCTGTATCCTCTCGTTAAATGGTTTTTAATTACAGATGGAAATTCACAAAGAATCCTAACATATTATACGTTAATACTAATTGCATAGAAAGGCAAATTATCTGTTTAAAAATGTTAATTAAGAAAATTGATTTAGATATAATTTATTAATGATGACGAATTTTCAGATTATAAAAGTTAAAAAAATACAAACTGGAAAATATATAGAATGTAAATCATAGAGCCTTATAGAGGTGAAGCTATAGTGAAAATATTCAAATTCCTCGATTTTTTTATTTTAATTATATGGAATAAGTCACCATGGAAATCGCTAGTAATGATACCCCCGCGCAAAATTAACTTCTCCATCTATTATTTTCCAGGGGAAAATATTAATAAATCAGAAATTAAAGAACTAATAAATTTGAAACATTTTATATTCTCCGGACATTTTAATGCTGAAATTACTAAACAGGCCCGTAAAAAGAGAATGTCCGGGCCAAATGTATTGTTGCATTATATCAGAATTATGGTTTAAAAATGTTAACCCCTGACGAGATAACATTTTACCCATACAATTAACTAGACACTCCCGATATTTTAGATAGCTGCATGTGTAGAAAAAAAACAGCTAATATTACGTCTCTAATATTTGCACGAGTCAGATGCTGATCATCTTTAAGTGTTATTACACTTAACGATCTGTAGCCTTTTCTTAACAACTATCTAGACGAAAAATACGTTGATTGTCTAAATTTCAATGACAATGTTTTTGTCATCCCTCATACTATTACCATAAACATAAAAGGAAAACGGAATACACAAAACTATAAACAGGCACCATTAAATGCTATAAAAGAATATACACAAATAATAACAATCCCATTCATTGTAATAACGTAATTAAAAAACAAAACCTTTTAATTCAACGAATGATTAAACACAAAAATAAAGTCCGAAAAAGGCCAAAATTCAGACTTCCGCGGAACAAAACTTTAGTTAACATTCCAACAAAATTAGTGAGAACAAAGTTCCATATATAAAAGAATTAATTTTTTTTAAAGGATTTAAACGTATTCAAATAAATATTACTTGCTATTTCCTTCATAACCCAATAAATAACAAGAAAATCTGTAAAACCTTACTGGAAGGTGATCAAGGACGACTCATTTATAAATTCGCTGATAATTTAATACTTTTGGCTAACTAATGGGTGGGACAATTCGAAGAGAACAACGAAATAAACACTGATAAAAATGTAGGCCTACTCCAACAATTAAATGAAAATATGGAACAATTTCATATTACGAATACAGATGCTTCGAGTTCATCTTGGATCATACATGTTAAACTAGGAAATCTAATTAAAAGACTCCAAGTAAAAAATCTCTGGGATCAGACGATATCCCTTTTGAAGAACACAACACTCCAAATAAATAATCTCTGTGATCAGACGATATCCCTTATGAAGAACAAAACATTTTAATAAAAAAATATTTTATCTATTCTTAACTAAACTAATTAATGCTATCGTGAGATCCCAGTACATGCATGAGGTCAGGAAACCGTCCAGTCTGTTTATCATTCCAAAAGGTAACAAATGTAAAAGAAACCCCGAAAAATTAAATACTTATAACTCAGATTAATTACATAGTGTTCTGCCCAAGTGCAGGTCTTTCACTGTAAACTCAGCAATCTCCCATTTTTCCTTAACTCAACTTTCTTTTTTCTATCATCATACAAAACATTTATTTCAATATAGTATATCAACCTATGCCTTTTTGTGCCTGTGACTATATTTTCGGTTCCGCGCCGTAGCCGAGCGGTTAAGGTAGGAAGCCTTGGCGCAGAGCTACGGGACTTGCGCTGGTTCGAGTCTCCATGGAGGAAGAAATTTTCTCATGGTATTTATGCCAGTATGGGACCGGTGCCCACCCAGCATCGTGAGGCAATTGGGTAGCTACAATAAGTAGCGGCTCCAGGTTGAGGAACCAGCTATAACGGCTGGGGGACTCGACATGCTAACCACATGTCACCCCTACACTGGCTGTTGATCATCTACCTCTGTGATTGACACATGTGGATGTGAAGGGCAGCAGCCGGCTGGTAAAAGGGCAACCGCTGAAAAATGGAAAGACCCTCAATCGGAATCGGACTATATTTTCGTTGACCACTCCTTCTACGACAACCGTCAACAGGCAAATTCTTATTAGCCAGTGGCAAATCCAATCTTTTCCTCTTCTTTATGAGTACCAGATATATTCTTCCTCCATCCAATCTGACTAGCATTTTCTTATTCTTTATTTTGTCTTACCATATTACACATGCCATTCTTCTCCATATTCACATCTCAATAGCTTCCAGTCGCTTTTCCTCATCTCTGCTTAATGTCAAAGTCTCTAAACCACACAATGTTACCATTCCACACAAAGCACTTCACTAGCATCGTCCGTAATCACTTTGACAAAGGTCCGCAGAAGTTGCTTTCCTTCTTATAAAATTCTTATTCTGCTTCACTTCTTGACCGCAGTACGTGTTACGTATGATAGTACAATCGAAGTATTTGTAGCTCTACGCTTCATAAATGGCCTCACATTTAATCCTCATGTTCATCATTCTGTAATCACGTCCTTCGTTTTATGTATAGCTATCTTCATCCCATAATCCTCGCATTTGTCATTTAGCTCCACCAGCATGATCCTCAATGTCATTGTTATTTCTGCTAGCAATACCACATCATCAGCAATTCTTATGAAATTAATTCTTCCTCCTCCCAATATTTACTGCACCCCGCATTCCGGAAGCTTCCTTCATTGGGTCATCCAGGTAGATATTCAAAAGAGTGGGTGACAGAGGACATCCTAGCCATACGCCCATTCCAATATGTCTTCCCTCTGACATTTCTTCTCCTATCTTCACTTTTATTCGCAGTTTCATATAAAGATTTGTTGCAATTCACTATACCAAAGCCCTTTTCCAGGTCAACAAATACTGCATAAATTTGTTTATCCTTTTCTAAATATCTTTCTCTTAATGCTCTTGTCAATCCATTTTCATCTCTCGTATCCTTTCCTTTCCTAAAGCCAAACTGTTCTTCTTCCAATTCGCTTTCGATGGTCGAATGTAAACGTCGATTCAATATTTCTCAAGATAAACTTAGCAGGTTTTGATATCCAGCACATAGTCCCGATCTATTTACATTTCTTCGCATTGTTTTTCTTTGATACTTATATTAACACTGAGTCAATTCTTTGGGCCATTCACCTTCGTTATATATCTTGAAGCATAAAAGCATAATGTCCTTATTTTCTTCACACAAGCATTTAACCAATTCAATTCAGTTTCCATCTACCCGGTGTTGCTTTCCCATTTTTATTCCGTTAATTGCTAGTTAACTTTTTCCTCCAGATTGAATATTCGTTTTCATCTTCTAATACCTATTCTTCATTTTCTATATCAAAGGTAGACGGACGATTTCTTGTTGCATATATCTCTTCTACATTTTTCTCCCACGTATTCATAATTCCATATTTGAATGTTATTTCTTCATTATTTTCGTCCTCAGTCAGCCACATAGTTTTCCAGCTCTTCAATACACAGTGCAAGTATTTAACTTCCTGGTACATTAAGTCACATTTACTTTTCCTCTCTAGTTTCTCTATTTCTTCATATTTCTGTTTTATCCATCCTTCCTTTGCCTTGTCAGTTTCTGTTAGAAGGAAACAATTAACAATGAAAACACGACCATTGGTATATTCCTGGACCTCCAAAAAATGTTTTGATACTCTCTGGGACCAGGGACTTATTAACATATTACTAAATTTATTAAATCATCTATACTGAGAAAAATTTATTAACTATTTATTAAATAATACATTTTTCTAATTTATACACGCGGGAAACCTAACCAAGATAAAATAATTAGAGCGGGAGTACGAAACGGATCTGCGACAAACATTCACAGATACCTCAACACGGTAATAATATTGGAAATGTTTTCTCCGTCACTAAAGTCCATACTGACATAACACAACTTCGTTTTTTAATCCACCTGCAGTGGTTACGCCTGTTACTATAATGGCTCCACTGAATCTCCTTCCTACAAGCTCCCATGTGCTTGCTCATATATGCTTATGCATGTTGAAGCTTGCTGCTGCTGCTATCACTACTTACTAATAATAATGTACATTATTATTACCGTTATATTTTCCCATTTTCAGATATTGAGAAATGAAGAAATTGAAATCAAGAAATAAGAGTGAAGTTAGAAAAGAAGAAAAGGTCAGTATCATTGCTTAAGGTACTAATTCTGTTACTACTACTACTACTACTACTACTACTACTACTACTACTACTACTACTACTACTATTAATAATAATAATATTAGTAATAATATTAGTAATAATAATAATAATAATAATAATATAGTAATATAATTAATAATAGTTCATTTCGCTTTGCGGAAAATATAAGACAAATATGTAGAACTAGGAGGCAGAAGAAGGAAGAAAAAACAGATGATGTTATAGCTATTAAATAATAATAATAATAATAATAATAATAATAATAATCCATCCATAGTATTTCTGCCCGAAGGCAGGTCCTTCACTGCAATCATAGCATTTTCATGCTACGCTTGCAGCTTTACTAGGGAATTGTAGGTGTGGTAGCTTCCCGTTGCTTTCCACAACAACAATAATAATAATAATAATAATAATAATAATAATAATAATAATAATAATAATAATAATAGTAGGGGAGATTGTTGTACCTTGAAAGCGGCCATTTATCCCTGTTGCTTTCCCATTTTTTTATTCCGTTAATTGCTAGTTAACTTTTCCCTCCAGATTGAATATTTTTTTTTATCCCCTGATACCTACTCTTCACATCCTATATTCAAGATAGACAGACGATCTCCTGTCTCATATGATATCTGGTATTATGGGATAAGAATTCAATTTAAAACTTTTTTTTAATTTTTAATTATTAATTGATTTTTTCTCCCACGTATTCATAATTCCATATTTGTCTGTTATTTCTTCATTGTTTTCGTCCTCAATCAGGCACATAATTTTCCTGCTCTTCTTTAAATAGTGCAAGCATTTAACTTTCTGGTACATTGAATCACCTTTCCCTTTCCTCTCCAGATTCTCCATTTCTTCATATTTATCTTTTGTCCATTCTTCCTTTGCCTCGTCAGTTTCTGTTAGAAGGAAAATATTAATAATGAAAACACAGCTGTAGGTATATTTCTGGACCTCCAAAGAATGTTTGATGCTGTCTGGGAACAGGTACTTATTAACATGTTACTAAATTAATTAAATCATCTATACTGAATAAAATGTATTAATTATTTCTTAAATAATAGATCTTTCCAATTTATACACGCGGGAAAACTAACCAAGATAAAGGAATTAGAACGGGACTAGAAAATGGATCTACGCTAAAAATCCACAGATACCAAAACAGGATAATATTACTGTACATTATTATTACCGTTATATTTTCCCATTTTCAGATATTGAGAAATGGAGAAATTGAAGTCAACAACTCCAATCAATGCTACAAGAGCTCTCAGAAACTAGCAAAATTGCAGGCCTTTCGATGAACAAAAGCAAGACACAAATTATGTCTAATGGTCCGGAAAACCCAATCAAAGTCGATGGAATGGATCTTCAATATGTAAGCGAGTACATATACTTAGGACAACTACTCTCCTTCCATCAGAAAGTAGAGAAGGAAATAAGCAGAAGAATAGCTCTCGCCTGGAAGGCGCTCTGGTCACTGAAATTTATACTGCTGGACAAGTCACTCAACCGGAAACTCAAAATGGAAACACTACAAACCTGTGTTCTTCCAACACTGTTATATGGCTGCCAAACTTGGAATCTTACTGCCAAACTGAAGTACACACTCCAAGTATGCCAAAGGAAAATGGAGAGGAAAATCTTAGGCATAACTCTGAAGGACAGAATCTCGAATACAACACTTCAAGCGATATCCTCAACAACTGATCCCGCACAAACAAGCCATCAGGAAAAAATGGAAGTGGGGAGGCCACGTCGCAAGAATACAGGACGACAGGTGGACAATAAAAACAACCATGTGGGACCCGTACACAGGCAAGAGACAGCGCGGAAGACCAAGACGACGATGGGCTGACATCTTCAAAGAACGAGCAGGGGCGCAATGGTCCAGAGTCGCCAGATGCAGGAAAAGATGGAGAACGATGGAGAGCCAACTGTGTATTAACTAATCACAGAACAGACAGTGTATACAAACCAAGTGCTACATCCAAGTCAACTTCTCACCACGGAGTAGCTCACCGGGTGACACTCTCAAATAGAGCTTAACCCCTGTACAGGGAGGCCTTTGCCCTAAAGGGACATATCAGGCTTTATTTATTTATTTATTATTTATAATAACAGTGAAGGTAGAAGAGAAGAAAATGTCAGTATTATTGCTTATAGTACTACTACTTTTACTTATACTACTATTAATAATAATGATATTAATAATAATAGTAACAATAGTTAATAATAATAATAATAATAAATAATAATAATAATAATAATAATAATAATAATAATAATAATAATAATAATGGAGTAAAATAATTAATAATAGTTTACTTGACTTTGCAAGGTTAAACAAACGATAAAATGTAAGACAAATAACGAGAACTAGAAGACAGAAGAAGGAAAGAAAATATAATATTGCTATTAAATAATAATAATAATAAATAATAATAATAATAATAATAATAATAATATAAATGTGAGGGATGGAATTAGGTCAGAGGCTTACAATGCATTTTATACAACAGAACATTTCTACTACAGGATACACATAGAAACACCACAGTACTGGTTTGTATTTGCTTTATCTGTAGACAGTGCCATAATGATCGTGAGATTGAAATATTGCAGTTTGAGTATCCTTCCTGTTCTAATGGAAATTGCCAATATCAATACTATAGAGACGAACTATGTCTTATTTATAAAAAATGTTAATATATTTAACGTTTAAAACGTAACGTAAAAAATTTCACGAAATATTGGAAGTTCCATCTGTTATCTGTTGATGTGAAACCTGGAGATTAAAGAAGGCAGATAGTAAACAAATAGAGGCTGCAGGAATGAAAATGTTGAGCACAATAGCAGGATACCGAAGGACCCCTAAAATGAAAAACGAAGATATAAGTACGAATATATTTTATCTCTGTGAAATAATAATATACTATCAAAATGCTTCCCTTCAGCACGTATTACGAATGAATGAACAGCGCATACCAAGAAGAACGTATAATTATAAACCAAAAGGGAGAAGATTTTGGTATGACCATTGAAGAGATGGAAGGACCAATTCGACCTATAATGAGATCGGAAAAGGTCATTGGGCTTAATCCTTGTTGTTCTTGATGATAATGATGAAAGCTAACGTTAATGTTATCGCAAATCAGAGCTACAAACGGCGAAAATTATGCGTTCATGATTCAAAATTAACTGATCATTTGGTAGAGATAATTTTATTGAATAATAGGTTACCTGATTGTAGACATTTACATTCAATTGACAGAGAAATAAATTAAATCAATTACGTATAGGCTACTAAATGTGTTCAAATTTTAGTCATATTATTGTCAATTTTGTTTTTAATTATATAACTCCTCTGGAAAATTTTACCCCAGTAGAACCCAGGTCCATATTTCTTGACGGTTGTGGATAGGGATATATCGTGAGCTTATGCCCGAACGGCCATGAATCTACCGGTTCTATAGTGCCAGTAAGTTAGTTATTATACAATTCCTCCCTATATTTTTCCTTGCTACATTACTCTCCTTCAAAATACTGTTTAATTAATGTGTGATCAATTTATTTACACATACAGACTGGTCACTTATTCGCTATTAGTATTTTATTAAACTTTTGTCCCTCACGAGAGACGAGAGGTTTAAATAATCATACCCTGGTTTACATTCCTCATCATTAGGAAAATTTATAGCTGCAAACAGAACCAACAATAAGAAAGTAGCTATAAGGGTGGGAGATTCGATATTATCACCACTTACCAAACTATATTACCTCGATTGTAGTCGTTATCTTTGTTTGACACATGTGAATGTGAGACCACTACCACCTCAGCATAGTGCCTACTAGGTCTCTCTCTCAAGGAGTTTAGTACTACAATTTCAAATAAAAAAGAAACAAGTTTTCAAAAAAATTCCCAATATTATTGTTTACATTATCTTTGTTTTTCAGGAAATAACAATTTAGACAGTTCTCATATTAATGGGAGTTCAAGTATTCTTGGAGCTCAAGAAGGTACAAGAAATTAGATGAATAATTGATCAGAATATTCAAAGAAGAAGTTCCATCATTAGAAATAAGTAAGTAGTGACGCTCTGCTGCTCCTTATACAACGAAACTCATATATAATTTCATATGAGTTTATTTTTTAATCCATGTGTTTCTACCTCGCTCAGAGTGGTCTAGGGAAATAATCCTAGAATCGCAACACTATCGTCTAGTCTAATATATATTTTGTTTCTAATCGGAAGCGAACTGAAGAACAAAATTAATATATAAAATGTGACGGGAGGTGACAACAAAATGGATGAAGAAGTTACTATACACAATTATACTAATTCTAGGAATATTACAGGAAAACTAAATAAATAAAATTAAAATGGGTTATGCAGTTCCAAAAAAATATACAAAAGCAAATAATGCACACAATTTCTATCCCAAACTTTGTATCACTAATAAATATGACACTTCATCAATTGACATCCATCTGTCAGATGGAAATATAATTATAAATCAAATGCTCAGTTCACTACTCAACCAAAGAATCCGAAAAAAAACGCATACACCTGAACCATTCCCTATAAAAGTAATAAATATTTGATTTCATTGGGTAGGCAAAAAATGTGAAGAGATATTTTGAAATAAAATATCTTAGTTATTTACTTAAAATCTGGTATCAAAATAAATACCTATATGTTATATGATTTTAATAAAATATAGGAAAAAAAATAAATGAATACTAAATTCAATATTTTACATATCCAACATACATGATATACAAAGTATAATGGTACCGAACGGACTCCCACCGGACACAAGAGAAGAAGATATAAATATTCAATTACTATCAGAGGGATATCATGTGTCAAATATCAGACAAATTAATACAAATGAAATTAAACAAACCGAAAATAGCAAACAAAATCCGTTACCTGTATGGATATTAACAATAAACAAGATAAAAAAAAATATTATGTATATCGTGAACCTTAAATTCGGATCATCCTTAAGTGTTCATACACTTAACGATCTCTAAACATTTTACTGACAACTATCTAGACGAAAAATATATTGATTGTTTAAATTTAAATTAAATGTTTTTATCATCCCTCCCACTGATATTCAGAACACAAAATGAGAAATAATCACAGGCAACATTAAAAATACTATACGAGAATATACAACAAATAATAATCCCATTCATTGTAATAACTTAATTAAAAAACAAAACTTTTTAAGTCAACAAATGATTAAACACAAAAATAAACTCCGAAAAAGTGGCAAAAAATTCACACACCTGCGGTACAAAACTTTAATCAAGTTTCTAATCAAATTAGTGAGACCAAAGATCCATATATACAAGATTGAATTTTTTAAAAAAAGAATTGAATGTATTCAAATAAATAATACTTGTTATTTCCTTAATAAACCTATAAATAACAAGAAAATCTGTAGTACCACTCTGTAAGGTGATCAAGGACGACTCATTGATAAATTCGATGATAACGTAATACTTTTAGCTAAATTATGGGAAAGGCTATTCGTAGGGAACAACGAAATACAAACTGTTAAAAATGTATTTTCACAATTAAATGACAATATAGAACAATTTCATATTAGGAATACAGATACTCCGAGTTCATCATGGATCACACCTCTTAAACTCGGAAATCTAATTAAAAATACTCCAAATAAAAAGTCTCTGAGATCAGACGATATCCCTTAGGAAGAGCAAAACATTTGAATAAAAAGTCGCTTATTTTTTTTAACTAAACTAATTAATGCAATCTTGAGATCCCAGTACATGCATGAAGTCTTATTATAATTCCAAAAGGTAACAAAAGTAAAAGAAACCCCGAAAATTATAGACCTCTAAGTCTGATTATATGCATAGTGTCTGCCCAAGAGCAGGTCTTTCACTGTAAACTCAGCAACCTCCAATCTTTCCTTTTGTTATCAACATACAAATCATTTGTTTCAATATACTATATCTACCGATGTCTTTTTTTACCTGTAACTTTATTTCCCGTGACCACTCTTCCTAGGACATCCATCAAACGGCAAATTCTTATTAGCCAGTGGCCCATCCAATTTATTTTCCTATTCTTTATGAGTTCCAGTTTTTTACTTCCTCCACCCACTCTGTATACCAATTTTTATTTTTTTATTTTGTCTGTCCATTTTAAACGTGCTATCCTTCCCCATATCCACATCTCAAAAACTTCCAGTCGCTCTTCCTCATTTCGCCCTAATCTCCAATTATTTGCACCACACAATGCTATACTTGCACACTAACACTTCACTACCCTTTTCCGTAATACTTTTGCCAAAGTTCTTATAATTTTTTTTTACAATTGCTATTCTCTGCTTAACGTATTGACCGCAATACTCATTACTATTGATAGTACAACCGAAGTATTTGAAGCACTACGCTTGCTAAACTGCCTCATCTTAAATCCTCATGTTCATCTTCCTTTTTCCTTCCTATATTCATGACCTTCGTCTTATTTATATTTATCTTCATCTCATAATCCTCGCACTTGTCATTTGGCTTCATCAGTATGTTCCTCAGAGTCATTACATTTGCTGCTAGCAATGCCACGTCATCAAAACTGTTTATGAAATTATTCTTCTTCCTCCCATATTTACGGCTTCCCGCATTCCGGAAGCTTCCTTCATTAGGTCTTCCAGGTAGATGTTGAAAAGAGTAGGCGACAGAGGACATCGTAGGCGTACCCTTATTAAAATATGTCTTCCCTCTGGCATTTCTTCTCCTATCTTCACTTTTATTCACTGCTTCATATAAAGATTTCTTATGAACCTCCTCTCCTTCCGGTTAATGCAAATTTTCTTCAAAAGCATAATGAGTTCATTCCAATTCACTCAGTCAAAGGCCTTTTCTAGGTCAACAAATACTGCATACATCCCTTTGTTTTTTCTATATACCGTAACCTTCTCTTAATGTTCTTATCAATCTAATTGCACCCCTGTATCCTTTCCTTTCCTAAAGGCAAACTCTTCTTCTTCCGATCCGTTTTCCGTGGTCGAATGTAAGCGTCGATTCATATTTCTCAAGATAATCTTTGCAGGTTGTGATATCCAGCTCATAGTCCTGATCTATTTACATTTCTTCGCATTGTTTATCTTCGGTACTATTATTAATAATGTATCAGTCAATTCTTCGGGCCATTCACCTTCTTCATATTCCTTGTTGCATAATAGCATAATTTTCTTATTTGCTTTACCCAAGCATTTAACCAATTCAGCGTGGATTCCATCTACCGTTCTTGCACTGCAATGTTTTTCCCATTTATTGCTAGATAAATTTTACCCCCAGATTTGATAATACTTTTTTCATCTTCTGATACCAATTCTTCACTATCTATATCCAAGATAGACGCACGATTTCCTGTCTCATATAACACTTCTACATTTTTATCCCACGTATTAATAATCACCTATTTGTCCGTATTTTTTTAATTATTTGCGATCGCAATCAGCCAAATAATTTTCCAGCACTTATTTAAATAATCCAAGCATTAACTTCCAGGTACGTTAAAACATATTTTCCTTTCCTCTTCAGATTCTCTATTTATCCAAATTTCTGTTCCTTCCATTCTTCCTTTGTCTTGTCAGTTTCTGTTAGAAGGAAGTTATGAACAATGAAAACACGACTTCCAAAAATTGTTTTGATACTATCTGGCACCGGGGACTTATTAACACATTACAAAATACTTATATCCTCTATACTTAATAAGAATTACTAATGATTACTTAAACAATAGATTTTTCTAATTTATACATGCGGCAAACGTAACTAAGATAAAAGAATTAGAACGGGAGTACGAAATGAATATGTGATAAAAATTCGCAGATACCACAAAACGATAATAATACTGGAAGTGTTTTGTCCATCACTAAAGTCCATACTGACATAACAACACAGCTTTTTTTGTAATCCACGTGCAGTGGCCACGCCGGTTATTATAACGGCTCCACTGAATCTCCTTCCTACAAGCTCCCATGTGCTTGCTCATATATGCTTATGCATGTTGATGCTTGCTGCTGCTGCTATCACTACTTACTAATAATAATGTACATTATTATTACCTTTATATTTTCCCATTTTCAGATATTGAGAAAAGATGAAGTTGAAGGCAAGATATAAGAGCGAAGGTAGAAACGTAGAAAAGGTCAGTATTATTGCTTATAATACCAATACAATTTATACCACTAATAATAATATCAGTAATAATAGTAATAATAATAATAATAATAATAATAATAATAATAACGTATAAATATATATAATAATAGTTCATTTCGGTTTGCGATGTTAAACAAACGATAAAATATAAGGCAAATAAAGAGTACTAGACGAGAGAAGAAGGACGAAATAACAGATGTTATTAATATTAAATAATAATAATAATAATAATATAATAAATGTGAGGGATGTAATTAGGTCAGGGGCTTACAATACATTTTACTTCTCATACAGGATACACATTTTGAAAGACACACCATAGTACTGATTTGTATTTGCCTTTATCTGTAGACAGTGTCGTAATGTTCGTGGGATTGAAATATTGCTGTTTGAGTATCCTTCCCCGTTTTAATGGAAATCCGAAAATCACAAATATAGAGACGAACTGTTTTGTTTATAAAAATTACATATATATATATATTTATTTATTTAACGTTCAAAAACTAATATTAATGTTATCGCAATCCTGAGATAAATATGGCGAAAATTATGCGTTCATAATTCAAAATTATCATATGGTAATTTGATAGAGCTAATTTTATTGATTAATAGGGTACCTGATTATATTTATTTAATTTGAATTGGCAGAGAAATAAATTAAATTAATTACATATAGTCTACTAAGTTTAAGTCATGTTATTGTCAATTTTGTTTTTAAATATATACTTTTCCGGAACATTTTCCCCAGTGGAACCCATGTTCGCATTTCTTGACGATTGTGGATAGGGATAAATGGAGAGCTTATGCCCGAGCGGCCATGAATCCACCGGTTCCATAGTGCCAGTAAGTTAGTTAGTTGGTTATTATATAAATCTTCCCTATATTTGTCCTTGCTACATTCCCCTCCTTCAAAATACTTACGAGTTTAATTAATGAGTGGTCATTTTTTTAACACATACAGTCTGATCACATATTCGGTCTTAGTATTTTATTATACTTTTATGCCTCACGAAAGTCGAGCGGTTTAAGTAATCATATTTTGGTGTACATCAATGGTCATTGAGATGAAAAGTGTCCCCATGGACGAAGAAATTATTTAATGGTATTTCGGTCTGTATGGGACGGTGTTCATGCAAACATCACAGGGCCATCATTATCAAATGTATAGCTGCAATAAGAACCAACACTAATAAGAGGAAAGTAGCTATAAGTGTGGGAGATCCCATATTATCACCACTTACCACTCTATATTAACTCTATTTTAGTTGTTTTCTTTGCTTGACACATGTGAATGTGAGGCCACTACCACCTCAGCATAATGCCTACTAGGTCTGTCGCTCATGGAGTTTAGTACTACAATTTCAAATACAAGAAAAATGTATGCAATATCCACGTCAAATAATTTCTCAATATTATTGTTTACATAATCTTTGTTTTTCAGGGAATAACAATTTAGACAGTTCTCACATTAATCGGAGTTCAAGTATACTAGGAGCCCAAGAAGGTACAAGAAATTAGATGTATCATTGATTAGAATATTCAAAGAAGAATTTGCATCGTTAAAAATAAGTAAGTAGTGACGCTCTGCTGCTACTTCTACAAATGAAACTCATATATAATATCAAATTAGTTTATTTTTAATCCATATATTTCTGCCTCGCTTAAAGTGGGTTAGGGAAATAATCCTAGAATCGCAACACTATCGTCCAGTCTAAAATATATTTTGTTCCTAATCACAAGCGAACTGAAAAACAAAATTATAATATAAAATGTGAAGGGAGGTAACATAAATAGTTCAAGTAGTCCCGACAACAACATTGATGAAACAGTTACGATACATAATTTTATAATTCTAGGAAAATTGCAGAAAAACAAAAATAAATACAATTGATGCAAAGAGTTATGAAGTTCCAAAAAAATATGCAAAAGCAAATAATGCAAACAATATCTGTCCAAAACTTCATATCACTAAAAATTTGACACACTATCAATTGACATACATCTATCAGATAGAAATATAATTGTAAATCAAATACTCAGTTCACTACTCAAACAATTTATAATATAAAATGTGAAGGGAGGTAACATAAATAGTTCAAATAGTCCCGACAACAAAATTGATGAACGCATACAGCAAAACCAGAAATAATACATATAATTGGTTTCTTTGGGTAAACAAAAATGCCGAGTAATATTTGAAATAATGTACCTTAGCTATTTACTTAAAATCAGGTGTCAAAATAAATACCAATAACTTAGATAATTTTAATTAAATGTAGGAAAAAATGTAATGAATACTAAATTCAATACTTTACATATCTAACGTAAGATGATATACAAAATAAAATAGTACCGAAAGGACTCCCACCGGACAAAAGAAAAGATGATATAATATTTAAAATTAATATCAAAGGGATATAACGTGTCATATATAAGACAAATTAATACAAATGTAATTGATCAAACCGCAAATAGAAAACAGCATCCATTAACTGTATGGATATTAAGAATAAACAAGATAAAAATATTAAGGATTTCGTGACCCTTAAACATATCTGGATTGTTGGTGTCAGGATAGAAGAAATAAGGGGAGAGAGGTGGCATTCGCCAATATTATTGCTAGAAATTTGGTCACACAGCAACTTGATATATGGTGCACCCAATCTGTAAATAACAAAATAATAAAAGCACGTCTCTGATCTAAAATTGAGGTAACAGTGGGGAGAGAACATTTTGCTAATATCAGATTGTCCCAATTTTTCCAAATTCATATCGAAACTTCAAACTCCAAAGACAAAACAAATTCCAATAACTAACATAAACAAGAAGATAGTAATTTCAATTGTAGAAGCAATTTGAATAGAACAGATGATAACAGAAATAAAAATGAAAAACACAATACTGGAAATAATATAAAAAAGATATTCTAGAAAATGTAAAAAAAATTGCAGAAGTAAATATTTCAAAGATAGTGTCCGGATTCAAACAATCGCTGTTTAAAGTTAAGACAGCCTCGGATACTTTTACTATGATGGGGATTTTCATGGAGACTGTCTTCTCTTTTTAACTGGTTTCTTAATTTCAGATGAAAAATCTCTAGGGATATTAACATATTTTACATTAATGCAAATGGAATAGAGAAGCAAATTTACCGTTTAAAAATGCTAAATAAAGAAATTGATTTAGATATAATATATTAATGAAGCAGAATTGTCAGATTATGAAAGTTTAAAAATTAAAAACTACAAAATATATAGAAAGTAAACCATACAGTGTGGCCGACTTGCTTTGATAAAATTGAATTTAATTATTGAGTAAGAAAGCTTAAACGATTTTATGGGTAGTGACGAAACAAATATTCCAACTCCCTGAATTTTTTTTAAATTTTAATTATATAGAATATATCACCATGGAAATCCCTATTAATGATATCCCCTCCCCAAATTATCGGCTCCAACTTTTATTCTCCGAACAGAAATGTTAATAAATCAGAAATTAAAGAACTAATATACATTTGAAACAAAATTTTATAATCTCCGGAGTTTTTATGCTGAAAGTACTAAATGGAACTGTAAAAAGAAAATTCCCGGGCCAAATTTATTCCTGAATTATATCAGAATTACTGTTTTTAAATTTTAACCCCTCACAAGCCAACATAATACCTTTACAATGAACTAGAGACTCCCAATATTTTTAATAGGTACCTGTGTGCGAAAAACAGCTTATATAACGTACTCTGATCTTGCATGAGTTGGATACGGATATTTTTTAAGTGCTATTACAATTAAGGATCTCTAAACCTTTTATTGACAACTTTCTAGATGAAAAATACATTGATTCTTTAAATTTCAGTGAAATGTATTTGCATCCCTCACACTGTTACTATAAAAACAAAAGCAGAAATAGATTACACAAAACTATACAAAGGCACCTTAACAAATACTATAACAGAATATACAACAAATAATCCCATTCCTTGTAATGACTTAATTAAAAAAAACTTTTACTTCAACAAATTATTTAACACAAAAATGAACTCCGGAAAAGTGGCAAAAATTCACACATCTGCGGTACAAAACTTTTGTTAAGATTCTAATCAAATTAGTGAGACCAAAAATCCATATACACAAGAATGAAATTATTAAAAAAAGAGTTAAATGAATTAGAAAAAATAATACTATATCTCATTAATAAATCAATAAATAATAATAAAATATTTAATACATCACTGGAAGGTGATCAAGGACGGCTCATTCATTAACTCACTTGTAATGTAAAACTTTTAGCTAAGTAATGGGAGAGGCTATTCGAAAAGAGCAACGGAATAAAAACTGATAAAAATGTACTTTAACAATTATATGACAATATAGAACAATTGCATATTAGCAATACAGATACTCCGAGTTCATCATGGATCACACCTGTTAAACTCGGAAATCTAATTAAAAATACTCCAAATAAAAAGTCCCTGGGATCAGACGATATCCTTTATGTACAACAAAACATTTGAATAAAAAGTCGCTTATTTTTTTTAACTAAACTAATTAATGTAATCTTGAATTCCCAGTACATGCATGAGGTCTGGTAAGCATCCAGTCTGTGTATCATTCCAAAAGGTAACAAAAGTAAAAGAAACCCCCGAAAATTATAGACCTATATGTCTCATTATATGCATTGTGTCTTGCCCCAGAGCAGGTCTTTCACTGTAAACTCAGCAATCTTCAATCTCTTCTTAACTCAACTTTCATTTTGTTATCAACATACAAATCCTTTAATTCAATATACTGTATCTACCGATGTCTTTTTTTACCTGTAACTTTATTTCCCGTGACAACTCTTCCTAGGACATCCATCAAACGGCAAATTCTTATTAGCCAGTGGCCAATCCAATTTCTTTTCCTATTCTTTATGAGTTCCAGAATTGTACTTCCTCCACCCACTCTGTATAGCAAATTTTTATTTTCTTATTTTGTCTGTACATTTTAAACGTGTCATCCTTCCCCATCTCTATAGCTACCACGCTATTTCTCATTCCGTCTTAATGCCCAAATCTCTGCACCATACAGTGCTACACTTCCACATAAAATACTTCACTAGCCTCTTTTGCCAAAAGTCCGCACAAATTGCTCTTCATCTTGTAAAATCCTTATTATGCCATTGCTACCCTCTGCTTTACTTCTTGACCGCAGTACGTGTTACGTATTATAGTACAACCGAAATATTTCAAGCTGAGCGCTTGCTAAATGGCCTACGTATTATTCCTGATGTTCATCTTCCTTTCTTTCCGTCCTATCATCATGACCTTTGTGTTATTAATATTTAACTTCAACCCACAATCGTCAAACTTATCATTTAGTTCCATCAGCATGTTCCTCAGTGTCATTGTATTTTCTGCTAGCAATACCACATGAACAGCATTTCTTATAAAATTAATTCTTCTTCCTCCCATATTTCCGGCACCCCGCATTCCGGAAGCTTTCTTCATTAGGACTTCCAGGTTGATGTTGAAAAGTGTGGATGACAGAGGACATCCTAGCCGTAACCCTTTCCAATATATCTTCCTTCTGGCATTTGTTCTCCTATCTTCAGATTTATTCCCTGCTTCATATAAAGATTACTTATGAATCTCCTCTCCTTCCGGTTAATGCAAATTTTCTTCAAAAGCATCACGAGTTTATTCCAATTCACTCTGCCAAAACCCTTTCCCAGGTCCACAAATACTGCATAAACTTCTTTATCTTTTTCTATATATCTTTCTCTTAATGTTCTTATCAATCTAGTTGCATCTCTCGTATCCTCTCCTTTCCTGATGCCAAACTTTTCTTCATCCGATTCGCTTTCCATTCGGCATTTTTGAAGATAACATTTGCAGGTTCTTATATCAAGCTCATTGTCCTGAAATCTTTACATTTCAACGCATTGTTTTCTTCGGTACTTATATTATCATTGTCTCTTGTCAATTCTTCGGGCCATTCACCTTCTTTATGTATCCTCTTACATTAAGTAATTATTTTCTTCATTTCTTCACCCGAGCACTTAACCATTCAATGCGGATTCCATCTACCCATTTTTTATTCCCTTAAATGCTAGTTAAATTTTTACCTCCAGATTCGAAAATCCTTTTTCATCTTCTGATACCTATTCTTCGTTATCTATATCCAAGTTAGACGGACGATTTCCTGTTTCATATAGCACTTCTGCATTATTTATCCCACGTATTAATAATCCCCTATTTGTCTGTTATTTCTTAATTATTTTCGACCTCTATCAGCGACATAATTTTCCAGAACTCCTTTAAATAATCCAAGCATTTACCTTCCTGGTACATTAAATCATATTTCCCTTTCCTCTTCAGATTCCCTATTTCCTCACATTTCTGTTTCTTCCATTCTTCCTTTGTCTTGTCAGTTTCTGTTATAAGGAAACTAAAAGCAATGAAAACACGACAGTGGGTATATTCCTGGACTTCCAAAAAATTGTTTTGATACTGTCTAGCACCGGGGACTAATTAACATACTACTAAATTACTTATATCCTTTATACTTAATAAAAATTATTAATGATTACTTAAACAATAGATTTTCTAATTTATACATGCGGCATACCTAACCAAGGTAAAACAATTAGAGCGGGAGTACGAATAGGACCTACGTTAAAAATTCAAAGATACAAAAACAAGATAATGATATTGGAAATGTTTTCCCCATCACTAAAGTACGCACTGACATAACAACACAGCTTTGTTTTGTAATCCACGTGCAGTGGTTACGCCGGTTATTATAACGGCTCCACTGAATCTCCTTCCTACAAGCTCCCATGTGCTTGCTCATATATGTATATGCATGCTGATGCTTGCTGCTGCTGCTATCACTACTTACTAATAATAATGTACATTATTATTACCGTTATATTTTCCCATCTTCAGATACTGAGAAAAAAAATGAAAGTCAAGTAATCAGAGTGAAGGTAGAAAGGAAGAAATGGAAGAAAAGAAGGAAAGGTCAGTATTATTGCTTATAATACCAAAACTGTTACAACTACTACTAATATTAAAAATAATAATAATAATAACATAATATTATAACTGATAATAATTAATTTCGCTTTGCGAGGTTAAGCAAACGATAAACTCTAAGTCATATAAGGAGAGATAAAATACAGAATAAGGAAGAAAAAACAGATGTAATTACTATAAAATAATAATAATATCATAAATGTGAGGGATGAAATTAGGTCAGGGGCTTACAATGTATTTTACATCACCAGTACATTTCTTCTATAGGATACACATTTTGAAAGACACACCACCGTACAGGTTTGTATTTACCTTTATCTGTAGACAGTGCCGTAATGTTCCTGAGTTTGAAATATTGCAGTTTAAGTATCCATGGAGTTCTAACGGAAATTGCGAAAATCACAACTATAGAGACGAACGGTTTTCTTTATAAAATATTAATATATTTAATGTTTAAAAGCTAACGTTAATATAATCGCATATCAGTGCTAAAAATGGCGATTCTTTTGTGTTTATGATTAAAAATTAACTTATGATCATTTGGAAGAGCTAATTTTATTGAATAATACGTTACCTGATTTAAGGTATTTAATTAGAATTGACAGAGATATAAATCAAATGAATTACATAGTCTAATAAGTGTGTTCAAGTTTAAGAAATGTTATTGTCAATTTTGTTTTTAATCATATAATTCCTACGCAAAACTATATCCCAGTGGACCCATGTCCCCATTTCTTGACGGTTGTGGATAGGGATATATGGAGAGCTTATATCCGAGCGGCCATGAATATATCGGTTCGATAGTGCCAGCAAGTTAGTTAGTTATTACGCAATTACTACCTATACTTATCCATGCTACATTCCTCTCCTTCAAATAACTTAAGGGTTTAATTAAAGAGTGTTCAATGTTTTTACACATACACACTGATCACATATTTGTTCATAGTTTATTATTATACTTTTGTCCCTCACCGGAGTCGAGTGGTTTAAATTATCAAACCTTGGTGTACATCTATGGTACTTGAGATGATAAGAGTCCCACGGACGAAGACATTATTTTAATGGTATTTCGGTCTGCGTGGGAACGGTGTTCATTCAAACATCACAGGCTCATCATCATCATAATCATAGTACATTCACGAATTTAGGCCATTTGTTGACCTGTTTCGGCCTCAAGAAAAACACCATCCAAAAGTATTTTGAGTGGACGTCCTGGTCTTCTTCTTCCTGCAGGTTGATATCTTAACATTTGTTTGAGTATTCTGTGATCTTCCATTCGATGAACAAGTTGTATCCATCTTGACTTACAATCAGGAATTCTTTATGGGAACGGTGTTCATTCAAACATCACAGGCTCATCAATAGGAACATGTATAGCTGCTTTAAGTAACAGCAACAATAAGAGGAAAGTAGGTATAAGTGTGGGAGATCCGATATTATCACCACTTACCACTCTATATTAAGTCTATTGTAGTCGTTATATTTGTTTGACCACATGTGAATGTTAGCCCACTGACCCCACCCACCTCATCATAGTGCCTACTAGGACTGTCGCTCATGGAGTTTAGTACTAGAATTTCAAATACAAGAGAAATATCCACGTAAAATAATTTCTCAATATTATTGTTTACATAATCTTTGTTTTTCAGGGGATAACAATTTAGAGAGTTCACGCATTAATCGGAGTTCAAGTATACTTGGATCTCAAGAAGGTACAAGAAATTAGATGCATCATAATATTCAAAGGACAATTTCCATCGTTAAAAATAAGTAAGTAGTGACGCTCTGCTGCTCCTTCTACAACTGAAACTCATATATAATATCAAATGAGTTTCTTTTTTAATCCATGTATTTCAGCCTCGCTTAAAGTGGACTTGGGAAATAATCCTAAAATCGCAACACTATCGCGCAGTCTAAAATATATTTTGTTTCTAATCGGAAGCGAACTGAAAAATCAAATTATAATATAAATGTGACGGGAAGTGACAAATAGTTCAAATAGTTCCGACAATAAAATGGATGAATAAGTAACTATACATAATGACACTAATTCTAGGAATATTGCAGGAAAACAAAATACATACAATTGATGCAAAGGGTTACGAAGTTCCAAAAGCAAGTAATGCAAACATTGTCTCTCCGAAACTTCGTATCATCAATAAATATGTCACTTTAGCAATTCACATTTATCTGTCAGATGGAAATATAATTGTAAATCAAATACTCAGCTCACTACTCAACCAAAGAATCGTAAAACAATGCATACACCTAAACCATTCCATATAAAAATAATACAAATAATTGATTTCATTGGGTCAACAAAAAATGCCAAGAAATATTTGAAATAAGATATATTAGTCATTTACTTAAACTCGGGTGTTGAAATACATACCTATATGTTTTAATAAAATAGAGGAAAAAATTATTTGAATGCTAAATTCAATATTTTACATATCCAAAGTTCGATGATATACAAAGTAAAATAATACCGAAAAACTCCCACCGGACACAAAAGAAGAAGATATAATTTTTCAATCGATATCAAAGGGATATTATGTGCCAAATATAAGACAAGTTAATACAAATGTAACTGATCAAATCGGAAATAGCAAACAGCAACCTACATGAACATTATGAATACACAAGAAAAAACATATTACGGATTCCTTGAACCTTATTTATATCTGGAATGTTGGTGTCAGGATAGGTGAATATGGGGGAGATGATGTAATCTCCAATTTTTTTTATTGCCAGAAATTAGATCACAAAGCAGCTTGATATATGGTGCACCCAATCTGTATGAGAAATGTGGCAAATAACAGAACAAGAGAAGCATCTCTCAGCTCATATACTGAGGTAACAGTGGCGAGAGAACATTTTGCTAATGCCAAACTTGTCGCAATCTTTCCAAATTTATATCGAACCTCAAAGACAAAACAAATTCCAATAACTAACATAAACAATAAGATAGAAATTTCAATTGTAGAAGCAATTTGGAATAGAACAGATGATAACAGAAATAGAAATAAAAAAGCAGAATACTGAAATAATATAAAAAATATTCTAGATATTGTAAAAAAAATATGGTTTTAAATATTTGAAATATAGTGTCGGGATAAAATCAGACGATTTTTAATGTTAAGGCAGTCTCTGATTCTTTTACTAAAATATGGATATTTGTGGAGACTGTCTCGCCTCTTTAAATGCGTTTTAATTACAGATGGAAAATCACTAGGAATCTTAACATAATATACATTAATGCTAATGGAATAGAAAGCAAAATAACTGCTTAAGAATGACAATTAACGATCTTCAATAATTTATTAATTACGCCGAATTATAAAATTATAAAGGTTTAAAAATAAAAACTACAAAATATATAGAAAGTAAATCATACAGCCATATAACGTGGTGTCCATAGTGAGAAAAGAAAAAATATTCCAATACCCTAAAGTTTTTTTAATTATATGGAATAAGTCACCATGGAAATCCTTATTAATGATACCCCTCTCACATTATCTCCTCCACCTATTACTTTACCGAGAAAAATATTAATATATCACAAATTAAAGAACTAATACATTTGAAACAAAATGTTATATCCCTCCGGAGAATTTAATGCTAAAATAATTAGATTGAACTGTAAAAAGAAAATGCCAGGGTCAAATTAATTGCTGAATTATATGAGAATTATGGTTTTAAAATTTTAACCCTTGACGAGCCAACATTTTACCCGTACAATCAACTAGAGACTCCCGATAATTTAGATAGCTGCCTGTGAGCGAAAAACAGCTTATATAACGAACTTGGATCTTTGCATGAGTTATATTTGGATAATCGTTCCGTGTTATTACACTTAACGATCTCTAAACTTTTTCCTAACAACTATATAGACGAAAAATATATTGATTGTTTAAATTTCAATGAAATGTTTTTATCATCCCTCATACTGTTACTATAACGAAATGGATATACGCTAAAAATTCAGATACACCACAACACGGTAATAATACTGGAAAAGTTTTCTCCATCGCTAAAGTCCATACTGACATAACAAAACAGCTTTGTTTTGTAATCCACTTGCAGTGGCACGCCGGTTATTATAACGGCTCCACTGAATCTCCTTCCTACAAGCTCCCATGTGCTTGCTCATATATGCTTATGCATGTTGATGCTTGCTGCTGCTGCTGCTGCTGCTGCTGCTGCTATCACTACTTACTAATAATAATGTACATTATTATTATCGTTATATTTTCCTAATTTCAGATATTGAGGATGAATAAAATTGATGTCAAGTAATAAGAGTGAAGGTAGAAAAGAAGAAAGGCCATTATTATTGCTGATAATACTACCGCCGCCGCCGCCATCGCCACCGCCACCACCACCACCACCACCACCACTACTACTATTAAGAATAATATCAATAAAAAATAATAACTTTATAATATAATGAATAATAGTTCATTTCGCATTGCGAGGTTAAACAAACGATAACATATAAGACAAATAAGGAGAACTAGAAGACAGAAGAAGGAAGAAAAAACAGATGATATTATTACTTTTAAATAATAATAATATAATAAATGTGAGGGATGTAATTAGGTCAGGGGCTTACAATGAAGTTTACATCACCAGTACATTTCTTGTACAGGGTACACATTTTGAAAGACACACCACCGTACTGGTTTGTATTAGCCTTTATCTGTAGACAGTGTTCATGAGATTGAAATATTTCAGTTTGAGTATCCTTTCCTGTTCTAATGGAAATAGGGAAAATCACAAGTATAGAGACGAATTATATTTCCTTTTTAAAATTTTAATATTTTTACCGTTTAAAAGCTAACGTTATTTTTATCACAAATCTGCGCTAAAAATAGGGCAAAAATTATGCATAGATGTTTGAAAATTAATTATGATCATTTGGTAGAGCTAATCGTACTGAATAATAGGTTACCTGATTGCATACAATTAATTTGAACTGACCGAAAAATAAATTAATTACATATAAGCTACCGGTACTAAGTGTGTTCAAGTTTAAATCATGTTATTGTCAATTTTGTTTTAATTACACAATTCCTCCGGAAAATTTTAGTCCAGTTGAACCCATGTGCACATTTCTTGACGGTTGTTGGTAGGGATATATGGAGAGCTTATGATCGAGCGGCCATGAAACTACCGGTCCGATTGTTCCAGTAAGTTATATAGTTAGCTATTATCTAATTCCTCTCTAAATGTGTCCTTGCTATATATATCTCCTTCAAAATACTCATCAGTTTAATTAATGAGTGATCATTTGTTTTAAACATACAGACTGATCACATTTGTTCTCGGTATTTTATTATATTTTTGTCCTCCGAAATTCGAGCGGTTTAAATAATCATACGTATGGTGTGCATCTATGGTACTTGAGATCATAAGAGTCCCCACGGACGAAGAAATCATTTAATGGCATTTCGGCCTGAATGGGAACGATGTTCATACAAACATCCACAGGCTCATCAACTAGAGGCAGAAAAGTAGAAGAATATCTGAGTTCAAAACGGCTGTATGTTATGAATGAATCTAGTGAATATACAACTTTCGAGAGTGCAACAGGAAAGAGCAATAACGACCTCACCATAACTAATGACCGGTTAGTAACCATGGTGAGCGAGTGGAAGTGTGAGGAAGAAGAGAGTTGCTCTGATCACCGATTTATTACATTCAACATATCTAAAAATAACGCGAACACTTCCAACAATTTTCAAGGTATAAAATATATAGTAAAAGAAAACAGACTTGAGAACTTCAGTAATGACATCATAAGAATGTTCTCAGAAAGATTACTAAACAAAACGAGAATGAACACTGTTGAAGAACTGGACTCACAAAAACTAGTCAGGGAGTTTGAAGATATCATCACAGCGGCATGCAGTAGGCACTTCAGAATATCAAACAGAGCACAAAATTTACACCGGAATAAATTTCTCCCATGGTGGACAGAAGAATTAACCATAATGCGGAAAAGAGTGAATGCTACAAGAAGGAGATATCAGAGAACTAGAAACAACGAAGAGCTGAGAGAAGAACGAAAGCATCAATATTTAGAAGTCAAAAGAAAATATGAAAGAACTATTACAAAGGAGAAAATTGTGTCTTGGAAAAACTACTGTAGTTTGACTCCGTCAAACAACCCATGGAACGCAGTCTACCGCATAGTGTCTGGAAAAGCCAGAAACGAAACACCTTTAACCACTCTAAAGAAAGCAGACGGCTCTCATACATCCGACCTACAAGAAACACTGCAGCATATGATAGATCATTTTTCACCAGACGATGACGAGACAGCGGACAACAACTACCACAAGCAAGTCAGAGAAGATAATAAACGTCCCGTGGAAACTGAAGATGATGCCGATTTTACCCAACAAGAAATAGCACACATTTTAGAAAATATGGACCCAAATAAATCCCCAGGAGAAGACGGATTTACGAGCAGAATTTTACTTCAAGTTATGAACATTCTACCAAGCTTTGTAACAGCGATATACAATAACTGTCTCAGGAGAGGTAATTTTCCCCAACAGTGGAAGAAAGCAAGATTAATTCCTATCATAAGCCAGGAAAAGAGTATTACCAGGAGGTTACTAAATTCCGTCCAATAAGCCTCCTAAACACAGGAGGAAAAGTACTGGAGAAGTTGTTAATAAACAGAATTATGCATCATGTCAACTCAAAAGACCTAATGTCAGACAAACAGTTCGGTTTCACTCCTCAAACTAGCACGGTGGACGCAGCGATGACACTAAAAGAATACATCGAGGAAAATCTAAAAGAAATATGTATTTGGTGCTAGTAAGCTTGGATATCCAAGGAGCTTTTGACTCGGCCTGGTGGCCGGGGATCATGAAGGCTCTGCGGGAATTCCAGTGCCCAAGGAACTTGTATAATCTTGCAAACAATTATTTTAACCAAAGAACAGCTACATTAGCAGTAAACAATGCTAAAGTAGACAAAAATGTAACGAGAGGCTGCCCACAAGGATCTTGCTGCGGTCCGGGGTTCTGGAACATCCAGTACAAACTCCATACTTCGATTAGATTACACCGAACATACTAAAGTAATAGCATTTGCAGACGACCTGATAGTAATAACAAAGGGAAAATCAGTTCTCGAAGCTGAGAATTATGCAAATATTGAAATGAGAAAGATTACATCCTGGGCCCACAACAATAAATCCAAATTCAATGAATGCAAATCAAAAACTATTCTAATAACAAGAAGAAAACGAAGGGAAAACAAACAAATACATATATTTCTAAATAATAAGCAGCTAGAACAGGTCGACCAGATTAAATATCTTGGCATAATAATCGACAAGAGATTTACATTCAACCAGCATATCGAATATGTAGCAGAGAGATGCAAAAAACTTATTAATGCTCTCTCGAAGACAGCAAAAATAAGCTGGGGTTTAAGTGACAAAGCCCTGTGCACAATTTATAACGGTGCAATTCTGCCACTGTTATCGTACGCGGCACCAGTATGGACAAGTGCACTGGACAAGAAATATAATATCCGAAAGTTTAAACAGGTACAGAGATTGATCAGCATACGAATGGCAAAGGCATATCGCACTGCGTCCTACGAAGCTCTCTGCATTCTGACGGGATTAACACCTATACATCTAAAAATACAAGAAATTTCGGCTATTCACCAAATAAGAGGAAGTTCCAAATACGAAACTCTTAACATTGATCATACAGTTAGTTACAAAAACTGGACACACCCTGCAAAATTCATAAAAATCCAGGATACAAGAGAAAACAAAGAATACACTTATGAAATATACACAGATGGAAGCAGAAGCAATGATGGAGTTGGATCGGGAATAGTTATATTCAAAAAAACATGTATTAACAAACCAGCTGAAATTTAAGTTGTACGAAGAATGTTCAAATAACCAGGCTGAGCAACTTGCCATCATGAAAGCATTAGACACCTTAAAAGGACTTAACACCAGCGAAATACCGATTGACGAACGTAACGTGGCAATCTACACTGACAGCAAGATCACGTTAGACTCCCTAAGGAACAGAAATAATTGAAACAATTTAATTGAAGAAATTAGGAATAAGCTGAAATCTCTAGAAGGCAACAATTGGACAGTGGAATTCAGCTGGGTCAAGGCACATGCTGGAATCTACGGCAACGAGATAGCGGATCGCCTAGCGAAGCAAGCAGCGTGCAACAGCGGCCTACAAACGAGTTACGATAGGATTCCAGAAAGTGCTGTGAAGAAACACCTGACAACCATTAGTGAAGAAAAATGGGAAAGGGAATGGCAATCAACCACCAATGGGAATTTGACAAAATCGTTCTTCCCGAAAGTCAGCGACAGACTACAGACAAGAATCCAGATATCTCCCAATTTCACAACGCTGGTGACCGGACACGGGAATATAAACACCTACTTCCATCGCTTCAAGGTAAAGGACAGTGCAATGTGTGCATGCGGTGCTGGTGAGCAGACAGTGGACCATGTCATATATAACTGTATAGAATTTAAAAACGAAAGACAAACTCTTATAAACTTTGTAAATAGAGGTAGGGAAAGGTGACCCATAAATAAGAGTAAATTAGCTTTTAAGTATACTAAACAATTCACCAAATTCGCAAATAGCATAGACTTAAAAAAATTACAATAGAACATTACTTGAACAGTATACTTTAAGGAACTGTAAATCATAAAGTGATAGAACTAGATAATAAGTGTTAGGATAAGAACATTATTTTAAGGAAGTGTAAATATTGATCATGACTTGTTAGGATTAGTCAGTGCTATAAGTGTAAATAGGAACCTAATAGCCTAATTTTTTTAGAACTTTTAATAGTAGATTACTCATAAAATGTTAGAATTAGTCCGTAACTTAAGTGTAAATAGGAGCTATAACTTCTTAGATTAGTAATGGATAGAATATTAACTTAGCGTGTAAATATAGATTATAGCTTGATAGGATTAGTCAATTTAAATGTAAATAGGAACTATATTTTGTTAGGAATAGTAATGAAGAATGCACTAATTTAACCCTTAACTTACAATGTATCTTATAAGAAACATTGATTTAATTTATTTGTTATAGTTTATTAATCAGTAAAAATAAAACAAATTGTTATAACCTAGTTGAGGGTTAACACTTCGGTAGCGAAAAAGGGCCTAAATCCCAAAAACTGTGGTTCTAATATTGTTAGATTTTAATAATGGCTCGAGCGGATATAGGAATGTGTATGACGTGTTAACTAGCGCTGGTTCCGAAGTAAGCTAGAAACGGGTGACTCACAAAACCCGTTAGGACCACAGGTATTAGAGTGCTTTGTACAAGATAGGTATGTAGAATGAGTAATAAACCAAATTTTATTCACACCAACAAGAAATATATACTCTTAGAATTACAAAGTCAATTTTAAAACACTTGGGAAACAGTTAAATATTAAACTCTCTGAAATACACAATTAAAAGTTAAAACATCTCGAAGTACTTATTAAATATAAAACTCTTAGGAATACGAATAAATGTTAACCTCAAACTAGAACTATATCAACTTATGGAAAACACTAGGAAATTATTCTGTATAAAACTCGAGCGTGACTAAGAGAGATCAGTTTAAATAACTGTCCTAAAATAATGCTTTTATCTCTAATTAGTTATTTAAATGGCGAGAATTAGGTTCTCTGTTTAAATTTAAGTCGTACATGAGCAATATTGCTAGTTAATTATGTATTTTTCTAAGTTATTTTAGTCCAATAGTTTATTAAGTATTATAATTATTTAAGGTGAGAAAGTCCACCACTAATAATAAGAATTAGTATGTTCACTTACGTAGGACTGAGAAAACCATGTCCAGACAAGTAGAGCTTCAGAAACTATCACCTTCTATCCACATAGGGCCTAACTGCCTAGCTTAAATATTAATTTTCCCCTACTTTCGTTCCAAATAAAGTATGAAACCCAAGACTTTCCCAGCCTAGGGCTGTTTCCAGAAACTCCACTCTATAACTGTATTATGTTTTGATAGAAATGGTGAAAAAGCCTAACTGTATAAGTTTTTATATAGAGGGTGATTACAGACCGTTAATGTCAAAGGTAAATCTGATACCGAGTAAAAGTGTTTTCCATATTCCAATATAGTTTTAGATGCTATTATCTACATCCTGTTTATTTAGGCCAGTTCATGAGCATGCAACATTTTTCTCCATTATCTTAATATATTTTATTAATTATTATAATTTATTTATTTATTTTTCCTATAATTGATATATATTTTCATTATTATAAGTTATTTATTTTTCCTCTTATTGTGCTTATGACCTTGGGGCGTCCTTACATCCGTATCCTAACACACATTATCATAAATTACCTAAGATTGTGTCAAATTACGTTAAAATACAGTAATAACTTACTTTTACATGATTTTATCTTTCTTTGCGGTCCGAAACACTTGAATGGTGGGCACATAAATTATTGTTTCGCCAATTTAAGGGTTAAGTAAGTGCTAATAGGAACAATATCAAGCAACTGTAAATATTAATCATAACTTGTTAGTGATAAGAGGAACCATAACTTGCTTACGTATAATTAACAGAGAGCATTGTTTGAAATGAAAATAACAACCACAACGAAATAGAACAATTTAGCGTCACAATAACTCAAAATTATATTTTAAGGAATCGAAAATAGAAAAAAAAAAATTTCACACTTTAGAACTAGTAAATAACATTATAAATGCATAGTCAGGAACATCAACACACATAAAATGATAGAGATATTTTAATATTGCTAAACCAAAGCATGTAGTACTGCAGAAAACTGTAGTGGAGCATGCTGTCATATGAACACTCTTAAAAAAAAAAAAAAAAAAAAAAAGAAATCATTAGGAAAATGTATTGCTGCAATAAGTACCAGCACCAATAAAAGGAAAGTACCTATAAGGGTGGGAGATCCGATATCATCACCACTTACCACACTATATTAACTAGATTTTAGTCGATATTTATGTTTAACACATGTGAGTGTGAGACCACTACCACCTCAGCATAGTGCCTACTAGATCTGTCGCTCATGGAGTTTAGTACTACAATTTCAAATACAAGAAAAATGTATACAATATCCACGTCAAATAATTACTCAATATTATTGTTCACGTTACCTTTATTTTACAGAGAATTACAATTTAGAAAGTTAATGGGAGTTCAAATATACTTGGGGCGCAAGATAGAACAAGAAACTAGATGAATCATGAAGGAGAATATACCAAGAAGAATTTCCATTGTTAAAATAAGTAAGAATTGGCGTTCTGCTGCTTCGTCTACAACCGAAACTCATATATAATATTAAATGAGTTTATTTTTTAATCCATATATCTCTGTTTCGCTCAAAGTGGGCAAGGGCAATAAACGTAGAATCGCGACATTATCGTCCAGTCTAAAACGTATATTTTGTTTCTAATCGGAAACGAACTCAAAAAAACCAAATGCTAATATGAAAGTTGACCGAAGGTGACATAAATAGTTCAAATAGTTCCGACAACAAAATGGCTGAAGAAGTTACTATACATCTTCTTCTTCACTTCCTGGTTTAGGCAAGAGTTGCCTGTTCCGTCTTCACTAATAGATCCAAGACCATCTCTTCCGAGGACGTCCGACATCTCTTCTTCCTCTTGGAAAATAATGGAAGATTTTATTTGGTAATCTACATTCTTCCATTCTTTCTACATCTTCTTTCTACTGTATCTTGTTGTTAAATATATTTTCTTTTATGGAGTAGATCTGCAGTTCTTCACGGATGTCCTCGTTTCATATCTGGTCCATTATAGTACAGCCTTTTACTCTTCTTAAAAATTACATCTCGGCTGCTTGGATTTTACTTTCTTGTTTGGTAGTGGTAATCCAAGATTCACTCCCATACAAAAGGGCAGGGACGGCCATTGTTTTATAAAATTTTACTTTTGTTTGTTTATGGGCTTTATTATTCAATGTTCTATTTATTGTACCACAAATAGCTTGAAACTGATGTGTTTTGTGTTCAAATCTTTATCATACCCATAGCTGATGTCACATCCTAAACATTTAAATTGGGAGACTTGTTCAATAATCGTCTCTAATTACTATTTTTGCACGCAGAGTATTTCTTCCACAAAATGTCATTACTTTTGTTTTATTTATTGAAATTTTAAAATTATAATTGCTACATATTGCATTTGGTTGTTACTATACATAATGATAATAATTCTAGGAATATTACAGGGAAAAAAAATACAATTGATGGAAATGGTTGTGAAATCCCCAAAAAATATGCAAAAGCAAATGATGCAAACAATGTAAATTTTAAAACCACAAATCACCGATAATGTATTCTCTTGCTTTATTGTTTGCACAGCATATTTTTGTTCTTGTTTAATGTTAATATACATTGGAGCAAAATATTACGGATATCATGAACCCTTAAACATATCTGGAACATTCTTGTCAGGATAGAAGAATATAGGGAGAGAGGTGGCATTCCCCAATGTTATAATTTAGAGAAACCAAATTGGTATATGACGCACCCAATCTTGGGATGCTGTGCAAACAATAAAGCAAGAGAATGCACCTCTCAGACCATAAATTGTAGTAACAGCGTGGGGAGAACATTTTGAAAATGCCAAATTTGTCAAATTCTTTCGAAATTTATATCCAACCTTCAAACTCCAAAGACAAATCAAATGTCGATAACTTACATAAACAATAAGATTTTAATGCTAAAAGTACTAAATGAAACTGTAACAAGGAAATCCCCGGGCCATATTAATTGATAAATTATCGGTGATTTGTGGTTTTAAAATTTTAACCCCTAACAAGCCAACATTTTACTCGTACAATCAGCTGGTGTCTGGATAATTTAGGTATCTGTCTGTGTGCGAATAACAGTTTATATAACGTACTCCCATCTTTGCACGAGTTAGATTCGGATCATCTTCCAGTGTTCTTACAGCTAACGATCTCTAAACCTTTTCCTGACAACTATCTACACGGAAAAGACATTGATTGTCTAAATTACAATGACATGTTTGTAATCCCTCACACTGTTACTATAAAGACAAAAGGTGAAATATATTATTACCAAACTATACACAGGCACCATAAAGATACTATAAAAGAAAACAACAAATAATTAGAATCCCATTCACTGTAATAACTTAATTATACAACAAAACTTAGTAATTCAACAAATGATTAAACACAAAAATAAATTACGAAAGATTGACAAAAATTTAGACATCTGTGGAACAAAATTTAAGTTAATTTTCTAATAAAATTAATGAGACAAACGATCGATATATACAATAATTTAAAGTTTCAAAAAAGAATTAAATATATTGAAAGAAATAATACTTGCTATTCCCTCAATAAACCAATAAATAATAATAAAATCTGTAATATCCCATTGGAAGGTGATCAAGGGCAACTCATTCATAAACTCGCAGATAATGTAACATTTTAGCTAACTAATGGGAGAGGCTATACGAAGAGAACAACGAAATACAAACTGATAAAAATATACTTCAACAATTAAATGACGATATAGAACCTCCATGGTATCTTTACCTTGTCGTGGTGGAGTGGCTTGTGTGCTTAAATGATCCTGAGAGCTATGCCGGCGGTAGCATTGCTGCCGATAGGGTTACCCATGCCGGACCGGTCGAAGGTGATAAGCCAGACGAAATAAGTACCTTGGTCTAAAGAGTGACGATCTTTCACCGTAAAAATACAACCGTCAAGAAATGCGGACATGGGTTCTACTGGGGTAAAATTTTCCGGAGGTCAAATAGTCCCCCATTCGGTTCTCCGGGCGGGGACTACTTCAGGGAACCCATGCCAAAGGCTCAAACACAGGGACATGTTCCTAGGAACATGGAATGTTAGGACTTTATACAATAGCGGGGCACTACAGATATTAACGCGGGAATTGGATAAATCGCCCTTGGATATAGTCGCTTTACAGGAAGTTAGGTGGCCAGGAGAAGGTAGTCAGGAATCAGGAAGCTTTGCATTATACTATGGGGGTGCAGAAAGACCTGCATTTGGAACAGGTTTTTTAGTCAGAAGGAGGATCCTATCCGCTATCCGAGATATTAAGTTTGTTAGTGATAGGATATCATACATAATTCTAAAGGGTAAACGACATGATTTTATAATTGTAAATGTACATGCCCCCACAGAAGATAAAGATGACAAGATCAAGGATGAGTTCTATGAAGAATTAGAATGCTTATTTGATAGCCTTTCACGATATCATATGAAAATTGTCTTAGGAGATTTAAATGCAAAAGTGGGGCGGGAAGATATATTCAAACCAACAATAGGCAAATTCAGTCTTCATGAAGATAGTAACGACAACGGGGTTAGATTAGTCACATTTGCCACATCAAAGAATCTCATTGTTAAGAGCACAACATTTCAGCATAAGGATATTCATAAATACACCTGGAGTCCCCAGATGGAGAAACTCGGAACCAGATAGATCATGTATTAGTGGATAAACGCTGGCACAGTAGCATCATTGATATTAGATCAGTTAGAGGGACAGACTGCAATTCAGATCATCATCTGGTCAAGGTGAAAATCAGACAACGGCTATCGCTTATGAGAGGAACAAACGCTAAAGATGATTCTGTAAAATATGAATTAAAAAACTTGAAAAATGATGAAATGCGGCAAGAATACCAAATCAAAATTGCTAATAGATTTGAAGTACTGGAATCTTCAGATGACAATGTGGCAAAAGAAGAAGAAACTGATATAAATAAAGAATGGGAGGCTATAAGAGATACTGTTAAATTGTCAGCATCAGAAAGCATTGGTTGTTTAAAAAAGAGGCAAAACAAGAAATGGTTTGATGAGGAATGTGCCGACATTGTAAAGAAAAGAAAGCTAGCAAAAATGAAATGGTTACACGAGCCAAATGAGGTAAATTTAGAGCAATTGGGTAGTGTTAGACGGGAAACCACCAAGTTACTAAAGAGTAAGAAGAGGGAATATTTGAGAGAGAAGATTAATGATCTTGAAATGAATGCAAAAAATAGGAACATTAGAGAATTATATCAGGGAATTAGTATAGAGAAGAGAGGGTTTCAGGCTAGAACAAACATAATTCGGAATGAAAATGGGGATATGATTGCAGATTCCAAGAGTATATTAAATAGATGGAAAAGTTATTTTAATCAGCTATTAAATGTACATACAGAACAGGACATTGAGGAGGATAAGTTACAGACAGCAGAAATGCTAGTCGCAGAGCCAAATGCATTAGAGGTTGAAATGGCAATTGAAAAATTGAAGATGTATAAAGCATCAGGTTCAGATGAGATCCCAGCAGAACTGATAAAATCAGGGGGAGAAAAATTGATGGACAAGATAAGCTGGTTGCTTAGTATGATTTGGGAAAAAGAAGCTCTTCCAGATGAATGGAAGGAATCTATTATCGTACCAATTTATAAGAAAGGAGATAAAACTGATTGCAACAACTACAGGGGCATCTCATTACTTTCAACTTCGTACAAAATTCTAACAAATATATTAGTAAGCAGACTTACTCCCTATATTGATGACATTCTAGGAGATCATCAATGTGCATTTAGAAGAAACAGGTCTACAACAGATCAGATTTTTAGTATAAGACAGATTTTAGAAAAGAAATGGGAATATAATGGTACTGTACATCAACTATATGTAGACCTTCAAAAAAGCATATGATTCAATTAAGAGGGAGAAGTTTATATAGTATCCTGCTGGAGTTCGGAATTCCTAAAAAGTTAGTTAGACTTATACGAATGTGTCTAAATGGCTCAACGAGTAGGGTGCGTGTAGGCAAACAGTTTTCAGACACTTTTGAAATCCAGAATGGGTTGAAGCAAGGAGATGCACTATCTCCTCTACTATTTAATTTTGTACTAGAGCATGCCATTAAATCTTTAGAGAATGAGGAAGGCTTACAACTGAATGGTATTAATAAGCTGTTAGTTTATGCTGATGATGTAGTACTACTGGCCGATAGCGAGGAGATACTAAAGGCCAACACGCACACACTATTGAGTAACACTAAGAAATTAGGACTGGAAGTAAATATCAGTAAAACTAAATATATGGTCACACGTAGAAATACATTATATAATGGAAATGGACAGCTAATGACAAATGAGGGAAATTTTGAGGAATTGGCTGAATTCAAATACCTAGGAACAATAATCACAAATAGGAATGAGATGCACAAAGAAATTAAACATAGGCTCAATTCTGGAAATGCATGCTATTATGCATTGCAGAGACTTTTGATGTCCCAACTCCTTTCGAAAAACGTTAAGCTGAAAATATATAAAACTATTATTCTACCAGTTATATTATATGGGTGCGAAACATGGACTCTTACTTTAAGGGAGGAAAGGAGATTACGAGTATTTGAGAATAAAGTTCTTAGGAAAATTTTTGGACCAAAGAGAGATGAACAGACAGGTGAATGGAGAAGACTACATAACAATGAACTACATGGTCTTTATAGGAAGCCAGATATAATAAGAACAGTTAAGTCCCGTAGACTGCGATGGGCAGGACATGTTGCGCGTATGGGGAATGAAAGACGTGCATGGAAACTTCTTGTAGGAAAGCCAGAAGGAAAACGCCCAGTTGGTAGACCAAGAATGAGGTGGGAGAACAACATTAACTATGATTTGAGGGAAGTAGATTATACAGGGAAAGATTGGAAAGCATTAGCTCAGGATAGGGATGTATGGAGAGCTTATGTCCGTGCGGCCATGAACCTACGGGTTCGATAGTGCCAGTGAGTAAGTAAGTAAGTATAGAACAATTTTATATTACGAATACAGATGCTCCGAGTTCATCATTGATCACAACTGATTAAATGGGAAATGTAATAAAAATACTCAAAAATAAAACGTCTCTGGGATCAGACGATATCCCTTAAGAAGAGCTAAACTTTGAATAAATAGTCACATATTTTAATCGACATCCGACCAGAAAGAAGAAAAGAGGGAGACCAAAGTTAACATGGAAGGAAAACATGAAGACAGTAGAGGGCTAAGCATTGAAGATGCTCAAGAACGTAGGCTTTGGAGGTTTGGCACGGGAAGACGACAGCAGCTGTAAAAACCAGAAGATAGAAAATTATGTTTTAATAAATTAATTAATGCAATCTTGAAGTCCCAGTATAAGCATGAGGTCTGGAAACCCTCCAGTCTATTTGTCATTCCAAAAGGTAACAAAGGTAAAAGAAACTCCAAAAATTTTAGACCTATGTGTCCGATTGATACCACAAATAAAATATGATAAACATATTTTGAATATACTACATCCCACATTAGTGTTATTATTCCTCCAGAACAATGTGATTTTGTCGAAAACGTACCAGCTTATTTGCAATTATTGACAACCACTGGAAATTTAAAGGAATGAATTAGGTAACAATGAAAACACGACCGTGGGTAAATTCCTAGACTTCCGAAAGACTTTTGATACCGTCTGGCACCGGAAACTTATTAACAGATTACTAAATTATGGAACACCTTTATACTTGATAAAAAGTTTTAGTGATTACTTAAATAATAGATCTTTCCAACTTACAAACATGGGAAACCTCTCCAACCTAAATGAATTAGAGCGGGAGTACGAACGGGATGTATATCATAACCATAATGCTAACATTGCCGATGTACCAAAAAGACCAAATATATATATATATTTATGTTTATGCAGAGGATATAGATGTTTTTGCAACAAATAGCAATCACAATTGTAAGTTACAGCTAACAAAAATAGAAGCATGGTGTGCTAATTGGAAACTAAGAATAAGCAATGATAAAACTGTGCGCGTACCTTTCATTAGAAAAATATCATTAAGAAAATACCAAATTTAGTTTTATTTAATAAAAGTACTGAATGCAGTTTTAAAGTTGAATATTTGTTCATATTTTTGGATCGTAATTTAAAGTGAGGTGCACTTAAAAATTAATATCTTGGTAAAAATGGAACACGGCAGAAGATACTTGAGGTCACTCCTATCATTACCTACTATACATTTGCACATTAAATATATTATATAGAAGCCAAACATCAGGAGCTCAGCACTTACGCAGCGAGCTCTTGAAAAAACTCTACTAAAACAACTCCAAATGAAAGGAAACAGAAATATCAGAAAAATCTGGCAAGCAGGCAGATACGTAAAAAATGTTGAGATTAAACAAAGCTCAACCTTAAAGATATCCATCCATAGTAATTCTGCCCGAGGGCAGGTCTTTCACTGCAATCATAGCATTTTCGTGCTATGCTTTGCTAGGAAATTATAGGTGTGGTAGATTCCCGTTGTTTTCTACACCGGTGAAGGGTGATGATAATGATGAAGATGGCCGGATGATTTTCGCGGACCGTTGGGCCCTAAGGGTCCTGACATTTGTCTTACAGGTGAGGAAAAACCCCGAAAAAACCTCACCCAGGAGCCTGTCCCGACCGGGAATCGAACCCTGGCCCGCTGCGTGAGAAGGCAGCACGCTACCTCAAGACCACAGTGGCGGACCTTAAAGATATAACGGAAATAATTCGGGAGCCTATGGCAGATGAGGAAAAAACACCTGCAAATATTTGATTAAATGACTCTTAACATTTTATCGTTTTAATTTTTAATGCTTCACTCTTGCTCCTTTCAGCTTTCTCTAAGTTGCATTATGTTTGCTCCTTTCTGCTTACTGCTTGCCACTTGCTGCGTACGCTGTTTTCTACTAGAGTAGAGTCGGTGTAAAAACCGGTAGCTAATCCAATCACACGACAGTATTTGTTCAGCTGACTGTTTAACTAACAGTTTGTTTTTTTTCCTTTTTTTTTTTTTTTTAATATTCTAAATGTGTAAACACTATTTCACCTAAAGTACATTAGGGTTATATTTTGTCAAATTTGTGTCGTTATATATTTTCTTTATTTAATGAATTTTATTTTTTTTAAATTGAAACGTCTGTAGTTATTTTCTGTCATAAGCACTTCTGTAATAAGTAGTGTACTTAAACAGGCGATGTTACTTAGAAGACATGTAATTTCGAATTTTTCGTTCCTGAACAAAGGACAATCAAATATATAAATAATATGTTTTACACTTTGGTTGCTAATACCACAGTATTACAGCTTTCATTTTCTATGATGTTGAATCTCTGGAGATATCGGTCAAATTTTCCGTGTCCAGTGAGGAATAAAATTGTGTTAAACAAATGTTAAAATATCAACCTGTAGGAAGAAGAATACCAGGGCGTCCACTCAAAAGACTTCTGGATGCTGTTTCTCTCGAGGCCAAAACAGGTCAACAAATGACCTAAATTCGTAAATGTACTATTATGATGATGATAATATAAAATTTGGAACAATGTGTTTGCATTGTATTCTGTCATAAATACAATGATTGTTGTCATGCTTACGAGTCACAGGCACATGCTCACAGTTATAGAGAACGTATTTCCAAGTGCATTTTGTACTACGCGTTCGTCATCGCGAAGAGAACAGTCGGACAAAACACAAAAGCCAGTCCTGACGTCTATAATGTGGGTGTTGAAAAGTATACATTCAAATCATTTGATAAAGCTAATTTTATTTAATAATTCTTAAAAATTTAATCGAAATTAGTTTTGATCTGAGAGCGGAAACTTATTCAGGAATGATAAGCAACCCTTTTACTAAAAAATTCTCCTTTTCCCGGGGAGTCGTTTTAATTTCCAATAGTCGGCATTAATACTTGGAATATATCACATATCTTCCACACCATTCTCTTCCCTTTGTTTGATGTCAAAAATAACAATTTTTTAACACAAAAACTAAAGGTAGGAAATGAAATTTCCTAATGGTTTGGTGTCAGAAGCACTTTTTCCACAAATAGATCCGTTATGTTAGTATAGATCACATTGAAATTGTGTGTAAAACTGAATTATATAAATGCAGCACAAATTATGAAAATATTATATCATAAACAAAGAGGTTTGTCTTAAAAATGTGTTCATCAAAATAATATAACTACTATGAACAGTGAAGAATAGACAATACATTCAAACATGTAAACAATTGGACAGTAGCTCAATAATAATATATTAATGATTATAATGAAAATGGTATTAACAGCAATGATACATCAATAACAATAATAATAATAATAATAATAATAATAATAATAATAATAATAACAAAATACACTTTTAAAAATAATATAGCGGTAATAAAAATAAAATAGAATTCATATAACTAAATAGAAATACTACTCACACTGTAATTTATCCATCCATCCATAGTAATTCTGCCCGAGGGCAGGTCCTTCACTGCAATCATAGCATTTTCATGCTACGCTTGCGGCTTTACTAGGGAATTGTGTAGGTGTGGTAGTTTCCCGTTGCTTTCCACACCGGTGAAGGATGATGAAGATGATAATGATAAGGATGATGGTGATGGCCATATGATTTCGGGGACCGTTTGGGCCTTTAAAGTTTTGGTGACATTTGTCTTACAGGTGAGGAAAAACCCCGATAAAAACCTCACCCAGAAAAACTGCCCCGATCGGGGATCGAACCCGGGCCCGCTGCGTGACAAGGCAGCACGCTACCTCGAGACCGCAGCGGTGGACTCTGTAGTATATTATCTTTATAATTATTATATCAATATTATTATATTACCACACAATTTAAAATTAAATTTTTTTAGCAACTATATGTATAAGTTAAATGTTTATAGGCCTAACCTTGTTTTGAGAACAATTATTACCGTACATAAATAAAAATTTCATGAAATATTTCTAGCATCCTTTTAGGCCCAAAATTAAATTGGATTAAACTTTATAAATCAGTATTCATTATTAAATCTGTTTTTTTTAATTGTTGTAAATCTGTTAAATATTTTCTTTGAAATTGCATAATTATTTTGCTAGTTCTCGCATATATGTTATATATTTTTAATTTTTTTATATCCATCCATAGTAATTCAGCCCGAGGGCAGGTCCTTCACTGCAATCATAGCATTTTCATTCTATGCTTACAGCTTTAATAGGGAATTGTAGGTGTGGTAGCTTTCCGTTGCTTTCCACACCGGTGAAGGATGATGATGACGATGATAATTGATGATGGCCATATGATTTCGGGGACCGTTTGGGTCTTAAAGTTTTCCTGACATTTGTCTAATAGGTGAGGAAAAACCCCGATAAAAATCTCATCCAGAAAAACTGCCCCAACCGGGGATCGAACCCGGGCCCGCTGCGTGACATGGCAGCACGCTACCTCGAGACCACAGCGGTGGACATATTTTTATATAAAGTAACATTAACATTACTTTAATTTTAGTTTACGTTAATATAAAAACAACGTGTAGTAAACACAATTTTTCCCCTTGGGTGAAAATCAACGAAGTCACTTCATTAGTTTGCCGCTAATGTGCCCCTCTCCCAGGTTAATGCCTCTATTGACACAATTTATTTAATTCATTTCTCTGACAATTCAAATTAAATTTCTACAATCAGGTAACCTATTATTGAATAAAATTAGATGTACCAAATGATCATAAGTTAATTTTCGTGCTGCATTTCATAATGCCTCTCATAAAAGGAAAATGAAAATTGAGCCTTTTTTTTTTTAATCGTGGAAACACGTAAAATGTAGTAGGCCTATCGTTTGTAATGTTTACACGTATTCATAAAGGAGAATTTTCTCTCTAATAATACGGTCTTGAAATGTTTAATTCGTGTGACACTCACTGTATACTTGGATCCGTATAATTTTAAATAGCGGGTTTCGTAAAATATACAAACAAAATTAGAAATTTCTTAAGTGGAAAAACCCGTATAATAGAGTATAACATACAAACAATATTTTAATGCTAAATCATAATTCATAATGGAACTGGTATTTTGTCTGCCAAATTGATGACAAACTCTTCAACTCGTTCTTCAATAATTATTTCTTGCTCCCAATCTTTCTTTATAAGGTTCGTCATGTGACATAGAATTTCAAACACATTTTCTGTGGTCGACTGTATCACAGCGCCTTCGGACAACTACAATATTTTTGCAAGGTTGAATGGTGGTAAGGCGTTGTTTTTTGTTTCAAATATTCATTTTACTTTTGCCCAAATCAATTCGATCGTATGGTACATACAATGATAAGGTGGCAGACGAACAAATTAATATCCCTCCTCTTTAGCAAGGAGGTAAATTTTGTATATTGGAGACTTGGGTTTATGTATTTTCAGCATCTGCAATAATACAGTTTCTTTTTAATCGGCACTACAGGATATTTATGCCTATGATAAATATATATTTTTAAGTTTGCACTCGTTGATGGCTTCTCGACTTGCGTGGAGTGGTATGGGGCGTTATCAACAATTTTGTGAGTGGTTAGGGTGTTGGGCAGCGATTTCTCCTTAAACCACGATATGTGATGCGTAGCATCCATAATTTCGAGATAATCGGCTGCCTTCTTAGAATTAATAATCATAATACACTTTCCACTAACCCACGAACAGAACCCGCTTAATACACAATGCTACGACATCCATTACCGGTTGGTTCAAGTAAAGTTGAGGATATAGTGACGTCGGTCCATATTTTAGAGACTAGCCCCATCCCCCACCCCTTGAGATACCTCGGTCGTCATGACCATACTCCCAAGTCCTAGGTGCTTGTCCTCTCTATCCTATGTTCACGTCCACGTTCAAGTTCACGGTCCTTAAACCAACACCCCTAGGGAGAGGGTGTTGGAGTTGCAACTTCTGGGAATTGCTGAGCTACATAGTACATCAGGTCGCTCATTCCTGACGACCCCACAGTTGGTCCACGGGCTCCATGAGCCTAGCCGGGAGGACTGCTGTCGCAGATCCACCGACCATCCCCCTGTTCTGCCTCCAGGGACGTGTCCTGCAGCCGTTGTGAGACCGGCTAGGGCTACAAGCCCAACAGTGTGAGACTTTTAGTACATCCAGGTGCTCATCTCCTGGCGACCCCACAGTTTGTCGACGGGCCCGTAGGCCGAGCCAGGAACCAATACAGTTGCTCCCCTCTGCACTGGTCCGAGCCGAGCCCTGGTCTGCCGCCAGGGACGCCTTCTGCTGCTGTTGTGGGCCAGCACGGAGCTCGCAAGCTCCAACAGATGAGCAAATAGTACGACAAGGCGCTCAACTCTTGCCTGCCCCACTAATGGTTCACGAGTCCCTTGGACTTGACCGGGAGGACTCTCTAGCAGATCCACCGACCTTTCCCCCAGTTCACCAGCTGGGGACGTGTTTGGTTGCTGAAGTGGGTCCAGCCTGAGCATTAGTACGTCAGGTCGCTCAACTCCTGACGACCTCACAGATTGTCCTTGGGTCACTCGGTTCCAGAGTCGGCGCTAAGTCCCACAGACCAAAAGACCGCGCTTCCTCCTTTCCCGAGCTTATTGACCTGGTGGTAATTCCCAGCATTACGCCCGGTATTGTCCCAAACAGCCCGTTCGCAAGACTAAGCCCAGTCGTGTAGCTGCTGTGAGGCAGCCCACTGAGCAATGTAGGCATCCAGGGTGCTTATCTCCCATGGTACCCCCACAGATGGTCTCGGATTCCATTGAACCAAGAGAAAGGGGCTTCTGATCCCCAGTCTCCCACCGCTCCTCCAACAGCGGCCCATGCTCCCGCTTGTGGGCCGGGACGTACAGGCTTGACAGCAGGCCCTCTTATAAATTTTCCTGCTGACCCCACTCATGGTCCGCGAGTCCATCGGACTTGGAAGGGAGGACTGACTAGCAGATCCACCGACCTTTTCCCCACTACGCCACCGAGGGGTCGCGTTTTGCTGCTGGAGTGGACGCAGCACGAGCTATGTAATACGTCAGGTCGCTCGAGTCCTGACGACCTCACAAATGGCCCGCGGGTCCGAACTGGACCTAGCCGGGAGGAATGCAAGCAAACCACCGACCGTTCCCCTATCCGCCACCCGGGGACGCGCCCTGTTGCTGTTGTGAGCACAGCTGGGGCCCGACGGACCCCCAGGGCATATTTTAGAGACTCTATGATTGACCTTTCCCATGATTCGTCAGAATAAATGACGACTTCCAAATCCAATGTATTCATTTGCCTTAGAAATTTACAACGCCATAAAACAATGTTATTAATACTTTTCGGCCACTGTAATTCTTGTACATAAAATTCATTTAATAAAGCAGAATTTTCTCGTCCTTGAAAATATTTTCCCTCTTAATGGATTCCGTAAGTCTATCCCTCGTTGGAACTTCCCCTCGAGCATAAATATATATATATATATATATATATATATATTATCGTGTACGGCCCTGTGGTCTAAACTGCCTGTGATTGATTTTTCACGTTTCCTGCTCTTTCTTGGGTTCTCGGTTTATTTTGTTCCTTGCTATACTGTCCATACATCTCTGCTATTATTTCGGAAAACGTGCACTTCTTCGCACAACACGCGTCAACTGTTCTTTGAACCCTTGCTTATAAGGCAATAAACTACCATTGTTCTCAAAAACATTTTCAAAATTATCTATAACGTTAAGAATTGTTTCTCTGGTTTGAAAATTGATACTCTTCGGACTCTTCGCGGCATAATGACGCTAAAAATTCACAGATACCACCACACAGTAATATGCTGGAACGGTTTCCTCCATCACAAAAGTCAATACCGCAACACCGCTTTCTTTTGTAAACCTTGTGCAGCGGTCCCGTCAAAAATCGGCAACGTGTGTCCACGTTGGTTATTATAACGGCTCCACTGAACCTCCTTGCTACTAGCTCGTATCTTCTTGTTGCTAAATGCTTATGCATGTTGATGCTTGCTGCTGCTGCTAATAGCCTACTACTTACTAATAGTAATATTTATTGTTGTTATTGTTATATTTTCCCATTTTCAGATATTGAGAAATGAAGAAATTGAGGTCAAGTAATAAGATTGAAGGTAGAAAAGAAGAAAAGGTCAGTGTTATTGCTAACAATACTACTACTGTTACTACTATTACTATTGATAATAATAATAATAATAATAATAATAATAATAACTCGTTTCATTTTGCTGATGTTATACAAATTATAACATAGGAATAAATAGATGACAGAAGAAGGAACAAAAACAGGTGTTGTTAATAGTATTAAAATAATAAAAGCAATAGTAATAGTTTCATACATATGAGAGATGAAATTTTGGTCAGTGGCTTAAAATTAAATTTCCATCACCAGTACATTTCTTCTGCAGGGTATACATTTTGAAAGACAATCCACAGTACTGGTTTGTATGTGCCCGTATCTTTGGTCAGAGCGGTAATGTTCGTGAGGGCGGAATGTTGCGCTTTTAATATCCTCCCCTGTTCTAATGGAACTGGCGGAAATCAGAACTATAGAGACAAACAATTTATTTTCTTTATAAAAATATTAATGCATCTAAAGTTTAAGATGTTATAATCAATGGTGTCGAAAATCTGAGCTAAAAAGGGCGGGATTTATGCGTAGATAATTCCTTTTCTTTTTCTAAATTGAGGTTACTTTACGTTCCGTAAATACACCAAAATTGGGGATGCTTTTTCGGTTCTTAAATTGTCCCTTAAAATTAACTTTCTCTTCTAATGATACGATGTTGCTTCTTAAGGAACTCGATCTTACTTGTATTTATATGACAAGTTTAGTTAAGAAAATATCATGAGATTGTTCCAGTTTCCCTTGTCAAAATTTCATTCCACCACTTCTCTATACTCATGTAATCCATTTAATTTCATTCAATTGTATCTGGTGTTGTAATGGTGCGACAAACTGCTAAGAATGGACTATATGGCCACTTTATAAGGTCCCATTGAGCAGCTTGGCAGGTTAGTTTGATACTGAACAGTCCTTCAATCGTATATCCCTCAATTCTATTCGAGAGAACTTCGTTTGTAGCAATATAAATTTCTCCTACGAAATAGCCGTCTTGAGTACAAAACGGAGATCGTGTCCGTGTACGACACAGAGGATGCTTGTTACGTATATCCGACTGTGCAAGTAGAGTTCAATAACCGTTTCATGTTGGCGGTGGATTTCGTCGGATCGTGCACGAGTTCTAGAACGTATCGACGGGAGATTCAACACGGCAGCCTATCTCCATTTTTTTGGACAACTAATTAGTTCCATACGGTCAGGACCGTTGTTCTGAAAGAATACTAGTATCCATAAACATAATTAGCCCGTACACCATGCCCGTCGGGTTCAAAGATGGACTTGGGAAAGATGTGACAACCATCCCTGGTATAATCCTCCAATGTCACCTAATATGAATCCGACGAATACGTGTAGACGAGAGTGAAAATATGTGTACACACCAAATGGCCTTGACCATAAAGAAATAATAAATTGTATGAACAATAAAGGAAGGAGAATGGAAAGTGATAGTGGAATGCAATTCAGTAAAGAAAAAAAAATATTTTTTTAAGCAATGAAAATCAACCCTTTTCCAAAAAAAACTCATTAACCCGGGAGTCGTTTTAATTTTCAATACTTCCTATTAATTCTTGGAATATGTCACATACCTTTCACTGCATTCTACTCCCTTTGCTTGAAGTCAATAATCTCAACCTTCAAACACAAATTCTAAAGGTAGGAAATTAAAATTCCCCAGTGGTGTGGTGTCAGGTCACTTTCTCCCAAAGACACCCTTTATGTTAGTATGGATCAAGGTGAAATTGTTTGTAAAACTGCATTTCTTAAATACAGTTCAATTTATGAATTCATGTAAAAATTATTAACAGCTCATAAACAAACGTGTTTTTGTGTTAAAAATGAGTTCGACAAAATAATGTAAGTACTATAAACAGTGAAGGTTGTTATTCATTCAAACATATACACAATAGGCCAATACATCAATAATAATACATATGCTAATAATAATAATAATAATAATATTGTTGATAATGATATTGACAGTAATAATACACTAGCAATAACAATACAGTAATAATAATAATAATAATAGTAATAATAATAATAATAATGCAGTAGTAAGATAATACAGTAATAACTCAACGTAAAATCCACCAGAAATAAATATATGTTTTCAAGAATAAAATTCAACCTTCGAACCAGTGACCACGCAACTTGCGACTTATATACATTATGTTGGTTATCTAAACTTGGATGACGACTTTATAAAATCCGTGAAATATGACTAAAATGTTATTTAATTATAGAAACTAGTGTTCGCCCATTGGTCGAAATTCGACCATAAATAATACGTCACAGCACTTATTATCTCACTTTATATCATATTAGACATTGTTAGTATTATATTGTATTTCACTTTATATGGCATTGAACTGGACTTTTATTATTATCATATATACATACACACACACACACACACATACAGTATTACGCCGCTTTTACGTTCCTACATTTTACGTTTTCCCGCCTTTTACAACATTCTTTAAAAATCCCTTCATAATAAACAGCGGATCCACGTTGAGAAAACCAGTTATAACGGCTGGTGGACCAGAGATACTGACCACATGTCACCCGTACACTGGCAGGATGATAGTCTACCTCTGTGATTAACACATGTATTTCCCTGTAGTTTAAATGGGAGCTTTGGTGCTAGATTTTAGTGCCTTGCAGTTAAAAACGGCAGGTTTTTTGGACATGGCCTTTATACATCACATGCTTCTTTTGAGGAAATTTAACTCTTGCACCATGGAGATGTTCCATAAACTCTGTCTTGCAGTTAAAAATGGCAGAACTAACTGTTTTCAATTTTTATTTATAACACTGCATCCCATCAAAAGTTACTAAACAAAACAAAGAAAAAGAAGAAAATCGGTTAACAAACAGAGGAGGAAAAGCGGTATAACGTTTTTTCTTCACGTATTAATATATAGATTACAAAACAAAATATGACTGAATATCCAAAAAGTATGAGAGTTATAACATTTAATACACGATAATAATCACTACGTTTTTGTTATCACTGTTAGGAGTTATTAGACTGGATCACCAAAAGAACACTAATATCAGAAAAAAAAACTTGGAGTCCCTTGTTTTAAATGAAATTATAGAAAGATAGTAACAAAAATAGAAAAATCATCTGAGAAGAATGGAAAAAAATATACTTCCAAAATTGGTATTCCAATATACTCCATCTGTACATAGGGACCAAGAAGACCAAAACATCGGTGAAAAGATCAAGACCATCTTCGTTAGGTTTACTGTCACAGGCTTAAATAATGATGATGATGATGATGATGAAAAATCACAATATTTTCATCCGAAGACTTATACATGTTATTTACTTAGTATAAAATAAAAAATATGATAAAGTTTTTATTTCTTATTTTTAATATAACGTATCATAGGAATCAGCCCCTTCCCATAATCACCATGTTATTCAAAGTAAATTTAACCTATAACTCACGAATTGCAGAGTAAACCATTTACTATATACTTCTATCGTAGTCTTGTACAATACACTAGCATAACGTGCAGGTAGAGTTAGTGAAGTTAGAAGTTTCTGAAGATGGGAGGGAAAAAAGAGCAATCGTCATTGTAATGAGATGTGACAAGAGAGATGCTAAACCTTGCATGGACCATCGCGCTCCGATATCGCCATCCTTCACCCAGACACACACCACATCAATAATGGCTCTCCTCATCTTTATGCATGCAGGCGTCCGGGGCCCACTCTCATAAATTTTATCCTTGTTCACTTTCCTGATGAGACATCATGCCAACCATCATTCTGAGGTGTAATATCCTACCAAATTAATACGTGTACAGACTCCTAGATTCAAAACTCAACAAAAATAAATTAGCTAGTTGAAGTATTTGAGATTTCTATTCAATATATCTCGTGTTCAAATCCCAGTGCCGACCAACTTTACTGAAGTTTCTCACTCATGAGAGTAATTTCCGAGTTGAAATGCAATAATCATAACTCATTTTATGACAATCACATTTGTTTTAAATAATAAAATAATAACAACAATAATAATAGGTAATAATATAATAATCACACGTAGAAATACATTATACAGGTGGTCACCAAGTCTCGATCCATTTCCAAGAAATAATGGATGCAGTTTGATAATTTACATGTATGTTTATTGGCATGTTATGTGCACATGTTGATCGCATTTCAACATTGTCTCCGTTCATACCGAAGCATTATATCGATCGTTCAAGAGAAGTCCAAAACATAGCTGGTGAAATAGCCGTCAGTGTTCCGGATTCGAGTACCAAGATCCTGCAGATCCCGTATCTTTGTTTTGTATACACTTCCCTTTATGAACTCCCAAACAAAGAAGTCCTAGGGCGCCAAATCAGGGGAACATGATGGACATATTCTTGCTGAACCTCTGCCTATCCATCTGTTCGGAAATTTTCGATTGAGGTAGTTCTTGTACATTCAGCGCAAAATGAGGAGGTGCTCCATCCTGTTGGAATACAAAAGTGTCGGTAATGCCGTCCATGTGTAGCTGTGGTCCGAGGAATAACTCGAGCATGTCAAGATAAATGTTGCTTCTGTAAACACGAAGGGTCCATAAACTGTGATATTTTTTAATCCACGTCACACATTAGCATTTGATGTGTCTCTTTGGAATTCTCTGATAACGTGAGGTGGTTCGATACCCCATATGCGGCTGTTATGTTTGTTAACGAAATATTTGGTCGTGTGGGCCCCGGTTTGTGAAATTTATAAGTGAACGCATGTCGCATCTCGGTGTAAAATAATCCTTGCAGTGGCGTACTATCAATATATACAAGATCTTCAACATGATTCTTCATTATTATTTAAAAAATTGCATTAATAGTGAAATGGATCGAAACTTTGTGACCATTCTGTACAAAGCAAATAGATATTTATATGGAAAACGAGGGACATTTTGAATAAGTGGTAGAATTCAAATACATACAAACATTGCTGTTACTCTAAATAAACTTGATCCATATACTGAAACAGAAATGATAAAACGAACTTTACAGTAATTGAAGCCCTGTTGCAAACAGGGATGAGTATAGAAAGAAATTAAACATATACTCAATTCTGTAAACGCATGCTGTTACGCGTTACGGGGGCTCTCCTCATCCCACATTTTCTCAAAAAGCGTTAACTAAAAATATATTAAACTTGTTCTTCCATTTGTATTGTAATGATGCGAAACATGGAGACTTGCTTTAAGGGAGAAGAAAATATTACGAGTACTTGAGAATGGAGTCCCTATGGAAAAAATTGCACCAAAGAGAAGAGCAGACGTGTGAATGGAGTAAATTACTTAATAATAAGTTACATGTTGTTTATAGAAATTCAGACATGCATTTAATAAGAACAGTTAAGTTTCATAGACCACGATAGGCAAGATATGTGGCACAAGTGGGGAATGAAACAGGGGCACGGAAACTTCTCGCAGGATAACCAGAACGTAAGTGATCAGTAGGTAGGCTATGAATAAGGTGGGAGAACAATATTAACAATGGTTTTAGGGAAAACTTTAGCTCAGGATACGGATTATGAAGAGCATACGTCCGCTCGGGACCCACCCTACGGACGATACTGGCAACGAGTTAGTTAAAATATAAGTTAAGAATTTGTATTTTATTTTATTTTAATGATAAATATGCACACATATAAATACATTTATGAATCGACAAGTAGGGAAACAGACAAGTTGTTAAATCAACGGGTCGACTGGTCGTCAAACCGATAGATTTTTAGGTCAGTAAATATACTACAAAATGTACTATAGATTACTAGATATGGGTAGATATTAACTTTGATTTCCTTGTAATATATATTTTTGCGCGATAGTGCGTTTTGTCGTACTTACAGCAATGGCGACCATGATTGAAAGTTCAACTTCCTACATTTCGGGGTTGCCAACCTAAATAACTATACTATAATAAAATAACTATACTGTAATATTACATATTACAAGCCGCGTGTGGGAAGTAAAACCACTGCTCTCTATGTATACTACGTACAATGTATGCACAAAAAATATCCAAAAGGTATTGTTAATATACATTATATGAAACAAATCACTGCATTTTAAATGAACTTAACTTTATTCGAAACAATATAAAACAATAAGTATACTTGCCGCCATTGTATCACTAATATTGTCTCACGGACTCCTGTGCTTTCAATTAATAATCATTGCCCACACTGTTAACGTTAGTTGTTTATAATGAACAAAATATTTCCAACAAATATATTATTTTACTCTTATTTATTATTTTGAAAACACCATCGCGCAAAAAATAATGTACAACTCAGGTTTGTGAATTTTTTATGGAATCTCGGAAATTAAAAACCAATTCCCCACCTTGCATCGCTATATACTAATTATTAAAAGAGTATATAAAGGTAAAATGAATCAATTACAGGTCATAGGAATTCCTTGGTAGTAGGAGAATAATCCTCTCACCTTTTTAGACAATCGGAATGAGATGTCAAGTAGATTGTCAGATCTGCGTGACATTCACTTTTATTCTCAGAACCTAGGTATGGTCATTTGTTTTAGAGGTTGAGTACACCGCAGGGTCATGGTCCTGTCAGAACGTTTATGCCAGTTTAAAAATACTGACCGATCCAGAATTTAATTATTAGGATTTTATCGGGAGGTTTATTGAAAATGTAGTTGTGGGAGTACTTTCTGCAGAAAGTTATTTCTATTGACATCTGAAGTAAGTGAAAAAGTTACCACACATATTTTTTTAATTAAGTAAATCATAATTTTTTCTTGCTATTTGAGCTTCTTACAAACACCTGCTTTTCGTTTACATTGACTATTTAACTCATGTCACAAATGCTAGTCAATGACCAATCACGTTTCAAACAATTTTGTTTTACAACCAATGACAGTCGTGTTTCACCTCGCTCTTTATCGATTCCTCTTTATCAGCTCCTGCTTTTGTGATAAAGAAAGCTCCTCCTTTTTTAATGTTCTGAACAGGTCAAAGCATTATTTTTCTCCAACAAATGCAATGAATATAGCAAATAATGAAAAGATTCCTTGATTTTACTGAGTTGTTTACTAAAAAAATTAATGAATAGCCCGTAATGTTGATTATGATATATAGTTTGATGTATTTCATTATTTATCCACTCGGGAGCACTCTTACAATATTGCGATCTTATTTGGCAATAAATTATATGACCAAGCTGCAGTGAATGAACATAACCTCACATTTCTGATTTGTTTTCAAACACCACCGTTTACATTAAATATATAAATATTTTAAAATAACTATAGTTAAACAATGATTTGTGAGTAAACAGCTTAATTTTATTCGTTAAATAGTCCTAACAAATGCCACTCTTGATTTCCAAATTATCTAGATAAATTGGAAATCACTCGTGGCATTACTAATGACCAATACCTGAGATACGTCATCTACCATTCGTGATGGAGAATCTATACTAGGAACCGTATATAAATTATTAGGAAAATAACGTGTCCTCGCTCTATTTATGACCGTTGTCACATTTGTATAATCCAATATAATATGTATATGCACATTAATTTGTTTTCCATTTAATTTGTAACGCGTGAATTTTGACGCATAAAACACATCTCACCAGCATATAACTTTTTCTCATCATATCTTTGCCAAATCAATGTCGTAAGTGAAGACAGGTTTTAAGAATGTGTTATAAAAATGTATTCGTGTTTGTTTCTAAACTAACATATTCATTAATCGCCGTTCATTCCGCTTGAAATATGGCTGCTCTCCAAGTGGGGAGTTTCTTAACCAGAATAATTTCAGTTACGCTTATTTTCCTATATACATATATATGTCAGCGAGTGGCATGAAGTTGGTATATCGTCACTAACAGAAATCTACTGAAAAGCTAAGATAATATTTTTATGAAGGAAGATCGGTTAAATTTTGCATAGCATTATTTTTATTCAGGCTTGACGTCCTTTTCGAGCCCGAAAATCTTCAGAATCGGGACCCACGGCTTAATGTCCCTCTCAGAGGGCTTTTCTATTGGATTTTTCCATCCGAAAATCAATTGATCCCGGGGGGGGGGGGTTGATACGGCGATCCATTGGACTAGAGATAAGAAACGTAGCAACTAGACCGCCACGGTCGACTTCTGTAATCTGTACTAATGAATTGAAAACACGATAGATTATTTATATATATATATATATATATATATCCGATTGAGGGTCTTTCCACTTTTCAGCGGTTGCCCTTTTACCAGCCGGCTGCTGGCCCTTCACATCCACATGTATCAATCACAGAGGTAGATGATCAACAGCCAGTGTAGGGGTGACATGTGGTTAGCATGTCGAGTCCCCCAGCCGTTATAGCTGGTTCCTCAACCTGGAGCCGCTACTTATTGTAGCTACCCAATTGCCTCACGATGCTGGGTGGGCACCGGTCCCATACTGGCCGAAATACCATGAGAAAATTTCTTCCCCCATGGAGACTCGAACCAGCGCAAGTCCCGTAGCTCTGCGCCAAGGCTTCCTACCTTAACCGCTCGGCTACATATACATATATGAAATGAAAAGAAAAATTATTGCTTGAATCGGGACTTGAACCCGAGTCTCTAAAACTCTACGTTTAGCGCTCTAACCAACACAAACATATATTTTTTTATATATGTAGTATTCTCAATTCACACAAGAGGTAGCGGGAAGTCGTTCCCATGGCATCTAGCGGCCACCATAGCAGGTAAGCAAATTATTATGATTTATTATATATATATATATATATATATATATATATATATGTTGTAGTTAGATATTCTCAGATACGTCTAATTAAATTTTGTAACGAAAATATTTAACAAAAACTGTAACTAACATATTTATGATCATAATTAAGGTAGATACTACGTTTTTCATCAGTTGAAGTTTATAGAGAGAAAATAAGGTCACTTTCCCCTTCAAATCTATAAAATATACTTTCAGTTGTACATTATCCATACTTCCTTACCGGTATTCCAAAAGTTGGAGATAAATAAATTCGTGAATAAACAGTATGTTTTACTGTTTCACAATTCTAAATTAGTTTTTTTTTTACGGAGAAACTAATGACAGCCCTACGTCAAACTCCAAATCGATAAATAAAAGTAGTTACCTGGTTCTTTCCCTGCAACCTTGAAATACGAGATGGATAGGAAAGTAACGCCGGAATTGTTTTTCCTGTGTTGATATTGCGACAGGGATATTGAAATTTCACCGAGATATACCTTGAAGTTTTAAGTTTTCAAGTTTTCCTTGTAGTCACCTTTTTATGTAGGCCCTACAGTTGTAACAAAAGTAGCGTGTACTATGCAATAAAGTTGGCGTGGTCAACGTGCGAAAAGCAGAGAAGTGTAGTGCGATTTGTATTGTCAAAAGAACATAACCAGAGTGAAATTCACACGGACATATCGCTCATTTGCTGTAACAACGTCATAACTCGAAAATCACGATTTTTCACGAGAAGCATCTGAAGTTTTAAATGCTATCATTCCAAGTCTCTCTGCGATATTAACTAAAATATCGTGATTTTTTAGTTCTGAAGTTTTTGCAGCAAATGAGGGATATGGTGTGTGTGAAGACTGTATGGACAGCAGCAATAACTCCAGGTGATGCGCATTCCTCAAAGATAGCCGTGAGAACTTTTGTGATTCGCCACGTTCCGGCCGGCCAAGCTCTGACCACTTAATGCGTTTCGCTGCAGAAGAGCATGACTTCCTGAAAGAAATTTCACTGTGATCAGGTAGGCGTACCACTATACGCCCAAAACACGCAGGTCATCACTGTCAGACAGATACAGAACTCGATCGGCTGTACGCAATTGACTATACCACTATATTATTATGGATGTGAGGCCACTTGCCGGCTGATAGTCCAAGGTACTTCTCGGCCTATCGCGCCAGGGAGTTATTTAAGAATTAAACAAAACAACTCCACAAATAACTATCATTCCATAATTATGTTCATATTTATTTTTTTATTTTATGCATTTATAATAAAAAAATATATTCAATTGTAATTTTTTTCAACTCGCCAGTTTGTCATTTTGACATTTCTGGTATTAAAAAACATACAGTCAATATACCCAATTCGCCAATTAATAATTAAAAGAATCAACATGTTTCAACAGCGAAGCTGTCATTTCAAGACTAAATACTGACTAAATATTTCAGTCAATATTTAGTCTTAAAAATGACAGCTTCTCTGTTGAAACATGTAGACTTTTTTTAAATTATTAATTGGTAAATTGGGCATTGTCGGTCCATCCAATCTCCTAGTTGTAGATGTTTCTCTTTCATGTATAAATATATTCCCTAACTCCAGGAGGCATAAGGAATAAAATGGAGGCGGTCCTTAAACACGTGGAGGATTTGAAGCAGGACATAATCGTACTGACAGAAACCAAGAAGAAAGGAGAAGGAATAGAAACTTTAGGATCTTATGTTCATATTTACAGTGGTGTTAAAAAGAATGAAAGAGCTAAAATAGGGGTTTCAGTACTTATCAAGAAGAAATATAATAGATATATCACAAACTGGGAAGCAATAAATGAATACATAATTAAAATTAATATATCTCTTTTTGCTATAAGATGCTCTATATTAAGAATATATGGAATCAGTTGTTTATAATGAACGCTAATTTTTCCAACGAAGCTGTTATTATTTTACTTCTTCTTCTTCTTCACTTCCTGGTTTAGGCAAGAGTTGCCTGTTCCGTCTTCACTAATAGATCTAAGACCATCTCTTCCGAGGACGTCCACATTCTTCACAATGGAAACTCGGACGGACTTATTATTTTACTATTAATTATTATTTTGAAAACACCTTCGCGCAAAAAAAATATGTACAACGCACGTTTCTGAAATGTTTTACAGAATCTCGGAAATCTCGCTATTGCTCAGTTTTTTTTTTCCTCGCTTCTGTAAAAACCACTTCCAACCTTGCATCGTAATATACTATTTTTAGGTTTCAAGAGAAAAGTGACTATCTGGTTCTTCCTCTGCATTCTTTATTTACTTTTAAAGCTAATCTTACATTTAATATTAACACACACAATTTTAATAATGCCAGATAATGATAATAATAGTTAAATTTGATTAGATACTTTCCACCCGCTCTTCGCTACCGATTCGTATTAATCAACTCCACTACGATAGAGAGATATTGTGAGAATTTTTACACCCTAAAATGCATTGACCGCTACCGCAATTGAATCAGCAAACAAGGGTGAACATGGTAACCCCTAGTCCAATGGGACTGACTTCATATTATCAGTAACCACTGCTACTTTATGACTTTGCTTGAAAATCAATGTGTTGTATTGTAGCTTATGGTAATGCCTGCTCACTAAGGTGATAAATAATGAAGCAAATAATCCTACTATCGGATATTCGGTCTAATGTTATCAGTAGATGTAAATCCGTTGTTCAGAATCAATAATGCTATAATCTCTTCAGTCCTGAAGTGGAATTACGACAAATAAAATGTTCGTATTTTGATGTCTTCCGGGCTAGTAGGCCGTGCTCTCCACGCTTTAAGTTCCCCGATGTTTTGCCAGAGTCGCCATCTGGCATAATCACGATCATGACTAATGCCAACCCTTGAGGATGCCAGACACATCCTCTGGCGAAACATCTGGGATCATCAAGCCTCGAGACTACATTCAACTAGCCTAGAAGACCTCATCAAACAATGCTACAAGAGTGTAAACCTAACTAAACAAAAAGTTTAAATTTATATTCTTGTCTAATGAATTATTAGCCGAAGCTAAATACGCAGAAGAAATAATTACCAACAGCAATGAGGTGCAGGAAGACATTAAGCATAGGCTGAATTCAGCAATCGCATGCTATTGCACATTACAGGGATTCTTGTCATCTTAACTTTCCTCAAAAAAGGTTAAACTTAAAATATACAAAACTTATTCTTCTATTATATTACATGATACTGATCAAAGATTTTTACTTTAAAGGAGGAGAAAATATTACAAGTATTTCAGCATAAATTTCTTAAGAATATGTTTGAAAAAAAGGGAAATGCACAGATACCTTAATGGAGGAGACTATGTAACAATCAGCTACATGATTTTTTATGGGAAATCAGACGTAAAAAAGAACAGTGAAGTCTCGTAGAATGAGAAACCCAAAAGTGTCTTTAATAGAGAAGTGTGAATGGAATGGAATATTATCAACATTGCATTCAAACCCTACTGAAATTAGCATGAAGTTTGGAAAGGAATAGGGAATGAAAGACGGACATGAAAAATAATTATTTAATTATATTATATATTTAATTATAATTGAAGGACAATCAAGAATATTGCCTAATATATTGGCCAGGAATGAATTACCCTTGGTTTGAGGGAGGTAAATTAAACTGGGGATGATTTAAATACATTAGATCATGAGATGAGTGTAGGGAGAGTTTATGTTCGTAAATGAATATTTTGAATTTTATGAAATAATACAGTAAGAGAAATTATGAAAGTACAAATGGATAGTATACAAGAGATTGAAGAAATCCAACTAAGAAGGTATGGGCATATAATGAAAACAAGGGACACAGAAACAAACAAAGAAGTATTGAAATGAATACCTCCTAGAAGAGGAAAACATGGTAGACCAAAGCCAACGTGGATAAAGAGAATTCAAGACAACATGAAGAATAGAAATATGACAGAAGCAGACACACAAGTTCGGAAAGAGTGGAAGAAAAAAATGTATATTTTATTTGAGGATACCTGTGAAAATAACAGAAACAATCCTGAAATAATAATAATAATTATAATAATAATAATAATAATGATAATAATAAATGTAATAAATATAATAATTCATTGTTTTACTGCTCCAAATGTGGGGCATTTATGTCAGCACTAAACTGACTTCGAAAGTAGGAAATCGTGGGCAAATTACATGGAGTTTTGGTGTTTAACAGTTATGGTATTGTATGTATTTATTAATTTTTTGTATTACTGTGCTGGCACCTTACCTTAATAGTTGAAAATAAAATTATCATAAGTAATGCCACGAGTGATTTCCAATTTATCTAGAGAATTTGGAAATCAAGAGTGACATTTGTTAGGACTATTTAACGAATAAAATTAAGCTCTTTACTAAAAAATAATTATTTGAATATAGTTACCGGTATTTTAAAATATTTATATAGTTAATATAAACGGCGATGTTTGAAAACAAATTAGAAATGTGAGGTAATGTATATTCACTGCAACTAGATCATATTATTTATTGCCAAATAGGATCGCAATACTTGTAGAATGCACTCTAGTGGAGAAATAATGAAACATATCAAACTATTATAATCAACATTATAGGTCAATCACTTATATTTTGAATAAACAACTCAGTAAAATCACTGAATCTATTCATTATTTGCTATATTCAGTGTATTTATTGGAGAAAAATAATGGTGTAACCTGTTCAGAATATTAAAAAAAGGACCTTTCTTTATCACAAAAGCACGAGCTGATAAAGAGCGAAGTGAAACACGACTGTCATTGGTGTAAAACAGAATTAATTGAAACGTAATTGATCATTGACTACCATTTGCGACATGAGTTAAATAGTCAATAATAACAATTATGTTAATAATCACAGCGAACTTGAATTGTATACAGAGTGAGAAAAATACAGAAACGCTGCGGTATCATACAGGATACAACGGGTCAGAAAAATTATCCGATTAGTTAAAGGGAATTCGTGCTTCAGACACTAACAGAGCAATCTTAATTTGGTTTCATTTATAACGGGAAGAAGGCGGGTAGTCCGGGGCAAGGCAAGGACTATATGTATCTCAGGGTGTGGATTTTCGCCGTGTGATAAGGCGAGAATTATATCAGGGAATTAGTATAGAGAAGAAAGGGTTTCAGGCTAGAAAAAACATAATTCGGAATGAAAATGGGGATATGATTGCCGATTCCAAGAGTATATTAAATAGATGGAAAAGTTATTTTAATCAGCTATTAAATGTACATACAGAACAGGACATTGAGGAGGATAAGTTACAGACAGCAGAAATGCTAGTCGCAGAGCCAAGTGCATTAGAGGTTGAAATGGCAATTGAAAAATTGAAGATGTATAAAGCATCAGGTTCAGATGAGATCCCAGCAGAACTGATAAAATCAGGGGGAGAAAAATTGATGGACAAGATACGCTGGTTGCTTAGTATGATTTGGGAAAAAGAAGCTCTTCCAGATGAATGGAAGGAATCAATTATCGTACCAATTTATAAGAAAGGAGATAAAACTGATTGCAACAACTATAGGGGCATCTCATTACTTTCAACTTCGTACAAAATTCTAACAAATATATTAGTAAGCAGACTTGCCCCCTATATTGATGACATTCTAGGAGATCATCAATGTGCATTTAGAAGAAACAGGTCTACAACAGATCAGATTTTTAGTATAAGACAGATTTTAGAAAAGAAATGGGAATATAATGGTACTGTACATCAACTATATGTAGACTTCAAAAAAGCATATGATTCAATTAAGAGGGAGAAGTTATATAGTATCCTGCTGGAGTTCGGAATTCCCAAAAAGTTAGTTAGACTTATACGAATGTGTCTAAATGGCTCAACGAGTAGGGTGCGTGTAGGCAAACAGTTTTCAGACACTTTGAAATCCAGAATGGGTTGAAGCAAGGAGATGCAATATCTCCTCTACTATTTAATTTTGTACTAGAGCATGCCATTAAATCTTTAGAGAATAAGGAAGGTTTACAACTGAATGGTATTAATAAGCTGTTAGTTTATGCTGATGATGTGGTACTACTGGCCGATAGCGAGGAGATACTAAAGGCCAACACGCACACACTATTGAGTAACACTAAGAAATTAGGACTGGAAGTAAATATCAGTAAAACTAAATATATGGTCACACGTAGAAATACATTATAAAATGGAAATGGACAGCTAATGACAAATGAGGGAAATTTTGAGAAATTGGCTGAATTCAAATACCTAGGAACAATAATCACAAATAGGAATGAGATGCACAAAGAAATTAAACATAGGCTCAATTCTGGAAATGCATGCTATTATGCATTGCAGAGACTTTTGATGTCCCAACTCCTTTCAAAAAACGTTAAGCTGAAAATATATAAAACTATTATTCTACCAGTTATATTATATGGGTGCCAAACATGGACTCTTACTTTAAGGGAGGAAAGGAGATTACGAGTATTTGAGAATAAAGTTCTTAGGAAAATTTTTGGACCAAAGAGAGATGAACAGACAGGTGAATGGAGAAGACTACATAACAATGAACTACATGGTCTTTATAGGAAGCCAGATATAATAAGAACAGTTAAGTCTCGTAGACTGCGATGGGCAGGACATGTTACGCGTATGGGGAATGAAAGACGTGCATGGAAACTTCTTTTAGGAAAGCCAGAGGGAAAACGCCCAGTTGGTAGACCAAGAATGAGGTGGGAGAACAACATTAACTATGATTTGAGGGAAGTAGATTATACAAGAAATGATTGGAAAGCATTAGCTCAGGATAGGGATGTATGGAGAGCTTATGTCCGCGCGGCCATGAACCTACGGGTTCGATAGTGCCAGTGAGTAAGTAAGTGATAAGGCGAAGAGCGAACGAAGGACAACTGAGTACAATAAGGAGGCTTACCACTACAACACTGATGTCAATTATATAATATTTATTAATCAACATGTAGCACAAAACCGTTACAGTTTCAATTCCAGAACATTGGATTTATTTGGATATATTCCGGTATATTTCACTTCGGAATAGTACAAGTGCAAATAGCGGTCGATACAGGACCAATTTTATTAATATCGTGGCGAATCGATCGCGTTTTGAAACACTGATTATTACCGGTCTTCACTCGACCTAAAGTGTGATATAACACCAGCACACTGATGCTTTTAAAATGAACTTTTATAACTTGCCGTACTTGGCCTAACACATTTAGTGTATCTAATGGGTCGCTTGCCTGCGACCGGCGAAATATACGAGTCCGCACTGCCGCGGATCTCACACAATTAATCCTGCGCGGGAGTCTTATGTAAATTTTTCTCCTTACGGGAAGCCTTCCCGGAGCAGACTACTTTCACGATATTCGGAATATATCCAACTCCATCTTACAAATACAATTTACAAAACCAATATTTTCATTGGCTGAACAAATAATTAACATACATAAAAAACGCCTTACTATCAGAATACTATTTACTTATGGACTCTGATTGGGCATTATGGTTCCCACTAGAGTTAAACCAGAATCTCGGGACAATCATTGGTCATGTATTTCCAGGGTGTGTTTTTCACACGGCTGGTGAGAGTTCGCTAAATGACGCCGGATTCGGTCATTATTTTACTGAAAACAGATGTACATAGTTTTTGGCTACTGTCGCCATCTCAACAGGCGGTCTAGTGGTCTTCGACACTAAAGAGTGACCGTCATTTATCTCTCTGGAAGGATGACTTCCATAGCCGGACAAGGGACATTACGTCTCCAGCTGCGAGGCCGTATTATTAGAGACAGAATTAGTCCCGGGTTGTAAAACGATTTACTTACATGTGTCCAACTTCAAAAAACTTGAGATACAATGGGCAGAAATGCCTTTATATATACTCAAGCGCAACAGATTGGTAAAAGTTTCTCACGAAACCCTTTTTTGGAAAGTGTAACTACATATTTAATAATCATGTTTAATAATAAAATTAATTAGTGCAGTTATTTCTGCTACACATTACATTATTATTTTCTACTTTATGAAACAGTTAAGATGAAATCTCGTCTACATTGACGTGTAGTCTGTTGTGTGTTTCTGATTCGTAACAAAACCAAGCATTCACACACTCGAATCTACTGTCATTTTATTGGGCTGGACCCAATGCTCTATTTGGCTCTATTCTGCGTGAATTCCAATATATAGGAACAATAATTACAAAGAGTAATGAGATGCAGAAAGAAATTGTACAGAGGCTCAATTCTGGAAAAGCATGCATTTTTTATTATAGGGACACTTTTCCCAACTTTTCTCAAAAAATGTTAAATTGGAAATATGTAACACTTTTATTCTCCCAGTCATAATGCGAAACATGAACTCGTACTTTAAGGGAGGAGAAAAATTTATGAATATTGAGAATAATAAAGTTGTTAGACAAACTTTTGGATCTAAGAGAGATGAATAGATAGGCGAATAGAGAAGACTGCACAACAACTAGATACATGTTCTTTATGGAAAATAAAACAATTCTTAAGTATCATAGGCTGCGATATGCAAGACATGTGGGACGAATGGGGAATGAAAGAGAGGCATGGAAGACTAGAGGGAAATTGCCCAGTAGGTAAACCAAGAATTATGTGGGAGAATAATATTAAGCATGATTTCAGGGAGATATACAGGAAATTATTGAAAAAGCTGGCAGAGGATAGGGATATGTGGATAGCATATTTCGGCATGGCCATGAACCTATATGCCCGTAATTGCCACTGAGCAATTTAGATCTCATAATACATATGTGTATTTTCATTATTTTTATAAAAACATCTTGTCAGTTTTATTAATTATATCTGCAGGTTATAAGTAAATACAGGGCTATTCAGAAAGAATGGACAGACCTCAAACATTTATTTCTTCCAAACTACAAAAAAAAAAAAACAGAATTCCAACGTTCCTGGAAAGAGAACATTTCAAATTTCACTATTTATGCATTTAATATAGGCACCATGTGTTACACGACAAGTAACAAAACGGTGGCCCATTTCTTGCCACACACGAATCAGCTGGTCTCTAGTTATCGAATTGACAGCTTCAACAATTCGATGTCGCAGATTTTCAAGAGTGTCAGTCATAGGGGGATAAAACACGGTCTCTAAATTATACCCCACAGATTAAAATCACACGGGGTTAGGTCGGGTGACCTGGGAGGCCACCAGTAATGAAGTTGTTCTTCTGCTCCCCCTCTTCCAATTCAACGTCCTGTTGTGTCGCCATTTTAATACAAACAATCAACATGACAAGCAACAGCGCCAATGTGGCCGTGATCAGAACTTCAAACTTTTCTCTCTCCATGAGCGTTGGAATTGTGTTTTACTTTCTGTAGTTTGGAAGAAATAAATGTTTGATGTCAATTCCTTCTGTCTGCCTATATTTCAAATCCGCATTCACTAAGAACCCTACTGCCATAGAACATTGTCAGTTACTATTATCAGATTTAACATGCCGTTATAAGTAATTATGAGGTCTTATACAATTCTGCGTCCACCGCTGTAGTCTCGAGGTAGCGTGCTGCCTTGTCATGCAGCGGGCCCGGGTTCGATCCCCGGTCAGGGCAGTTTTTCTGTGTGAGGTTTTTATCGGGTTTTTTCCTCACCTGTAAGACAAATGTCAGGAAAACTTTAAGGCCCAAACGATCCCCGAAATCATATAGCCATCATCGTCATCCTTATCATCTTCATCATCAACATCCTTCATCGGTGTGGAAAGCAACGGGAAGCTACCACACCTACAATCCCGTAGTAAAGCTGCAAGCATAGCATGAAAAAGTTATGATTGCAGTGAAGGACCTGCCTTCGGGCAGAATTACTATGAATGGATATAATTCTGTACTTACGAATTATGAAGTAATGGTTTCTAGATCATCGTTAAATTCCATATGGTGGGATAAGCATATTTGGAAAGACACAAAAAATATATTGGTAAAACAATGGTGGAATCTGTTGCAATGTATGAAAGTGAGGTATGGATTATCAGTAAGTACTACAAGAATAGACTAATAGCTCAAGAAATGGATTATTTACGCAGAAGTGTCAGTCAAAATTAGAACATGTCACAAATAAGGAAATTAGTCTAATATTTTGCCTGTCTTTTCCACTCTACTCTTGTGTCTTATTTACTATGTTAGCTATTTATTAAGTAATGCAAAAAAGGGTTGTGCAATATAAGAGCTAGTGACAAGTCATAATTCGAACGAACATATTATAATGGGTATTATTTATTACGTTTTATTTAATAGAACGACACATCATTAAAACCTTTAAATTTTTTTCGTGGAGTTTTCTAATATTCGAGCAACGGTTTACAGTTTATGGCAACGACTTACGTCCTATATTCGTCAGTTGGTATATGTTCCCTTTTGCATCAAACGCTGAAGGTAAGTACAATACAGAAACTGAAGTAGTGGATACGTATGTCAGTGCTAGGTCAAAATAAAACAGCGTTGCCGCTGCATAAATCAAATATTTCTATTTATATTATCAATATAATTTAATGTCCTCCAGTGTACTTTGCGCCCAAGCGATGACAGGAATGACAAGTTGGAGAACAATCAGTTCTTATGTAACTGTACACAGTACATTATGCACATTTGTTGATAACTGTACACAATATCATAATCAAAACAAAACATGTGCTGTAATCCTGTACTCGTGTTTCGTCCTATCGTTTGGATGCAAAATACCTTACGATTCAACCATCTAAACTATGTTCTCTTTAGTAAATAACTAACTCACTGGCACTATCGAATCCATAGACTCATAACCGCGCGGACATAAGCTCTCCACAGGTCTCTTTCCTGAGCAAATGTTTTCCAAACATCCCCAGTTTAATCTACTTCCTCAAATCAGGGTTAATGTTATTCTCCCACCTCATTTTTGGTCTACAAACTGGGCGTTTTCCTCTGGTTTTCCTACAAGACGCTTCCATGCCCCTCTTTCATTCCCAATTCGTGTCACATGTACTTCCCATCGCAGCCTATGAGACTTAACTATTCTTATTATATCTGGTTTCACATAAAGAACTGCTCACATAGCTCACTGTTATGAAGTGTTCTCTAATCAACTGTCTTTTCATCTCTCTTTAGTTCAAAAATGTTCTTAACAACTGTATTCTTAAATAATTATTCGTAACATTTTCTTCTCCCTTAAAATAAGAATCCATGTTTCGCATCCATATAACATAACTTAGAAAATAAGTTTAATAAAACTTCAATTTACCGTTTTTTTAGAGAATTTGGGGCAAACGTCCTGCTTAATAGCATGCATTTGGAGAATTGAGTCTATGTTTAAATTGTTTGTGCCCCTCATTCCTACTTGTAATAATTGTTCTTAAAGTGTTTGAATTCAGCCACTTCTTTAAAATTTCCCTCAGTTGACATTAGCTATCCATCTCCATTACAATTATAGTGTATTTCTATGTGTGAACACATATTTGGTTATATTGCTGTTTACCTCCAGTCTCAATTTCTTACCATTATTCTTTGAAAATAGCTGACTCAATTACTAACACGACACAGCCCCTATTAAATTTTATTTAATTTCTGGAAAAATACTTTGTGCGAGTATAAACAGAAAATTGAGCTTTTCACAAGAGATGTATTAACTTGCGTTTATTATTCCATTTACATGCCGTACAGCGGCAAACACATTTCCTTAGAGAGAATTTTTGCTTCATGCATGTTTAGTACACAATTTTTTTGTTCTCCAACACTGTGTCCCGTGTAACTTTATTTTCACATTCCTAAAAGCCTGAGCAAGTGCTTATTAAAAAGTGAAGTTTCCATTCGCATGAATGTATACAAAATTAAAAACACAATTACAAATTCTTTAAATATTTGATCATAATTTTTCATTTCAACATAAATGTCCATACTATTATACAGAGCACCATGCAGCTTACTATTTTAGAAACTAATATCTCTCTCTCTCTCTCTCTCTCTCTCTCTCTCTCCTCTCTCTCTCTCTCTCTCTCTCTCTCTCTCTCTCTCTCTCTCTCTCTCCTCTCTCTCTCTCTCCTCTCTTTTCATTTGAAAGACAACATAATTATAATAATAATAATAATAATAATAATAATAATAATAATAATAATAATAGTAATAATAATAATAATAATAATACTAAATAATAATTTTCTTGAAAACTGAACATTTAATATTGGAGATGGAAGATGAATAAATGCTGAATGTTGCACGGGAAGAAATTCACAATGTCAAAGAATTTAAATATTTGGGATCTATTTTAGAAGCTGATGGAAGAAACTAAGTCGCAATCGAAAAAATAGTAAGTACAGGTAGAAAGATAATTGGTTGCTGAATTCAATTTTTGAAGGAGGTATACCGTAACAAATCAAAAAGAAAATTTATAATTTATTAGTTCTAAGTGTAATGTTACATCGAATAGAAACTTCGATATTAGGCTGGCTACATTCAAGTAAATTGGCTGCAGAAATGGACTATTGGCGTAGAACTGCAACAAAATCAAGAATGGATACAATTAGAAACCAAAGAATTATAAAAGGTTGATAAGAATATTATAAAAGTAATTGAATAACAACAATTGAGATGAATTGAATATGCTTTTAGATTGGGAGAAGACATAATTGCAAAAACTATTTTGGAATAATGGAATACTGAAGGCAGAAGGAGAGGAGGAAACCAGAAGAACAATGGATGAATGGGACCAGGAGGAGTACGAATATAATGGAATTGACAGAAGAAGATGCGCAAGACAGGAATTTTTGGAAGAGTAAAATTACTTTAGAATGACGGAAAGAAACGCTGTAGTAAAACTGGTAATTAAAAAAATAATAATGTCCCTCGCCGAAATGAGCTGTGTACGTTATTGCCACTAATAGCCCTAGTGATGGAAAACAGTCGCATTTCTTTCAATTGACTACACAGATGTTTATTCAAAACTTCCACATTAACTTTATTTCTTCTTCTCTTTCTTAATCATAATTAGTAGGATTTTCATCCGGTTTATTTCCAAAATCACTCCTCGGAGGATGTGCATTGACTGTCTATCCATCTATTGGCTGGTCTTCCTCTTGTCGTTCTCCCGTCCATTGGTCTATCTTCTATAGCTCTTTTTGCAAGTCGGTTGTCTTCCATTCTTTCTATATGGCCCTTCCAATATTTTCTTCTATCTATAATAAATTTGGTTATGTCTTCAATGTGACATTTGTTCCTAATTTCTGTGTTGTGTATTTTATCAAATAATGTTTTCCCCTGAATAGTTCTTAAGATCTTCATTTCACGTATGTTTATTATTTGTTTAGTTCTTGTTGTATCGGCCCTAGTTTCTACCCCATCTACGATAACTGGTCGAACTATCGTTTTGAATATGCGGGTTTTGCTTTCTATTGACATATTCTTGTTGCGCCAAATTAAATCCTTCATCTTCTTCTTCTTCCTTCCATCCAAGTATTAGGCCAAGGCCTGTTACGATCCTATAGAAAATTTTCCCTCCAGCGTTTCATAGGACGGCCCAGTGATCTTCGTCCTCTTGGTATATAATTATTAACAGATTTGGAGATCCGATTTGAACTCATTCTTTCTAGATGATGTTTCCAATTTAGTTGGTACTGTTTAATATGTTCCAAAATTGGCGTAGTCTTCAATTCTTTTAAGATATCGGTGTTCCTTTTCCGATCCCATCTGGTGTAACCTGCTGTTCTGCGCATGAATCTCATTTCACAAGCCGTTATTCTGCTTTCATATTGTCTTTTTAGTATCCATGCTTCACTACCATAGGTCAACACTGGTCTAGCTAAAGTGTGATACAAACGTAATCTGGTGTTTTTTTTGTACAAGCGATGGTTTCATAACTTGATTAATAATTCCCAAACTTTTATTATAACTAGTAATTTTTCAGGGATATCCTTTTCATCCCAAATAGAGAGCTAATATCCAAGATATTTAAATCGATTAGATCTCTATAAAATTTTATTCTGGAGACAGATTTTACTTTGTATGGGGTCATTCCCAAGAAATGCCATAATTTTAGTGTTGTTAATTGATATCTTTCATATATCCTGATATTTGTGCTGCTTTATTTATTTCACAATAATTCTCTGATTCTTCTTAAATAATTTGCTGCTAATAAAGTCTCTTCTCTCACAATTTATTCGATCGTCCTCTTCTTTATACTGACCAATGATTAAACAAATTATTTTCTAGTCTTTGCTCTTGAGTTAACTTTTCTAGCCTGCCCAATGTTAGACCAATTACAACTGGCTGGTCCGACCCTCGCACCTTTAATGATCCAGAAGACTATAATCAGAAGTTTCTCGTAGGAATTTCATTTCTGCAGCTGACAACTATCGTTCGTCTTGAAGTCTAATGGTTTAGTATTCGCTGCCATAACTGAGAACTGAACGTACCAAATTGTTAACTCTTTAATGTTTTTCGACTTTTCTAACTATAAAACGTTGGCGATTCTTAATTACCTACTGTAAAATTGTGTTTTATTAGAACTATCATATTCTTCAATAAATGCTAATGTACAATCTTATATTTGAAGGAATTAATCTGTTCCAGTGTAAAATTATTATAATAGGTAATACCACGAGTGATTTACAATTTATCTAGAGAATTTGAAAATCAAGAATGGCATTTGGTAGGACTATTTAACGAATATAATTAAGCTTTTTTTTTATTATTGATTTCGTACATCTCAATGATGGATAAATCATATTTGAAGAGAAAAATTATACGCTCAGACCGGGACTTGAACCCGTACTGGCTGTAATGTATAATTCCTAAATATGTCTTCTTAATAAAGGAGCCGCCATTTGCAAGATAGAAGCATGGCTTCACAGCATTTGGTGAATGGGAATTACAATGTATATAGAGAGGGTTCAAGTCCCGGTCTGAGCGTATAATTTTCTCTTCAAATATGATTTATCCATCATTGAGATGTACGAAATCAATAATAAAAACTTGAAAAAAGCCGTACTGGCTGTAATGTATAATTCCTAAATATGTCTTCTTAATAAAGGAGCCGCCATTTGCAAGATAGAAGCATGGCTTCACAGCATTTGGTGAATGGGAATTACAATGTATATAGAGAGGGTTCAAGTCCCGGTCTGAGCGTATAATTTTTCTCTTCAAATATGATTTATCCATCATTGAGATGTACGAAATCAATAATAAAAACTTGAAAAAAGCCGTACTGGCTGTAATGTATAATTCCTAAATATGTCTTCTTAATAAAGGAGCCGCCATTTGCAAGATAGAAGCATGGCTTCACAGCATTTGGTGAATGGGAATTACAATGTATATAGAGAAAGATTTGCGTTTAGATCGGTACTTGCTCAGGTAGCTCAATTGGTAGAGCACTTGGTCTAGAGAACCAAGGGTCCCGGGTTCAAGTCCCGGTCTGAGCGTATAATTTTTCTCTTCAAATATAATTAAGCTGTTTACTCAAAAGTTACCGGTATTTTAAAATACTTATATATTTAATATAAACGGCGATGTTTGAAAACAAATCAGAAGGTTATGCATATTCACTACAACATGAACATATTTTTTGCCAAATTGGATCGCAATATTGTAAGAATGCACCCTAGTGGAGAAATAATGAAACACATCAAACTGTTATTATAATCAACATTATAGGTTAATAATTTATTTTTTAATAAACAGCTCAGTAAAATCAAGGAATCTGTCCATTATTTGCTACATTCAATGTATTTGTTTGAGAAAAATAATGTTCTGAGCTCTTCAGAATATTACAAAGGAGGGGCTTTCATTATCACAAAAGCAGGAGCTGATAAAGACAAATCGATAAAGGGCGATGTAAAACACGACTGTCATTGGTTGTAAAACAAATTTCATTGAAATGTGATTGGTCATTGACTACCGTTTGGAGCATGAGTTAAATAGTCAATTATAATCTAAGTTATTCCCACTGGCTCCTTTCCCTAAAAGTCATTATTTTTTATTCTATTGTGGAAATTTCCAAATTATATTTTCTATTACAAAAGAAACATAATTATTTAAACTAATAGCTTATTATATTTTTATTTTATTTAATGACGTTCTTTAACAGTTAATGTCATTACCGTCGGTAAACAAATGAGACGGTAGAAGCAAAGGGGTGTGAGTGAATGTTTCGCAAAAAAACTAGTTTACTCATAATTACATTCTTCAAGCATAATTTTTATTTAGTGGCAAAGGGATGTAAGTTTATTAGTTAGGTAGGAGTCGATAAATGATCTATTATTATAATTTTCAATTACCTATGATTTTTTATACCTCAACTTAATACTTATTTTTCTCAATAACGCAAAACTGGCACCCCTTTACTTCAAACTGTCTCAAATATGAGCGTAAAAAAGTAATTTTTTCTCTCAGGCCTTTTTTTCAGGCTTGAGGTTCTTTTACATGACATTTATGACACGGAACCTACGGGTTTACTTCCTATTTCGAAGAAAAACCATCCATACTTTCAGGATTTTTACGCCTTTAATTATCTATCGACTTCTGCCAGGGATGAACCCTAGTGGTAATTATGGTAAGAAATAGACTACGGGATCAAATTACCAACCAAAAGTAATGGCTTCTATGTCCCTTTGAGAATGAAAGACCTACCAACGTAGTGAGAGCAAAAGTAATAAAAGTAAGTTATTATTAATATAATATAACCACAGAGTAAATCTTTGTACCTGAGCCGAGATTTGAAAATAAGATCTACAACTAGTGTTCTATCATTTAGATACTTACCCACATATTTTGGAGCAAGCACAAATTCCTCTCTTGTTTAATAATGTAGTCCCCCCCCCGTTAGCATTGATACTCTGATATTTATGTTAAACTTTAGCCCGCGGAAAAAATAATTCTTATAATATGAAAATTAATTTGTTATAATTTTATATAGCATTGTAATATTTATATTATGCTTTGAAGAAATATAACATTGTCTTTGTGAAACATATATTTGAGTGATCCAAATATTAATTAAAAAACTTCATTACCTTATAAATACGAGTAGTAGCGTAATTTAATCGCGGGATCACATCGATATTAAATATTTCGACCTCAACGTTGTATTAAGGGTGTTTTTAGGTCAAGTAACTAAAATTATAGGTTTGCTCGACCTCTAAATTCTTACCTGATCAAAATTCAGATTGGTGTGATCCAGGATGGTTTTCATGTATTAAGTTTTATAATACTTTAGTATCCAAGAACCAAGTACTTTTTTAATACGTTTTGAAGCGTCAATCTGTTATTATATTTCCTATTCCATTATTATATTTCTTAAGTGAGAGTCGTAATCAAAATCAAGTTTCTTGTTCAAGGAAAGTAAAGAAAATATACTGTTTTTCCAAAGTACAGTTAATTTTTTTTAAATAAAAATTATGACTATTAGTCTACAAAGGCCGGGTTAAGCTCGGTGTATTTCTAAACTGCAGTGTGTGACACCACGTCTACGTCACAATTTCTTTCTATAAAAGTAAACCCGTTACTTTGACTTGTTTATATACTCTAAGTAGAAGTGTTAAATTAATTTCGCGTATCGTGCTCCACTTTCCAAGTTTTGCGGATTGTACGCTCTAAGTCTGGTCTTATGCTTTACCGCTCGATATACTAGTGACACTCTTCTACCTTATTTTGGTCTTTGAAGGCTACTTCGTATCAGAAATGAGAATTTGATAAATAATAATTGAAGGATACAAAAGAACAGACAATCATTATAATTTAAATAATAAGTGATGAATTAAACATATTCAACTCAAACAGCTAAATTAAAGAATATCAGAAGAAACACTATGATAATGAATAAGTGATAACCAGGGTTAGCGGATTCTACACCAAAACAAACGTTACAGTTAAGTACTATGCAGAGTAAAGAGAGAGAAGCGAGAATTAATACGGGTCCTGCGGAGAACGTCGGATTACTGTAAAACTGTGTAATACGTTTAGGAGCTAATATTCATGTCAGTTCTGATGCATGTATTAGAGGTACTTCTCGACTTATAAGGTGTGTATTGTGTTATGTTTGTTTCCCTGTGTTTGCTGGCATCGACAATAATTTATAGTGTTTAGTTACTTTCTTTTACAATTGTTTCTGCTGCATTATATAATTTTTGCAGAACCTAACTATACTTTGTCCCGTCTTGACGTTGTGTTCCTTTTGATCCCGTCCTTCGTTCCTGCAAGCGTTGTTTACATCGTTTCTACAAGTAAGATCGTGCTGCACTTGAAGTCTTCGCTAGCCCTGCTGATAACCAGAATGCGGGGAAATATCACCGAGATATAAAGATAAGAACAAACGAACTTAGTTTGTTTACAAAGTGCTAGCGACTGGCTCAGACAACGTCAAGACAGAAGGCAAGCCAGTGATACCTATTGCTCTGAGTACATAGTGTAGGGCAGTCAGCTTACTCTGACAACTGGTACATATTCATAAATGTGTTAATTCACGTGCTGAAATTATTAGTTTTATTGGTTATGTTAACTGTAGATACTATAGCCCGTGATGTAATTGTCGAACTCTCTTTCTTTCAGTCTACAGTTAAGTCGCACAGTACTTGTAAACATTATTTCCATACTATTTTCCCCGCAGTCTGCTGATAACATAATCCCGTATCCCCAAGAAATTCCTAAAATACAAATCAAAAGGGAAGAGAGACCAAGGTCCATTAGAAATGGAGAGACCAAAATTCTCTGAGAGAATGGATCAGATTGAAAGTTCTTGAAGGTGATGGTGACAATTATGATGATGATGATGATGGTAATGCGGTAATGATTGTGGTGATTATAACAGACATGATGATTCTGATCATAATGATGGTAATTGTGTTGTTAATCTTGATGATATGTGGTTATGATAATGGTGATCTTTATGATGATTATCATGATGATTTTGGTGACTTATGATGATTGTGATTATTCTTATTGTTATTATCATTTTTTTGTTATGAAAACATGAATACTGGCGATGAAGATAATGAATGTGAGAATGGTGATGATTATGATGGTGATGTGGTGAGGTGGTGATGAAAGGATGAATGGGATGGTGGTGTTGATGGTGACTAAGGTGATTGTGCTAATATTAATGGTACTGATGGCGGCGGTGATGATGATCAAGGTTATTTTGACGCTTAACTTCTCCTTGTTCGATGTTCAATATTAATCTTGTTGACAATGTTTTTAATAAATATTTGAATGTCTAAAGTTGACAAACCAAAGTTATTTAGTAGTGTCAGTTCTTCCTATATGAGAGATGTGACCTACTTGTGCACTCTATACTCTGGAGACCAGGGATTAATATCCGTAATCCTGTATAGACCGGCTATCCATGTGGCTCCTGTTATTGAATGGAAGCACTTACTCGCCACAGTGCAGTATCGCTTTAAAGTGCTCAACATGTAACCACACTATACCAAACTTTCCATCGTCCCTGGATTACCTATTCAAGATTTCTCCCCTTATTTTATAATCATTTCACGTAGGTGAAAACTTTCTAGAATTCAATATTATAACAATGTTCTCAACTGAAACATATCGAAATGCCATTCAATGCCTAAATCATATTAACGTATATGCTTTTCTTTCTTGATTTACTTCCTAAGAATTTATTACCGGTAATGCAATTATAGACAAAGTTTACCAGATCACTTAAAAATAATATACACAAAATATAAAAAGTAACATAGTAAGAAATTTCAAACATTAATAGAGTGAGAAAATACATAAAATTTTATTATTAACTCAAATTAAATTACATTATAAGCTCTTCACAATTTTAGCGAATTTCAAAGGAATATCTAAAAGAGTTTAAAAACGTTTTACATATTTCCATCAGTCCTAGTTCCTAGTATACATCGAAAATTATAATATTACATATATATAATATCGGATGATGGTCACATGGAATTTCTTTAAATTAGTTTCACAAATGTTTACAAAAAAATTCAAAATTCACCTTATTTCTTTCGCAATAATTCACCGATTCTTCACAAATAATTTTATTCTCCTGTTCATTACATTTGTTCACGGTATCACCTATAGAATATCTTCTTGTCTTCGCTCTCAAGTTCACTTCAGTAAACTATTATTCTAACGTAATTGCCTTGTTAGCCCTCCTTACATGCAAGGACAAGAACAATCTGAATGCCTGTCCAGATCTTTCTGAACTTCAGGCATAAAAATTTGTGTTTCTATCTTACAATGTTTTCATCAAGAAGCTCCATGCACACAATTTATAGACTTTCTGAGGGTTTGACTATTTTCAATAAAAATATACAAAATTGATAAGAGAAAACCATTCCCCATACATCGGAAGTTGCTTGCACTCTTGGAAGAAATAGGCTGAATGTTATCTTCTCTTACCTAATGCTGAAGGCGCGTGACTTAGTCGAGAGAAGCGTTCGTTAATATTTTCGAACTCAGGAAAAAATATATAGGGATTTGTACATCAAAACTGTCCACATTTATTTGACCTTGTAAAAACTAAAATACATTTCATTTCTTCAATAAACAATTTTTCTGATATATAAATCTGCATTAAATTGTAATTAATTTGAAATATTTTTTTTTAATTATGACATTTCTAGTTAATTTTAAAAGAAAATATATTGCAGAAAATGTTGAAGGCAGTTAATTTATGTCACTTTTCCTGTTACGGAGAATAAACTGTTTTAAGAATTATGTTGAATTTATTTAAAACATTTTATTTTAATATTATCTCAATAAAATTAAATATATATATATTTTTTTTTGCTAATGCCCCAGGTTGTCTTACGACATTCCTGGTGTTCTCTCCTAGCATGGCGTACTTGTAACCCACTTCTGAGGTTGGGGCGCCAGGATGGCGGGGTTACGTTGCCCCCATGATATGATGATTGATGGTGATGATAGTGGTGCGCCAGGAGAGTCCCTAATCTTAAGCTTAATCTAAGGTGAATATGAATGATGATGATTGCGATGGCCATATGATTTTGGGGACCGTTTGAGCCTTAAAGTTTTCCTGACATGTGTCTTACAGGTGAAGAGAAACCCCGATAAAAACCTCACCCAGAAAAACTGTCCCGACCGGGGATCGAACCCGGGCCCGCTGCGTGAGAAGGCAGCACGCTACCTCGAGACCACAGCGGTGGACTATAAAATTAAATATCTCGATCACCAAAAACTCCCAACAATGCCACGAAATGCAAAATAGAGTGCCTGCTATAATAAATTCTCTATTACTGTACACCTATGTGAACGCGACAATGCAATCCTTCTCTTCAATCACCAAGTCAACCGATGTTAATTTTTTTGTAAATTCGTTTCCAAGGAACGTTATTCATATCTTGAAAAATGGATTTAAAAGATAATTTCATATACGGCAATAGTTATGATTGCGAAGCTGTCTGGATGGAGACGTGGCTAGCGTGCGCGTCTGCCCCGATTGGGATCCCAAGTTCCAATCCTGGCGGTTCCATAGGGGCATTGGTGCGGCTGTCCACACTGAGATTTTTATCTGATTCTCCCGTTTTCCAAATTTCATTCACTCTTTTGCCCTCCCTCATCGTGTCATTTCATCTCCATTCAATCATTTCATATTACCTTTCATCTCATCTGACGATATGTAAAAAGTAGTCCTGGATTAACAAACCACAGATGTTTAAAATACACGGTTGTAGTGATTTAATGGAGCCACCGCATATACAAAACGATAGTACGACTAGTTATCTTACATGCAGCAGAAACTAGGGCTGATACAACGAAAACTAAACAAATAATAAGCACATGTGAAATGAAGATCTTAAAAACTGTTCAGGCGAAAACAGTATTTGATAAAATACACAACACAGCAATTAGGGACAAATGTCATATTCAAGACATAACCAAATGTATTATAGATAGACGAAAATATTGGAAACGTCATATAGAAAGAGTGGAAGACAACCGACTTGCAAAAAGAGCTAAAGAAGATAGACCGATGGACGAGAGAAGAATAAGAGGAAGACCAGCCAAGAGATGGATAGACAGTGGATGCATCCAATACGTCTTCCTCCGAAGAGTGATTTTGTAAATAAACAGGATAAAAATACTATAAATTATGAATAATTTTAAGAAGAAGACACTCATGTACTTCCTCATGATTCCGTGCGTTAACTTAGGGCACAATAGGGTCAAAAGGAAAGATTGTTCTTCCTTTTCGAGGCCTTGGACCCAGCACAAATAATTGGCAGTGTGAGTAATGTGTGTAAATGCTTGGTGTGTCGAACCAGGGATATAATAACACACTACATATCACCGCAGAGTAGATATCATCTCATTCTTTCCATAAAGTAAATATGGGTATCACAATGAACCAAAAATAAGGTTGCCGTGTTAGGGTCTTAAAACTCGAACCAGTCTTTAGTAATCCAATCTAATCTATATTTATGGATCTGCCTTCTCTGCAGTGAAACTAGTGCAATCAAATACTAAAAAATGATTAAGTAATTCAGTGTTATTTTAATGTCCCGTATATTGCAACATCAGAAATCAAAGTGGACTTCAAATCTCCTGTAAACTATTTTTAGAAACCTCATTGTTCCCTGTTATTGTTCTTTCATTGTGCATTTAAATTTCTGTTTTAATATGAGAAATTTAAAATGTTGTGTTAAAAGAGTTGTTTTGTTTTAATGTTTTGTAAGACTATTTAATTCATGCCCCAAATGGGAGTCAATGACCAATCACGTTTCAATGATTTCGGTTTTACAACCAATCAGAGTCGTGTTTCACGAAATATTTATCAGTGTTATAATTACCATATTAAAGAAAGCTCCTCCTTTTTAATATTCTTTACAGGTCTGACCATTATTTTGCAGTGACTGAGCCCATGAGAAATACGGCTACCAGATTGTATATATATATATAGTGCATGAATGTCAACACATGCCGCATGCAGGAGTTAATATAAAAACCTTTGTAGCAATTGATTATACCACCAAAAAAGAAACCACTCTTTGCACTTTCTTTAATGTATTTTTTCCCAGGTAACAATCCAGAAAAATATAATTGTCATATTTACATCATACGACATCAGAAATGAATTAATATACAGTTTGATGTGTTTAATTTTTTCTCCACTAGAGAGCATTCTTACAATATGGCGTTCCTTTGGCAATAAATAGTATGATCTGGTTGCAGTGAAACACAAAAAAAGCAGATGAAGCGTACCTATCGTTTCTCATTTGTTTTCAAACATTACCGTTTACATTAAATATATAAATATTTTAAAATAACTATAGTTAAATAATGATTTGTGAGTAAACAGCTTAATTTTTTTCGTTAAATAGTCCTAACAAATGCCACTCTTGATTTCCAAATTCTCTAGATAAATTCACTCCTCACTTCGTGAGTCGTGAATTTATCGATAATTTGGAAATCACTCGTGGCATTACTTATGACTATTTAACTCATGCCCCAAATGGGACTCAATGGCCAATCACGTTTCAATGATTTCTGTTTTACAACCAATCAGAGTCGTGTTTCACGAAATATTTATCAGTGTTATAATTACCATATTAAAGAAAGCTCCTCCTTTTTAAATTCTGCACAGGTCTGACCATTATTTTGCAGTGACAGAGCCTGTGGGAAATACGGCTACCAGATTGTATATATAATGCATGAATGTCAACACATGCCGCATGCGGGAGTTAATATAAAAATATTTGTAGCAATTGATTATACCACCAAAAAAAGAAACCGCTGTTTGCACTTTCTTAAAAGTATTTTTTCCCAGGTAACAATCCAGAAAAATATAATTGTCATATTTACATCATACGACATCAGAAATGAATTAATATACAGTTTGATGTGTTTCTTTTTTCTCCACTAGAGAGCATTCTTACAATATTGCGTTCCTTTGGCAATAAATAGTACGATCTTGTTGCAGTGATAAACAAAAGAAGCAGATGAAGCGTTCCTACCGTTTCTCATTTGTTTTCAAACATTGCCGTTTACATTAAATATATAAATATTTTAAAATAACTACAGTTAAACAATGATTTGTGAGTAAACAGCTTAATTTTATTCGTTAAATAGTCCTAACAAATGCCACTCTTGATTTCCAAATTCTCTAGATAAATTCACTCCTCACTTCGTGAGTCGTGAATTTATCGATAATTTGGAAATCACTCGTGGCATTACTTATGATAATTTTTTTTTTGTATTCCAGCAGCCATATTTATATTCTAGTGGTCACCGTATGACTTGGCAAATGTGCCGACCAACAATAAATTGAATAAAAAGATGCATTTAAATTCAGGGAATAATTTTTTACTCTCTCTTTACTGTTCAAAGCAACTGGAAAATCGAATTTAAAACAAGGAAGTCTGAGATATTAAGACTAAAAGGTTCGAAAGAGGGAAATGTTCCTTGAGTCGAATAAAAATTGTGGAGCGAAGAGGAATTGGGAGGGGGCAGAAAGATGGAAGAATTTTTGTCAAGACGTAATTACTGAATCATTTTCTTTTGTGTTAGAAAGGCGTTTCGACCTCCTACTCCTTCCCTCGTTAAGTTGCTTTGTTGTACTCTGTTTTCATTTATCCTCACTTATATTCTTTTTATTTCCATGTATTATGTTTTCATTCTCTTATTAATGTGACACTCTTCTTGAAAACATAATTAAAGATACAACTCCCCCTCTTTCTACTAATTGTCTTTCTTATTTCATTTTCTTGCCAGTTTTATAACCCCATTGGAACTGAGTACTGTGTTTAACGAATCTAGAAAGTATTTCAGCTCTCCTGCAGCCCTCTCAGATTAAATAAGGTATTTCACATCTTCTACGTCATCATGTTATTTACAAAACATGTCTTCGTTGGCGAATTCCGAAGGCTACAGATATTGAGGTTGTTCTCATGAAACTATTTTCGAAAAAATCTATCCTAAATACTAGACACGGAAAATGGCATTATATAGTAGGACTTTATTAGACTTAAAGTAAGATACATAGAATGTTATTTACAAATATGGGTCTCACGGCCTGTAAGCCGTACAAGATGTTGACAGTCTGTTAAAATTAAATAATGTTTGCTAATAATATAACGTAAAACAAACAAAAATCATATTACAATTAGATAGTAATACAATAACATTATACATTAATTAGGTTATATAGAATTATTAAGAATTAATTGTATTACATTTTGATAACTTATTTATTAATTCACGAATGAGTTTTGTTCTTGTTTTCCGCGATTTGTCCAGAAATTTACCCAAGTTTAACCAATTTTCTGGATTTACCATTAACTCGTAGAATGGCAATGTTTCACGATTTGAATTTAGAAACATTTCTGGTAATAACTGACGGCTCCAATACACTAAATGGTTACACAAATTAATAAAATTAAGCAAATAATAAATATTATAAATAATTCCAATACTACCTGTAAATAATATACATGGGGTTTGAGGCATCTAAGTTGAATGTTTGTAATAGGACCATATCTTTACATATAGGCCTATATATACAGGTGTTTCAAAATAAGTATTACAGACTTCTAGGGGATGTAGAAAGGACTTAGTATATAAAGGTTTGATAGGAAACCCATGTCCGGAAACGTACCATTTCGATGTAAAATAAGTTCGAAGATTAAAACACAATGGCTGATATCGTGTGTCTTGTGTTTCAGAATACGTATTACAGACTTTTAGGGGTTTTACTACACCTGTCGAGTCGCAGGAAGATCTTCTTACACGAATTCTGGCGGCGCGGCAGCATAAATTATTAAGCATACGTCAGGTCTTGTGGGGCGTGTGTATGAAAACATGCGTCGCTGGTACACTTTGTGAAATGAACAACAGGATCGCGTCGTGGTACCATATGTGTAGTACGACCCCCTAGAATTCTGCAATACATATTCTGAAAAACAAGACACACAATATCAGCCCATTTTATTTCTTTCTTTAAACTTATTGTACGTCGAAATGGTACGTTTCCGAACATGATTTCCTTATCTAAACTTTATCTACTAAGTCCCCTCTACAACCCTTGTAAGTCTGTAATAATAGTTATTCTCAAACACCCTATATATATATATATATATATATATATATATATATATAGTGTTCTGTCCAAGAACAGGTCTTTCGCTGCAAACTCAGCATTCTCCACTCTTTCCTTGACTCAGGTTTCGTTTTTGTATTCGAATACAAACCATTTATTTTAATATTGTCTATCATCTGATGTCTGACTTTCTTTCCGTTGACCATTCCTTCGGACATCCGTCAGCAGGCAGTTTCTTCTTAGCCAGTGGCCAATGTAATTTATTTTCCTCTTATTTTTGAGTTCCAGCATAGTTCTTCCTTCACCCACTCTGTCTAGCACATCTTTAATTTTTTTGTTTTATCTGTCCATTTTATACGTTCCATTCTTCCCCATATCCACATCTCGAAAGCTTCCAGCCGCTTTTCCTCATCCGTCGTAATGTCCAAGTCTCTGCATCATATAATGCTACACTCCACACAAAGCACTTAACTAGTCCCTTCCGTAATTCTTATGCCAAAGGTACGCAAAAAATGCTTCTCTTTATGTTAAAACGTTCTTTTGCCATTGCTATCCTCTGCTTTACTTCTTGAGCGCAGTGCATATTACTGCTGATAGTAAAACCCAAGTATTTCAAGTTCTCCACTTGCTGAATGGCCTCATCTTTAATCCTCTTGTTTATCTACCTTGATTTCCTTCCTATAATCATGACCTTCGTCTTACTGATATTTATCTGCATCCCATAATCCTCCCTCTTGTAATTTAGTTCCATCAGCATATTCCTCATTGCCATTACATCTTCTGCTAGCAAAGCCATATCATCGGCAATTCTTATGCACTTAATCCTTCTTCCTCTCATGTTTACGCCTCCCGTATTCCTGAAACAGTTCTCCATTAGGTCTATCATGTAGTTGTTGAAAAGTGTAGGTGACAGAGGACATCCTTGCCGAACCCGCTTCAATTTGTCTTCCCTCTATATTGTCAATATTTTCTAGTGGTTATGTTCGTTCCCTCTAGTTTACAGGAACCCGGGGGTTCTACCTATTAAGGAGGACCAAAATGGATTGGTCACCGCCCACACTTAAATGATGGCCGCAGAGCTTTCCATCTATCTATCTATCTATCTAGTATCCAGAATCGCGTGTTCAAATCCGGCCTCCGCAGGAAGGGAATCTAAGGTGTGGGTCCCGAGACTGTAAAAAAACCTCGTAAAAGAACCTCAAACCTGAATAAAAAGGCTTCTGAGCAAAATGTAACGATCTTCTTCCATTAAAACAATTCCTTAGTTTCCTTCTAGATGTCTCCTCGAAGCGACTAAAACATTTAACGCGCTGATATTTATGGGGAAATAAGCGCAGGTTAATTAAATTAGTGCAGTTAGCCAACTTACTGCTGGTTGAGAATCCATTTCCCAAACGAGGATATTTATTTTTTTTAATTCATTGCTACATACTGTGTTTTTTTTTCGAAAATTGCAGCCGCTGACACATGCACACACAAATATATGCGTGCGTGTGCATTTGCGTGTGTGTGTGTGTGTGTGTGTGTGTGTGGTTTCTTCTTTTGATAGCCTATACTCGGGAAATTAGGAATGGCGGTTTAGCGGGAAAATAAATTACAATCACTTCAGCCGCCTCACTTTTCGATGTTTCTCAACAAAACTCGGTATACGACATTAAAATAAATTAAAAATGTTATTATCCAAAATCAGAGAGTACTACCACAAGGTGTGCGACTGTATCTGAAATTAGGAATTTAAAAATCGTGCCTTTTTTTATTTTACTGTAACGTAATTGGATACATAACATTTAATTAACAACCGAAAGATGTATTCTGAAAAGCAAAAAAAAAAAAAATATATATATATATATATATATATATCATAAATTAGACTTGCTGAAGAATCCGTTTAGTTTTCCGCAATTCCTTCATTACGAACAATTATATTTTCAACCTGGCAAACCAGTTATTTATATATAATTTATCACCGCTGTGGTCTCGAGGTAGCGTGCTGCCTTGTCACGCAGTGGGCCCGGATTCGATTCCCGGTCGTGACAGGCTCCTGGGTGACGTTTTCTCGGGGTTTTTCCTCACCTGTAAGACAAATGTCAGGAAACATTTAAGGCTCAAAAGGTCTCAGAAATAATATGGCCATCATCATCATCCTTATCATTATCATCATCACCCTTCACCGGCGTGGAAAGCAACGGGAAGCTACCACACCTACAAGTATAATTCCCTAGTAAAGCTGCAAAGTATAGCACGAAAATGCTATGATTGCACTGAAAGACCTGCCCTCGGGCAGAATTATTATGGATGGATGGATATATCATTTAGTAAGAATTACTGATTCCAGATGTCTCTAGTTCACGGTTATTTTATTCACTGTGTAATGAAACCGTATTTTAAAGGAAAAGCTACAAAGAAATTCAGCGTGGGTGACACAGACGTATGTGGGCTGTGAAAACATGGCACCAGAAACTCTAGAAACATTAATAGTCAGAAACCAATGTCTCTCAAATGTAGTTGTACCTTGCCAGTGTTAAACATATTCCTCTATTTTATTTTAGTTTTTAGTTCTTTATTCGGGCTGGTCGAATAGATTTCCATGAGTAATAAGATCTAAAGTATATATTGCGCTATCCCAGTACATTATATATGAATGGAATTAAGTTTATTAGTAGATACTACAGGAGGCAGTGACACCAATCAGTAATGAAATGGCGGCAATTATGTATTTATTGTTTTGTATTGTTTCAAATAAAGTTCAGTTCATTTAAAATTCAGTGATATTTTCCTATGATGTATAATAACACTACATTTTGGATATATTTGTGTATATACATTTTAAATAGTGTACATAGAGGGCAGTGGTTTTACATACCGCAAAGACGTTTTAAATATGTAATATTACGGTATAGTTATTTAGGTTGGCAACCCCGAAATATAGGAAGTTTCTATCGTGGTCACCATTGTTGTAAGTACAACAAAACGCACTATTGCGCAAAAAAACATAAGATTGCAATACTGATAGTTTATATTACCCAACTGTTTTTAAGTAAAACCAAAACAAAAGACAGTCACAAGTTTAACTTATCATTATACTTCGTTTCATTCTTACCTTTTAGTACATAAAAATTCTAACTACTTATTACCAAATCGTAAAACCCAGGCTTCTCCCTATCTCACAATTTAACATTTTTACAGCCTGTTACAACTGGTGTCGTTTCTGTTACAAAATTCCATTTCCTTCTGTGTAAGCTGTCCATTTTTCCAATCCTCTTCCTTGTATGGCTTCCTTTCTTCTGTGTTTAAGTAGTTCCAATCACATTCATTTTGATGGTATTCATTTACGTATCTCCTTTGGATATATTGTAGTGCCCATCGTAACTGTGTGCCCTTACCACTTTAATTGTCGCTCCTGTATTTTATTAATGATGTCTCTTATATCCTGTCATAGTTTACCTTATTTGTATATTCTGTATTTTATCTAATATTGTTTGTATTAAAACGTTTTATGAATTAAATACATTTTATTTCGACATTTGAATTAATCCTACTTTTTAAGTTCATAATTTTTTTATATCGTTGAGGTTATAACAATGTTAAATTATATATTTTTACACGCTTTATATTAACTTGACCTGTATCTGTCTATGTGACGAACCTGTATCTATTAAACGGAATTTTTGAACGCGATTTTCATCCACTTAAAAACATTGGATCGACTTGAAACTTTGTAAGTTATACTTGTAAAGGACCCATGACAATACAATAATTTAATAATTGTTTTCTAAAATTCTGGCCATAATCATAGGAAAATCAAAAAAATAAAAACCTGTGTAATAGGTTGTGGACTTATCGACTTTTTAGTCAATCGTTGTGAGAGCTCAGTTAGTAGAGCGGTGGACTGTAGTGGCATATAATTTCAGCAATCAATAGGTCGCTGGTTCAAATCCGGGCCGGAGGTTTTTTAGAAAAGTATTAAGCAATTAAATTTTCATGGGATTCCGGTTTATGACAATCAATTAAACTAAAAATAAAAATAAATAATAGTTTAAAAAACTGAAAGAACACGCTTTATTAGATAACCAAACTAAAAAAATAAAAATATAAATAATAGTTTAAACATCTAAAACAACACGCTTTATTAGAAAACTGAACTAAAAAATAAAAAAATAATTTTAATTTCCAACACGCTTGGGGAAAAAAATTAAAGTGGTCAACAAAAAAATCATCTCTAACACATCTAGAATAAAACTAGAGTTATCTACAAAAAATTATTTTACCATCAAAAGCGTTGAGTGATCTTTATGGTTTTTAAGTTTTCTTCTTAGAGATTTTACTGTTACCAATATATATTTATTATCAAATATAAGTATTAATTGATATAGAGCACCCCACGCTTTTCATATTAAAATTATTGTTTTTGTAGATAACTCTAGTTTTATTCTAGATGTGTTGGAGATTATTTTTTTGTTGACCACTTTAATTTTATCCCAAACGTTTTGGAAAATGAAATTATTTTTCATTTTTAGTTCGGTTTTCTAATAAAGCGTGTTGTTTTAGTTTGTTTAAACTACTATGTATTTTTACCTTGTATACTACCATCTTCCTCAACTATCTAAAACTTTCGTTGATTTCACAATATGGCTTTCGATGCATGCTTCATCTTCTGGAGTCGTTGTAGTAGTATTGAATTAACTGTATGTCTAATAGAGGGTTTTGCTTATTAGGCACATTTTCGTTGAGAATGTTTGTATTCTTTGCCTTATTGATAATTTCTATTTCTTGTAAAATGTTAATTTTGTGTCTGTTGTTTTCTCTGTGTATAATTTCCATTGTATTATCGATATTGTTGAAACTGTGGCCGCTTTCTGAAATATGTTTAGGGAAATTTGATTTCATTGTTAGATGAGAACGCAAATCAAATTTCACTGTTCGCCAGGTTGAATCCAATCGAAAATGTATGGGCTAAGATGAAAATAGAGATGAACTCTAATTGGCCTGCAGATGCACGAAAAACGAAAGATGACTTATGGGCACAAATTCAAGACGCCTGGAATGCTCTAGCCGATCGTCCACGTGCCTGTAGAAATTTGATTGAATCAATGCCCCGCAGATTGAGGGCGGCAATAGATGCTGAGGATTCATACACCCGATATTGATTTTGTTTTTGATAAAATTTTTCATTTTAGAAGATATTATTTCCTTTCTTCATTTAATTATTAGAAGGTTTTCATTTATATGTTTTTTGTGTGCATTAAAAACCATAAAACGCAAAAATATGAAACTATATTACAGCGAAATGCTAACCTAACATTCAGTAAAAAAAAAAAGTAGAACGGGAATCGAACCCGTCAGGTTACGAACGCAGGTGTTGTGTGTTAAACCGCTCGACCACGGAAACACACAAAGGCAAGCTCTCTCTTTCTTATGTTACTTGAGTATGCACTACGTTAACTAGCAAACACCACAGTACAATTACTGAAAACGTGTTAATGTGAATAAGGCTTCTGCGAGTGCTGACGAAGTTCCCTGATCGGTTGATAGAATCAAGAGATGACTCTTTTTTTTTTGTCTAAGGATGTACAACGCACGTTTGTGAAGAATTTTACAGAATCTCGGAGATTAAAATGTCGAGCGATTTTCCTCGTTTCTGTAAAAACCACTTCCGAACCTCGCATCGTAATATACTATTATATAAACTTGCTCATAATTATTTTTTAATCAATAAGATTCTTCATAAGCAGCATCTCTCTCTCTCTCTCCCTCTCCCTCTCTCTCTCTCTCTCACTCCCTCTGGTTCCGAGTAGTAAATGAATATTTCATTTTTGTTGTTATTAGGAGTTATATATTGAGTGTAAAAGTGATAGAATAGAGGTAATTTATACATTTATTTATTTTCCTTTCATTGACACGTCGATAGATATATTTCTGATATTGATTTGCATTGTTTACGCATTCGAATAAAAATTAGATTCTTCTTCTGTTTCATTTATTGTCTGAGCCAATTAACTGTTTTGTGTATACTGGTTATAGTCTACAGCTGGAGTTTGTTTAATCATTTATTTAACCTTGTGGAGTTAAGGAAATGTGGCCTTCTCTTCCACTCACTAGGTCATATGTATGTCACAATTAATTCTAATATAATAATCTATATGCAAATGTTATCATTAATGTAATACCTATAAAAGTAAAATCGATGACAATAATGTTGATAATGATTAAAACTAAAAATGGAACTAATAATAAAATGTACGCAAGAAAAACCAAGTTAAATTGTTCGATAGACAAGTCCATCTAATTAATTATGAAAAAATTACAAATAAAAATAATTACATATATTAAAATAAACTAACCTGTGGATTATCAATATTTAAAACATCAACTTAAAATATTTGCCAATCCAAATACTATTTTTATAATTAAATTATTACTAATTAATAGAAGAATATTACCAATGAAGTATATAAGTTTGTTTGTTTTTTAATCATTTTTAGTTTGCTTTTTAACGTATTACAGTTGCACTTAGGGCACAAGATAATTTCAAATGATGCACTGAACATAGTGAAGTCTTTATAAGGGAGGGTAGAAAGGAATGTCCACTGAATTCTTACTCGTAGAATAACGACTAGACTTACATATTTATTTGCTTTCATGGTTCATACAGTATAGCAACGTAACTCCTCCCCTCAAATCGTGTCCCAGTCAAGGCCAGGTCGAGGATGAGATGCGATGAAGCCTCTCACAGTAGAGGTTTCAATGTACTATTTTTACATATTAATGTTAAATATACCACGAAACATATTAACAAATAGTTTATACTGGAAATTACGCTTATCGACTGTCAATATTTTGTACTTTTAGTAAAAACTTGTTAACTCTACGATAATTTTTTGCACTCACTGTATGTAACTTTGAAATTTAAATTAACACTACTGTTAATATTGTAATATATTAAATAATAATTAGATTCCTTATTTCCAATTAAATAGCAATTTCAATGCATGGAACGCATTGCACTGTGTTTTCAAAATTAAATTAAATTTTTTACGAAGTAATGTAATTTACCAGCTAAGAACATCAACATTAGTGCTAAACTGTGAGGACTGTTATAAGTGCCCGTCATTTCCAGCGCTTTTCTGTATTTACATGGGTGAAATAGACAATGACAAAAACAGCGGACACGTTTCGTAATTAACGGTCAGATTGTAAACACATAATTATTCGGTGACGATCAAGTAATGTTTTGTAACTCGGAAGGTGAACTACAAGTAGCTGCATACAAAAAATTAAGATAATTCAATATAAATGTTTTTGAAATAAAAACGAAAGCACTGGCCTTCAAAGGGGAAAAAACACATAAAATGCAAAATACTAATCAATAACATAATGCGAATAAGTAGTAATGAAACAACTACAATAAAAATTAATATTCTAAAATAAAACAGAGTTGTAACTTTCATTGCTTAGGATTTAATTGGGCAGGAAAATGTAATAAATAAAAAATTAAACATGTTTTGTGGCATGTATGGAATAATAATAATCTCCCGTTGGCTCATTTATTTCTTTATTCGGACTGGGCGGCAGACTACTCTGACCCCGTGATCCGAAATATATATTGCGCTATTCCGGTACAATACTCTACGATGTTAGGCGAGTTGTAGGTCCGACACATCAGGATCTACACGTATGACCCAAACCGCCATTATTGGATTGGGCCCATAGTCGCGAGGAGGAATTACAACTCTCCTGTTGTTCAGACTCTGAGTCATGAGCCACCACAATGTTGAGCACTCCACTAGTTCCCCCAATCACATATATTTAATATTTGTGAGTGCCTTCCTAACATTAAATACGGTTAAGAGTGTAAATGAAATCAATGAATGAGAAATGAAATGGCACGAAGGAGAGGGAAGGGAAAAGTGAGAGTGTTGATGGGATGAAGTTCAGAAACGAGAGAACCCTGAAAAATTCCGGTATTGCCTATCACCAATGTCCCTCTTTAACCGCCAGGATTCAAACCTAATATTCCAGTCGGGGCAGCAGCGCGCGCTGGTCACGCTTCTGCCAAGAGGGCAAATAACATGAAGAAATAAGAACTCCAAAATATACATAAATTAAATTTTACATAAATACACTACCTGCGTTAACATATGGATCCAAAAATTACACGATAACTAAATAATAAAGGAAGAGGATACAAGCAGAATAAATTAAGCAGTTAAGACCGTTTTGTAATTTTTAATGATTTAAAAATAACAAAATACATTTTATAAGAAAAAAGATATTCACAAATATACATGGTCAACACGAGGTTTTCGTTCACTGATAGATTATGTGTTAATCAATAAGAAAGCATCATCATTATTAACAAATACGAGAGTATTTAGAGGAAGTGACATCTATTCAGATCATTATTTAGTAATCTCAAAAATAAATATATTAGAGAGATGGAAGGAAACTAAAAACAAATATAGAAATAAAGAAGCACTTAATTATGATAATGATATAACTAATAAAATAGCAAAATTCCGGGGAATATGTGGTACGATAAAACGATCACTAAATAACAAAACAACAAGAGATACCCAATTGAAATTTTTACAAAACGTTGGCAGTACCGGTACTGCTCTATGAATCAGAAGCGTGGATACATAAAAAACAGGATCTAAGTAGGATAACGGCGGCAGAAATGAAATTTTTGAGATCTGTTAAACGGTGCACTAAGAAAGACAGAATCAAGAACACAGAAATAAGACAGGAACTTGAAATATTTGCAATAACTGATAAAATAGATACATATAGACAAAAATGGAAGCAACACATAGACAGAATGAAGGAAGATAGATATCCAAAACAAATAACAAAATACAAACCTAAAGGCACCCGAGATGTGGGCAGACCTAGATAGAGATGGGCTGAAGTCGGAACGGGTCAATAGATCTATATATCCATGAATGCATATGATGAAGACCGTTTCGAGATTACACAATCAAGTATAAGGAATATAACAAATATATAAGAAATTAATTAGGAATATTCAGTCTGATAGATAAAATTAAAGTACCAGAAAGTAATTCGTTAAAACACATTGAAAAAATATCATCAAATAGAATTGCACACATCTTATTCAACCACAAGCCCAAAAGGAAGAGGAAAGTCTGTCGCCACATAATGAGATGGAAAGACTGAATCTCTTGAAGACAAAAAATAATTCTAGATGGCAGAAGAAAAAAAAGAAGAACATCCATTTACCCGATCTAGCTGACCTAGGCAATGGCGTTCAAGTTAGTATTCGCCAGATTCCGAGTTCAAATCCAATGCCGATAAACCTAATATTTCTCCTGGTTTTCTTCAGCCGTAAAAGCAAATTCTGGTTTCGAATTTCATTATCAAGGCATCCTTTTCCCCTCATTCCCAAATTCATAGACTTTTGTCTTTAATATTTTTTTTTAAATTAAAGCCATGACTTTCATAAGTACAGAAGTCTACTCTTTTGGCACCTTCAATCTCTTGTTCGATATCCTTTTTTTTTTTTTTTACATTCATAATTTTATTATGAATGTAGAGAAGGATATTATACAAGAGATTGAAGGTGCCAAAAAGTGGATTGTGCACATATGAAAGTCATGGCTTCAATTGTTCAGAGAAAGAATAATCAAGTTCTACAGTCAGAAGTAACGCATCCATCGAAATTAAAGTAATTCACATTATGTCGGCCACAAATACTTCGTTTCACAAATCAATAAGAAATGTAAGTATTTTATTTAATTTTTGCTCTGAAAATAAAGTAAACTTCATTAAGTATGAACAAGGAAGTACGAGTAGACAAGTATTTTATTGACAATCTCATTAGAAAAGATCAAACTCTTTAACTCAACTAAAATTGGAACACTAAGTTAACCATTCCTACATCATTTCTAAAGAACGATTTTTTTTAATTCTACAATTTCTCTTTCACAATAAAGCAGATGTGTATCAGTCTGGCCTGACACATAGCCCGTCCGGCATGGGTAACTCTTCTAACAGCGATGTTAACGCCGTCATAGCCCCTCCACCACAAACAAGATAAACTACATAGGCCAATCGTAATGGGAGGCTATTTGACTTTTTACGTCAAATAATAATAATAATAATAATAATAATAATAATAATAATAATAATAATAATAATAATGATAATGATAATGATAATGATAATGATAATGACAATGATAATAATGATGATGATAATAATAATAATAATAATAATAATAATAATAATAATAATAATAATTCTCGTAGATTGCGATGGACAGGACTGGTACGAATGAGGAATTAAAAATGCTTCTAGGAAAGGCAGAAGGAAGGCGGCCAGTAGATAGGTCAAAATGTAATGAAAAAATAATATTAAATATGATTTGAGGGAGGTACATTTTATAAAGGATGATTGCAAAACATTAGTTCAGGATAGAAATATATGGATAGTTACATCCGCGCGACCATGAACTTTGGGATTCATTATACCAGTAAGTTAGTTACCTGTACGGTTAACTTACAGTATGAAATATCTGAAGTTCTGAACAATACAATCTTCATATCGAATATACAATAATCAATTTCTTATCACTTTCAAGACAAGTGTAATTTTGAATAATTAAAAAGGATTGAACTTTTTTTTTCATTAACCAGCTTAATATATATAATTTTATTATTGTGATAATTTTTAAAATATATTTTTTAAACAAAACAGAATGACATGTTTGACTTTCATTAATGGGATAATATACCGGCGAGTGCACGGTACTTGCTTCTCAGTCATGTCAGTGACAGCCCATCACATAATTTATTTCTTCTTCTTCTTCTTCGGTTTTCCCTCAGTTTTAAGTTTGCCATCTTCAGTTTCCATTTATTGCTATCATTCCAATCTCCTTTTTCCAAATTCTTATCATCCATTACAGTTCTGACGTAGGTTTTCCATTTCCATCTTGGTCTGTCACGTTTATTTCTTCCAGCGGGTGACCATTAGTATATATTTTTTGGCCATCTTTCATTTGCCATTCTTTGTATGGCCATACCATATAAGAGTTTGATTTAAATGAAAATAGAAAATTTTCAATCCTCTTAACAACAAATGTGGTAACATTCATTTCTCTCCAAAGGAATTTATTTCTTATTTTATTCTGTTTTATTTTTTTGGAGGTTTCCTCTAAATATAATCAAATTCAACTGTTCTATTTTATTCTTTTGTAATTCCATCAAAGGCAATTTTCACTTCCATATGACAAAATATTCTGTATTATGCTCTTATAAATTTTCATTTTAGTTTCCTTTGTAATATTTTTTTTTCAAAGTATTCCATATAATTACTTATTTGCATTTTTTCCCCATTGCAATTTTAGTTTATACATCTCCTTCACATGTAGGCCTATTTAAACTTGTAATTATTGACCCAAGATATTTAAAAATTTCACTTTTTTTATTTTCATTGTTTCGAGTATGAGGTCTTCCACATCCTTTCCCAAGCACATATATTTAATTTATTTCTTATTTATGTATTCGAAAGTGGCAGGCAGACTACCCTGGGTATCGTGACATGAACTATCTATTCCCCTATCCCAGTAGTTTGTGGATGAATGGAATGAAATTTACTCAGCAGTGTTATGTGAGTTGTAGGTCGTCTTCCGGATCCGGCACACCACGATGTTCTCTCATGACCGATGCCGCCAATTTTGGGTTGGGCTCATGGCCGCGAGGAGGAACTGCACCTCCGCTTGCCACTTCTGCCCTTTTTTAATTGTTCAGGCTCAGTGTGATGAGTCAGAATCCTGGTGGGCTCTCCAATAGATCCCGCAAACACATATTTTCATCACCTGTGGGTGCCAACTAAACTATTTTTTCTCACATGAAATGAGGTGAAGGGTGATAGAAAAAAATGTATGTGAAATTAAATGACATAAACGAGGAGGTAACGGAAAATGTAGTATTGGTGGGACGAAATTCGGGAAACGGAAGAACCTCTATAAAACCCGAAGCATTCCGGTATGGGCCAACCCAATTCACCTCTGAAACCGTCTGAATTCCTAATCGGAGCAGCCGCGCGCGCAGATTTACCAAAATAATTGACAGGGTCATTTGGAACGAATGCAACCAAATGGACTACTAAAAATAAATGTATTATACTGAAGGATTCAGAAGCAGAGGAAGACCAAAACGTAAGCAGATATCTGAAGCGCAATAAGACGGCGCCGATAAACTGGATTCCAATACTAGAAATTACGGTAAATTGCGTCCCAGGTCAAAAAGAGTAGCATGTATAATGGGTCCGGGTTATAAAAGGGTAGTAATAGGTAAAGTGGTCTCACCCTATTAGCAGTATCTAGGGAATACCGCTAGAAGGTTGCTGGATCGGTCCCAAAAAGTAAGATATGAAAAGTTATACCTATGTAAAACTATGTTTAGCCAGATGGTAAATATTTAAAACCCGCCGAATTTATAGATTGGAATCCGCTAATTTGTACCTTTGTGAACAGTGTAACTTTTTTCAGTCATAAACTATTTATTTTCCATTCATATTTTACCATGTTCTTTTTTAACTCCCACATGAAATGTAAACTTCCGATTCAAAATCTTTCAATAATCAATGAAGTTAATAATTGATTCTTCTTAATTTGGTGTTCATTTCTTAAATATTAACGCATACTCATATTTGTAAAAAAATAATAATACTGTACAAAATTAATAACCTATACAGATAGAAAATTAGAGACTGCTATCTGGACTCAGGACCCGCTATACATAAATCTGGGACCCAATTACCGACTACAATGGATCGGAAATTTACCGGGACCCAAATTACCTACGTAGACATTCTTGAGAATTAGGAACAGTATTTCATGAAACCAAACCTAACATTTCGTATGAGGAGGGCGATAAAGTAATTTAACGTTAGTTTAACATTGTTAATCTAAATTTAAAAGAATATTCTATTAATCAGTTTTCTATTATTGCCTTTACCAGAATGCCAAACTATGATTAAGGATTAAATATATTACAAACTAGTAATTGATTTCTAATCAAGCCATTGTCTTGGCGACTGAGAAAAAAAATCCAGTCAGTTTAATCTGTCACAGAATTTGAACTTGGGACCAGAATACGAGTCTCATGTGCTGGCATCTGGACCAATACGTCAGCACTAAATCGGAATTACTTACTTACTTACTCTTACTCACTGGCACTATCGAACCCGTAGGTTCATAGCCGCACGGACACAAGCTCTCCATACATCCCTATCCTCAGCTAATGCTTTCCAATCATACCCTGTATAATCTACTTCCCTCAAATCATAGTTAATGTTATTCTCCCACCTCATTCTTGGTCTACCAACTGGACGTTTTCCCTCTGGCTTTCCTACAAGAAGCTTCCATGCAAGACTTTCATTCCCCATACGTGCAACATGTCCTGCCCATCGCAGTCTACGAGATTTAACTATTCTTATTATATCTGGCCTCCCGTAAAGACCATGCAGCTCACTGTTATGTAGTCCTCTCCATTCACCTGTCTGTTCATCTCTCTTTGGTCCAAAAATTTTCCTAAGTACTCTATTCTCAAATACTTGTAATCTCCTTTCCTCTCTTAAAGTAAGAGTCCATGTTTCGCACCCATATAATATAACTGGTAGAATAATTGTTTTATATATTTTCAGTTTAACGTTTTTTGAAAGGAGTTGGGACATCAAGAGCCTCTGCAATGCATAATATCATGCATTTCCAGAATTGAGCCTATGTTTAATTTCTTTGTGCATCTCATTCCTATTTGTGATTATTGTACTTCCTCAAAATTTCCCTCATTTGTCATTAGCTGACCATTTCCATTATTTAATGGATTTCTATGTGTGACCATATATTTAGTTTTATTGATATTTACTTCCAGTCCTAATTTCTTAGTGTTACTCAATAGTGTGTGCGTGTTGTCCTTTAGTATCTCCTCGCTATCGGCCAACAATACTACATCATCAGCATAAACTAACAGCTTATTAATACCATTGAGTTGTAAGCTATCCTCATTCTCTAAAGATTTAATGGCATGCTCTAGTACAAAATTAAATAGTAGAGGAGATAGTGCATCTCCTTGCTTCAACCCATTCTGGATTTCAAAAGTGTCCGAAAACTGTTTGCCTACACGCACCCTACTCTTTGAGCCATTTAGACACATTCGTATAAGTCTAACTAACTTTTTAGGAATTCCGAACTCCAGCAGGATACTATATAACTTCTCCCTCTTAATTGAATCATATGCTTTTTTGAAGTCTACATACAGTTGTTGTACAGTACCATTATATTCCCATTTCTTTTCTAAAATCTGTCTTATACTAAAAATCTGATCTGTTGTAGACCTGTTTTCTTCTTCTAAATGCACATTGAGGATCCTCTAGAATGGGTCAGCCATATAGGGAGTGAGTCGGTGCTTACTAATGTATTTGTTAGAATTGTGTACGAAGTTGAAAGTAATGAACATGCCCCTGTAGTTGTTGCAATCAGTTTAATCCTCCTTTCTTATAAACTGGTAACGACTAACTCGGAATGTTATAATTCAGAATTACTTTTAAGAAATCAGCTACTCGTGAAGACTTTGTAGTTGAAGAGCTAAAATGGTAGACATTCTTCTTAATGAGAAAGATGGTAATTACTTTCAACTTACCATTTCTAGTAACAGTCAGTCTAAGTAATTGTTAATGACGAAAACATTTAATTCCAAGACGGCTTTTTCATATAAAGCTCCATTCCATTTCTAGAAAAGTCGCCACTGCTTAATGTGTATACCAAAATGAAAAGTACAGAAAGGAATACTATTTTGTTTTTACCAACTCTTGAATATTTTCACTCGCAAGGTAAGATCACCAACTTCCCACGGAGTATCGCATTAATATATTTGAGTTTGTAAAACAAGAATTTTAAAGACGTAAAAATACAGAGTATGGCTTTCTTCGTAACTAAAATGAAGATATGAGTCCCGTTTCATAAATTTATTCACGTACAAGAATCTCAACTGTAAAATAAGAGCTTCTGAGCAAAATTTATCATCCATTTCTCTCCAGAGTCGAATTTAGATGTTAATGCCACGACGTTTAAGGGCATCGACAAATAAAGCAATAACATAATTATATGGACAGATTTAAATATTACTATTAGAAACTGTCCAAATTGTTTCAACATTGATTATTATAAGGTACAAGGTAAAGGAGAGTAAAGTGATTCTACTATAAGCTACAGCAGACCTTGGGATAATCTAGCTTGCAGCCTCTAGGCCCAACTTTTTGTTTTGAAAACATCTCAATTTTACATATAAATTTGAACCTTCCTAGAATTAAATATTGTATGATTAAGAAAGACGCGGAAAACCTAAGAAACATTTATTTGATCATACTTATATCCGGGAAAATGGACAACATATATATATATTATTTTTGGTTCTATGAAGTTATCCATGAATGGAATTCAAACATTTTCACAGTGATAACTGCAAAATGTAAATGTCTTTTAAAACTAGATTTAATAACACATTCTTATATAAAAATTCAATTAAAACATGCTGATTTTTTAACATATTTATTGTAAGGCGTACTGAGAATGAGAATTAACTAACCACAGCTAGGTGAAGGTATATTATTTTTAATTCCACATTAACATAAACATATATATTAACTATATTATGTATGTATAGTAGTAACATCGGCCGCGGTGGTCCAGTGGTTATGTTTGTTGTCACTAGTTCCTAGGGTCATGGGTTTAAACCCGACCGGAGTTTATATACTATTGTAAAATCGAAGGGGCAAGTCCTCCGTGAGAGACTTTAAGCCGTGGGTCCCGAGTCGAAAGATTTTCGGGCTCGTAAAAGAACCCGAAGCCTAAATTAGTGCCTGTGAGCAACATTTAACCAACTTTCCTCCATCCATGTAATACCTTATTTGCCTACCTGATATCTCATTGAGGAGACATGCTGACTATATGTCACTCAAGGCATAAGTAGGGAAATAAGCGTAACTAAATAAAAGTGGTCAAGAAACCCCAGAAGTTCAGCTAAGGCTAGATTTAAAGGGCCGTGAAACCTAATAAGAATATAGTAGCGACAAAAATATATTGTATTCATCTGAATAAATTTAATTATTTTGCATTTAAAAGTACGGATATTGATTATATTCCTGGCTGATTATAAACTCGGTTCACGGTAATTTAACAAAACAGGTATATATGCAGTACGTTAATTATTAATTATATTTTACAACCAAGAATTTAAAAAAAATCATCATTATCGTCACCATTGACATGACGGCCCTTTTAGTTTGAATTTAGCCTCTTTTTTACAACCATCCATTCACTTTGGGTGGTGGATCTTGCTTTCCAATTCCTTACAATTACTTTTTACAAATCTGTTTCTACATCATCCGACCATCGTAAACCTAGGTCTGCCATCTAGTTTGACATTTAGTACATTCTGGATAAGCGTGTATAAATTATTCTGCATACATAGTAAAACCAATCAATGCGTGCAACTTCAATGTTTTATTTATTTACTTATTCTAATAGCAGGAACATGAATTTCATCATTTTTGTTTGTTCTAGTTTCCCAATATCTAACATCTTCTTGTCCTGATGGAAGTACCGAGCAGTGCTTCTTCTTCGTAGTAGAAAACACGATTAGGAGTATGTGTCATTTCGGAAAGGTGTTTTTCTGCAGATGGTCGTGTTGAGTGTTGAGTCGAAACTACGCGACCGCTGCCTTTCTCGGCCAATCTGTTGTGTCCAATATAATTCCTTTCCATTAATATTCAGTTCTCTCCTGGCTTCGATATTACGTATGACACTTTTCCTCACTTGATCTTTTATTAATAGTCTGGAAGATTGGTAAGATTTTTTGTCTTTAAAAAGTAAAGAGTAACTTTACTCCTCTCTTAGCCAATTAGCCTGCTTATAAACATAGATTTGACAATGCCCTGAAATCCACTGCAACACATTTTTTTTATTGATGTATTGTAGCGTATTCATTATCCTTCCTATAGGTGTGGTTCTGTTGATTCTAAGGCTTGTATTGCAGCTCTAGAATTTGTAAGATTGACTTCACTGTTAGATTTATCAGTATGTAGTTGACTCAGTGTTGTGCGAATAGTTCCAACTTCTCCACCATGGGCTGTCTTATACTTTAATGTCTATTTCTGTAAAATTATCGTTATATAAATCTTGCATTTCCTGATTTTTTTCTTATTCTCCAGGTACCTTTATCTTTAATTAAGCCATCATATTCCTTGTTTCTTTGCTAGAATGACAAGCATGGAGACTTCTCTTTCTGATATCGTCCAGGATTCACTACCTCATACTGCAACAGGCTTCATAATTGTATTCTATATTATTAGTTTATTTCCTTGGATATTAATCTGATGCTAAAATTTTGATAAAGGAGCTTAAACATATATTTCTTGAAAGCTACATTTTCTTTTATGTCTCTTCATGTATCATTATACCTAGAATGCATGGAACTTACTACTTATAATCCTGAGCTACTTTATACGCGACTGCATTAATAATCTGTTAGATCCTACAATATTGTGCCGTGATGACGAAACTTTACTGCCGTTGACGTAATGTGACGTACCTTGTTTTCCTCTGTGGTTGTTAAAGACTGTGTTCTGTGCTCTTCCCTTCTTTGCTCATCCCCTCCTATTCCACCTCCTTACGTTATCGGCGCGGTTTAGTGTGCGCCGACTATTGTGTCTATATATTAATATGAGACGCGGAGACATGTATCGTTAACAGTCGGAGTTCAAGTTTGGTTCCTGGAAGGTCGCCGGGGATCGAGGAAAGATCCCCTGGCTGAGGACTGTTTCGTTTTCTTTTTGTCAAGAAGTTGTTCAAGAAAACGTATTTTCTATTTGCACGCTTTATATTAGCTTTTCCTGTATCTATCTATCTATCTATATATCTATCTGTCTATGTAACTGAATCTTTTAACGCGATTTTCACCCACTTAAAATCATTCGATCGACTTGAAACTCTGTATACTTGTACAGAACCCGTGACAGTGTCAATAATTTCCAGATGTTGGTTCTAAAATCATGGCCAGAATCATCATAAAATACAAAAAAGTGTCTTTGTATCTATGTAACGGAATTTTTGAACACGATTTTCACCCACTTAGGAACATTGGATGGACTTCAAACTTTGCATACGTGTAAAGGACCCGTGACAATACAATAATTTCATATTTATTTTCTAAAATCCTGGCCAAAATCATCAGAAAATAAAAAAAAAGTGTCTTTGAACCTATGTAACGGAATTTTTGAACACGATTTTCAGCCACTTAGAAACATTGGATCGACTCGAAACTTTGTGTACTTGTAAAAGACCCGTGACAATACAATAACTTCATATTTTGTTTCTAAAATCCTGGCCAGAATAATCAGAAAATAAAAAAAAATGAAAACTGGTATAATAGGTTGCGGACTTGTCGAATTTTTAGTCAATCGTTGTAAGAGCTCAGTAGGTAGAGCAGTGAACTCTAGTGATATATAATTTCAGTAATGCATAGGTCGCTGGTTCAAGTCCGGCTGGGAGGTTTTTTTAGAAAAGTATTATTTTAGCTTATACTACAATAATATCGAATTTAAAGATATTTACATTTTTATCTTATTCTGTAAAATATTAAAACTAAAAAATAAAAAATAAATAATAGTTTTAAAAAACTAAAACAACACGTTTTATTAGTAAACCGATCTAAGAAAATGGAAAAATAAATTTAATTTCCAACATGCTTGGGATAAATAATTTTACCATCAAAAGCTTGGGGTGCTTTTTATGATTTTTACATTTTCTTCTTAGAGACTTTACTTTTACCAATATCTGTTTATTATTAAATATATTAATTGATAAACAGCACCCACGCTTTTGGTGGTAAAATTATTTATCCCAAGCGTGTTGGAAATTATTTATTTTTTTCCTTTTTCTTAGATCGATTTTCTAATAAAGCGTGTTGTTTTAGTTTTTTAAAACTATTATTTATATTATGTTATTATTCACGTTTCTGATAGCTAATTGCATTGTTTGTGTTTTTCATTCAATATTCAATTATATTAGTTTTTTGGTTAAAGTATCTTGATGTCTGATTATTACGAATCGTTTAGCTGTCTTGAGGTAATCTTGAACCTGAGTTTTCAATGCTGTATAGCACGTTCCCCTTCATTTCATGATCAGATAATTATATTAAAAGATAAGAAAGACTAGCTGTAGTTTAAAAGCATTAATTATTATAGTTATCCTGCGAGTGGTATACTAAAAGAAAGATTAAATGTTCTGTAAACGAGGGCCCAGCTACAGACTCTGCAAATTAGAAGCTTGTTTGAGACGAGCTAGGTTTGTGCTTAATAAAAGTCAGGTTTCACGCAATAATAGAGAGAGTTCATGATATTTCAATATCATAAGGTTTTTATTTTAAAACAACAATAGTATCAGGGAAAGCGAAGCATTGTCTTGATCTGTTAAAAGTTGAGACATTATCATTAGTAAGAACGTTCAGAATGATTTTGTCCAATCCAATATCGAAATTCAATGTTGAAAACAATCAGCTAGTATGGTCCCGTAAACCTGTTCGTGATTTTGTTGTGTATTCATAGTTTATTAGTAATTTCTGTTAAATAATATTATTAGAATCATTACTGCCCTAATATTAAACGATACATATTTAAATAAATCAATAAAATTGAAGGGCGGACTTCTATACATTAATATCACTATTTAGTTAATAATGACATTATATTCCTGAATTAAACTTTTTTTTTCAAATGCCCCAGGTTGCCTTTCGACATTCCTGGTGTCCTCTCCTGGCATGGCGTACTAGTAACCCACTTCTGAGATTGGGGCGCCTGGAAGGCAGGGTTAAGATGCCCCGATGATATGACGGGTGATGATGATTATTATGATGATGATGATGATGTTAGTGGTGCGCCAGGAGAGTCCTTAATCCTAAGCTTAATCTAAGATGAATATGAATAATGTTGATTGCGATGGCCATATGATTTCGGGGACCGTTTGGACCTTAAAGTTTTCCTGGCATTTGTCTTACAGGTGAAGAAAAATCCCGATAAAAACCTCACCCAGAAAAACTGTCCCGACCGGGGATCGAACCCGGACCCACTACGTGACAAGGCAGGACGCTACCTCGAGACCACAGCGGTGGACATTAAACAATAATATTAATGTAAAGAAGTCGTCCCGCGCCGTAGCCGAGTGGTTAAGACAATATGTCTTGCCGCAGAGCTACGTGACTTGCGCTGATTCGAGTCCTCATGGGGGAAGAAATTTTTTCATGGCATTTCGGGCCATCCGGTCCAGCATCGTGAGGTATTTGGGTAGCTACAATAAGTAGGTACTCCAAGTTGAGAAGACCAGTTATAACGACTGGGGACCCCAAATGCTGAGCACATGTCATCCGATGCCCTAGCCTAGCACTGGTATCCGAAATATCTATCACGCTTTTCTCACATATTATAGAATGAATGGAATGAGAACTAATCTACGGCGTTATGTAGTCTGTTATAGTGTTACTGGTTTCGACTCACACAAAGCATTCATTCACACAAGACTCATACCGCCCTATTCTGCCCTAAGAGGACACATGCAGACTCGCAGTCATGAGGAAGCATATAAGTGTGGCACCATTAGATCACCACAACCACATATTTCAAACACTTGTGGTTTGTTAAACCGGAGTATTTTAAGTGACATGTGACGAGTTTAAGGATGATAGGAAAATGAATGAATAGAGCTGAAACGAAATGAAGTGGAGGGAGGAGAAGTGGAAAATGTTAGTGGGATGAAAATCGGGAAAACGGACAACCTCGAGGAAAACCTGAAAATCACGGTGTTACCAAAAGCCCTACGGAATTGCCAGGTTTCGAACCTAAATAAATTAATGTATGTCCCGCTTGTAGTTTGGATCAGTGGTTTGGGGTACTCTATTTAATACTTTCCATAACAGCTAAAGTCATTATGAATTAATTCAGACGTGGCCGTGAAAGGGCAAACAAATTTTCCTTCGAAGACTTTTTCAAGTTTGAAATTCTTTTACGTGCCGTATATTTATGACACGCCACCCATGACTTTACTCATCTTTAGAAGTAAGTTACGGTCAGGATTTTTATGGCCTGAAAAATACATCGACCCAGCGTTGAATCCGCGCACCTCGTAACCAGAGGCGAACTTCATAACTAGATCTAATATTCCAACAAGACCTACCATTTGTAGTTTGATTGTTTATACACCAATCAATCAATCTATAATAAGTCAGTCTTACGATTGTAGTATATTAAAGTCGAATATGAGACTTCCTTCTAACGGATTACATACATAGTTCAGTATATTACAACAAAGAAAAAAACTTCTCCTAAAAACGAGATTCGAACCCAAGATCTCAATTCCTGGTTGAGGCAAAAATGTTTCTCTATACTTGTATTAACTACTGCACCGAACAGCAAGCATATTAATTTCAATAATAAGTTCTTATATTAATTTTTGTCCAATACCATCACGTTATTGGGATATTTTCGCCATTATCTCCTGTCAATAAAGGAATTGTAACCCATTACTCAGTTTAGTGGGTCTGGAAAACGGAGTAAGTTGCCCCGATGATATGATGGGTGATAAATGACAACGTAGCGTCAGGTTACTCGTAACCAATATTCCAGATAATAGGCTACCATAATAATAATAATAATAATAATAATAATAATAATAATAATAATAATAATAAAAATAATTTCGTTTCAGGAATAAATCGTGTGGTCAGACCGGGAAATAAACCCGGGAACCGATGAACAGTGGTCAGAAGCTGTGACCATAAGACTATGAGGCCGGTTATGGTAATAACTTAAAAGCTCACTAACATAAACTTTAAGAATGAAGTTCATAATAGTTTATATCTAATATGAGAATGTTGTATATAAAATTTACTATGGAGACTGATCTAGTGTACATAAAATCCACGTTTACTTTCTTACTGACTGAATAAAGTATGAAATGTGTGCAAATCACTCTGTTACTGTTAGAGATATGACGAGACCTTCTACATATATTTTTATAACTTTATTAAGCATTCTTTTATTTACAGCTCATAAAACTAAAATAATATTTCCACATTTTCGCACATACAAACCTGTGTTCCACTGTATAAAAAGTTCGCCTTTCACTATAATATGATGTCTATAATCTTAGTATTTCTATAGTGAACTGTAGGATGTGTTATAGTCCCATAATGTCTTATAGTATTATATCAATTTTATACAAATTTAAGAGCAAAATTGATTTCTTAAAGACCATAAATCCGATTTTAAGATTATTTCCTATAGAAAGATTTTAAATTGTGAAATTACTCCGACACTCTTCAATAGACATAAAATGTTTTATAACTAATTTTATAATGTTTAGTAGATTTTTTATTTATACTTCTTAAAACAAATATTTTTCAACATTTTATAACTGGAAAATAAGGAATTAGTATCTAAATTGATTATTAATAACTTCTTAGATATATCAAAATTTCAGAAGTGTAACTAACACACTTGTACTATCGAACCCGTAGGTTCATGACCGCGCGGACATAAGCTCTCCATACATCTCTATCCTGAGCTAATGTTTTCCAATCATCCCCTGTACAATCTACTTCCTTCAAATCATAGTTAATGTTTTCTCCCACCTCATTCATGGTCTACCAACTGGGCGTTTTCCCTCTGGTTTTCCTACAAGAAGCTTCCATGCACGTCTTTCATTCCCCATAGGTGCCACATGTCCTGCCCATCGCATTCTATGATACTTAACTGTTCCCATTATATCTGGCTTCCTATAAAGACCATGTAGTTCACAGTTTTTAGACTTCTCCATTCACCTGTCTGTTCATGTCTTTTTGGTACAAACATTTTCTTAAGAACGTTATTCTCAAATACTCGTAATTTCCTTTCTTCCCTTAAAGTAAGAGTCCCGCATCCATATAATATAACTGGTAGAATTATCGTTTTAAATATTTTCAGTTTAACGTTTTTTTAAGGAATTGGGACATCAAGAGTAATGTAATGCATAATACCACGCATTTCCAGAATTGAGCCTATGTTTAATTTCTTTGTGCATCTCATTCTTGTTTGTGATTATTGTTCCTAGGTATTTGAATTCAGCCACTTCCTCAAAATTTCCCTCATTTGACATTAGCTGCCCATTTCCATTATATAATGTATTTCTATGTGTGACCATATATTTAGATTTATTGATATTTACTTCCAGTCCCAATTTCTTAGTGTTACTCAGTAGTGTGTGCGTGTTGGCCTTCAGTATCTCCTCGTTATCGGCCAATGGTACTACATCATCATCATAAACTAACAGCTTATTAATACCATTGAGTTGTAGGCCTTCTTCATTCTCCAAAGATTTGATGGCATGCTCTAGTACAAAATTAAATAATAGAGGAGATAGTGCATCTTCTTGCTTCAACCCATTGTGGATTTCGAAAGTATCCAAAAACGGTTTGTCTACACGCACCCTACTCTTTGTGTCATTTAGACTCATTCGTATAAGTCTAACTAACTTTTTAGGAATTCCGAACTCCAGCAGGATACTATATAATTTCTCCCTCTTAATTGAATTATATGCCTTTTTGAAGTCTACGTATAGTAGATGTACAGTACCATTACATTCCCATTTATTTTCTAATATCTGTCTTATACTAAAAATCTGATCTGTTGTAGACCTGTTTCTTCTAAATGCACATTGATGATCTCCTAGAATGTCATCAATATAAGGAGTAAATCTGCTTACTAATATATTTGTTAGAATTTTGTACGAAGTTGAAAGTAATGAGATGCCCCTATAGTTGTTGCAATCAGTTTTATCTCCTTTTTTTATAAATTGGTAAATTTTAGAAGTGTACGTAGATTATTTAATAGTGATAAATATATAGACCTGCATGGTACTTAAACAAATTAGTTCCATACATTTTTACTTTAAAAACAGTACTTTAGATTAGAATAAATTAGATCAGTAGAGATGAGTTTGGGTTCTTAGACCCTACCAAGGCAACCATACATTCTGTTCATTGTAATAGCTATATTTACTTTGTAAATTGAATGAAACGAAATCTACTCTAAGGAGAGATGTAGTTTATTATGGTGTCCCTGCTTCGATACACAACATAAAATCATACACATTACTCATACCGTCATTTATCTGAGTTTGGCCTAAGGCATCACAGAGGGCTCTTTTTGGTCATATTCTCCTCCAATTTGACACACAGACTCGCAGAAGTGTGTCCCATTAGGTCACCACAACCACATATTTCAAAAACTCTGTTCTGCTAAACCAGACTTTTAATACCTAATATAAGTTGGTGTGAAAAATGATATGAAATTAATAAGTAGAGTTGAAATGAAGTGATGGGGGAGGATACAGGAATGATGATATTGGTGGGATGAAATTCAGGAAATGGAAGAACAACGAGGAAAGGAAACCCCGAAATATCCCAGGGTGGACTATCACCAATACTCCTCAGGTATCACCAGGATTCGAACCTGAGATTCCAGTGGGGACAGCCGCGCGCTTACCATGCGTCCACACTTTATCTTATTATATATTTTTATCTAATTTCTTTTAATTATGAATTATATTTTAGAATAGTTTTTTCCCACCGAGATGGCATATATTAATTATAAACTATTTCAATAATCGATTTCTGCTTGAAGGACAATTAATTGAAGTCGCTACCACTTTAAGAGCCTTACTTCAACAGAGAGTGTACGTAAGTAAACTAAACCGAAGGAATTTACCTAGTGACAGGAGGGTTGTATGCAAACAATATGAGAAACCAAGATCTCACATGGGGGAGTATATTATATATATATATATATATATATATATATTTAGTTATTGTTGTTGAATTTGTTTATATTTCAAAATTTTAACCTATCGTTCAAATTAAATAGGAGTAGACCTACAGAATTGTGTAACATAGTTTTACAGATTTATAAGGATGAGACAAAATGAAGCTATAAGAAGTAATAAAACCTATTTCCATAATTATATTAGCTTTTATGGAATCTATAAAAATTTGCGGCAAATAGCAAGTAATTTCTATACTAACTAAATACTGATGTTATTGATTACATGTAATTAGAATGGTTCCATCCAACCCCTTATTATGTTCTGAAGTCACCCTATACCCTTATTCAATTTTAATACTGTTTTATATGTATAGTGAGTTTCACTCGACTTGCGGCCACTAGCGTGGACACTGCGTGGGCTTCGCAAGTTGATGACTCAATGCTTGCAGTTACTTTTCCCGCTATCGACCGCAGGTCGAATGAAACTCACTGTATAAATAAAGAGTACAGGGAAAGAACCAGTAAGTCACTTTTTCCTTGTAACATAGACAACATATTTTTGGTTGTTCAACGCTGCCGGACATTGGCATCTTTTAAAAGAAATCTAAATCTATATTTGCTCTAAACTCGACTTCATTATTATCCAGTGTAAGATATATATATTAATTGGTGTTTCCCGTATAATGTATCATATTTATATTTATTATTATTATTATTATTATTATATTATTATCGTATCATTATTGTTATTACCCTATAAAATGTTGTTTGTACATGACATTTACATTGCTACATTTATTGTATCTTTAACTGTTTATAATTAGTATAGTGTATATCTATATTTGTCGAATATTTATTTGTATTTGTGCTGGTTGAGTGGAAGAGAGGGCCTTATGGCCTTAACTCTGCCAGAATAAATAAAGTACTATTATTATTATTATTATTATTATTATTATTATTATTATTATTATTATTATTATTATTATTATTATACATATTTCCCTGTATGCTAAATTTCGGAGGTAAATAACCCATGACTAAGTTCTATATTTTATTGTTTAATATTTCTAAATGATAATTTCAATGGAGATTCTAATGACACTTCAAACTCCATTTTGAGAAGAAAAAAAATCAGATATACATGGTCCTTCATATACGCTTATTCAAAGTGTCTGCATTTCCACCCTATGTATTTCAGTTCGATTAAATACTACACACACTCACACATACACACACACACACACACACACCCACACATATATATATATATATATATATAGTGTTCGAAAATTCCCATTACAAACTTCCATCGTTTGTAGAGGCGACTGAATAAATAACTTTTTTTAACGTTTTTAGTAGGAACCTTTCTTTCCGGAAACGTGTTATAGATATGAGTTCGAATTGGCGTTTAAATCTCACACATTTTCCAGGTAAAAATATTTCGTAATATAATGATCTAAGATTCAATTAATTACATTTATGCAACCCAACATTTAGTGATTTCGTGACGTCAAGGTAAAAATAAAGAAACATGACTTTGTCAATATAAGAACTATTTATACGCAAACTAACCAAACTTCTCTGCTCTACTTAAGATTCTGGTTAGTACTTACCCACTACAATATCAGTTCGATGTGGCGACCACCTAGCTCTTTACACACATTGTAACTGCGAATCATGTTCTGGTACATTCTATTCTTCTTATTTTTACAATTGAGTGTCTAAGTTCCATGGTGTCTAACTCACAATTAAAAAAATGTTTCGATCCAAATTTTGAAATTTTACATGTTTGTGATAAGGGTAAGACGGTGGACCTTTTGGAGGCTGTAGAAATAAATAAATTGAAAAGTAGTAATAAACTGTTAAATTCTCAACTTGATTTGAATAAATCGCCTTTGTTAAATTTAAAAATTTAAAAAAATCATTGTTGTATTGTTGCTTAGATCAGTTGGAACACAATTCATAATGTAACATGTCTAAAGAAGGTACAGTGTACCGAAACAGCTGTCACTGAATTATATCTTAATAAATATGAAAATCAAATAAAACTAAGTTTTATTTTTATTTAATTCATAAATAATATGCTTTTCCCTGTAATTGCATTAGAAATAATTATCTCTGTCTGAGACACATCTGCCTATAACATTATGGATGAGTTAAAATTAACACAAGAATGTTATAGGCAAGTGTGGCTCTGACAGAGATGATTATTTCTAATGCAATTACAGGGAAAAGCATAATTTTCTTAAATTGTGGGTTAGGCACCTATGGCACTGAGGCACTGAATTATAAGTGAAGTTAGTTTATTTTCCCATTGACATAGGATTATTGTCACGAAATCAATGAATTTTGGGTTGAATAAATGGACTTTATTAACCGAGTCATAACTAACTAACTCACTGGCACTATCGAACTCGTAGGTTGATGGTCCCGCGGACATAAGCTCTCCATATATCCCTATCCTGAGCCAATGTTTTCCAATCATCCCCTGTATAATATACTTCCCTCAAATCATAGTTAATGTTATTCTCCCACCTCATTCTTGGTCTACCAACTGGGCGTTTTCCCTCTGGTTTTCCTACCAGAATCTTCCATGCACGCATTTCATTCCCCATTCGTGCCACATGCCCTGCCCATCGCAGTCTACGAGACTTAACTTTTCTCATTATATCTGGCTTCCTATAAAGACCATGCAGTTCACTGTTATGCAGTCCTCTCCATTCACCTGTCTGTTCATCCCTCTTTGGTCCAAAAATGTTCCTAAGAACTTTATTCTCAAATACTCGTAATCTCCTTTTCTGCCTTAAAGTAAGAGTCCATGTTTCGCACCCATATAATATAATTGGTAGAATAATAGTTTTATATATTTTCAGTTTTAACGTTTTTTGAAAGGAGTTGGGAATACAAGAGTCACTGTAATGCATAATAACATACATTTCCAGAATTGAGCCCATGTTTAATATCTTTGTGCATCTCATTCCTGTTTCTGATTATTGTTCCTAGATATTTGAATTCAGCCACTTCCTTAAAATTTCCCTCATTTGTCATTAGCTGCCCATTTCCATTATATAACGTATTTCTACGTGTGACCAAATATTTAGTTTTATTGATATTTACTTCCAGTCCCAATTTCTTAATGTTACTCAGTAGTGTGTGCGTGTTGGCCTTTAGTATCTCCTCGCTATCGGCCAGTAGTATTAACCGAGTCATAAATCAATAAATTACTATCTACTTATCCCAGGTAGAGTCAGGAGATTTAAACTCTTAATGTGAATTTGTTGCACCTGCAGCACGGAAACGGTAAGTTTACGAACAAAGGTTCCTATGCAGAACGTTATCTGTCTTACCTACCCATTTCCCTCTACAAGCCCTAGAAGTTTGTAATGTTGAATTTCCAAACACCCTGTATATCATCAGTATCTTGAGATTATTCCTATACCTCAACATGTTATATATACATTTATATATATTGTGACACACTGATGAGCCGACTTTTTAATTTTCCGGCACCAACAAGATTCTCGAGTGTCGCTTATAAGGTACTAGCGTACCCGGCAGACGTTGTCCTGCCCGAACCTTCAATTCTCATGTCATGGGCGGACGATAAAATTCAGCAATTAGGACATAATTAGATATTATTAAATAAGTTCGCAAGAAAACCTATTACATCCTTCTGTTGTGACTCATATAGTTATATCGAAACATAACGAAAAAGCAGATGACTACGCATCTGACATAAAACAAAATCCTATAACCCGATCGCCGCGCCACCTACCAAGTCCAATTGTGAATCTAAACCATCCAGTGACCCATTCAAACACACAGAAAAAAAATCCAAATCGGTCCAGTCGATATACAGGAGCTTTTAATTTCGGATTTCAAGTAAACCTCCACTTCAAAATTGTACCCTCCTTTGCAGATAAGTTAAGAACCGTCATATAACAATTATATTAGAGTTAAAAAAAAAAGATAAATTGATGAGAGTGAGTCAAAAGAGTACTTCCCCCCCCCCCAGCTAGATTTCATTTCTGATCCACTGTGCACAGGTCCCATATTGGCCGAAATTCCATGAGAAAAATTTCTTCACCCGTAGAGACTCGAACCAGCGTAGGTCCTGTAGTTCTGCACCATGACTTCTTGCCTTAACCACTCGGCTACGGCGCGAGACTCTTGGTATCAATGAAAGACAAAAATGGTTATTGTGAGTTATCCGTAAGAGATAAACATATGCTGTCGAGGACTTTTTTGTAGAGCTTTTTGAGATATTCAATTCTGTGTGCATTAATTGTGTTTATTTCTTATGGTTTAGGCAGCGTAAGCCATTTAAGCGTCCAAAGAGCTACTTTTTTTCACGTTTTCCACTACAACGGGCGATTTTAAGGGTGTAAGAGTTGAGTATCACGACTCTCGTATAGCCTATGTTCATCCCGGGAATCTCCTAAACATTTTGCAAAAAAACATCACAATCGGATCAACGATATTGCCGCGCATAAAGTACGAACAAACAAACAAACAATTTTTATATATAAGATTATAAGGGTTTGGTGGATCACGACCACTGGGAGCTTCCTACATGCGTAAATGGACCGTTTTCTACAGGAATAGACGTCTCGAGTGTTCGGTTCGATTCGATTGAGAACTTGGCCGAATTTCCAGATAGTTCGGCCATCTCATGTATCAAGTGATGCGATTCGGTCGTGTCAGTTTTGGCGATGCTAATGGTGGTTCTGCAAACGAAAAATGAATTGCAACTAACTGTGAATCGTAAGTGTATCAGCAAGGTGTACGAAATAACTTGTTTCTCTGTGAAAACAGCATATCCTTAAAAGTATAATCCTTTGCGTTTCTAAATGATATTAGTGTGAATCAAATGATTTCAAATTGTTAGTTAAAACCCGTGTTGATTGAACCTCTCTCTCTCTCTCTCTCTCTCTCTCTCTCTCTCTATATATATATATATATATATATATATATATATATATATATATGACTTTTGGATGGTGTTTCTCTTGAGGCCGAAACAGGTCAACAAATGGCCTAAATTCGTGAATGTACTATATATGCGAAGCATTTTTGATCCATTGCTCAATTTTCTTTTGAATTTCGCGTATTGTGACAGCGAGAGTCGATAATCGCCTTATATCGCAGAGAAGGATTCATGAGCTGTTGACTCACGATTCGGCGAACACACGGACAAATTTCCACATGCGACTTCATCACCATTCTGGAAAGATCGATTCTGTAGTGTTAGACCCGATAAATGCCTCGACTGTGATTCCAAATGGTCCTGATCATCGTATATAAAAGAGAATGCGAGAGTCGAAGCAAAGAGCTGCAGTCGTGCCCAGAATGTGGACGAGTATACGTGATCTAAGTGTGAATACAAGAAAATGTTCTGACTGAAACTGTCAGCAAATACAAAGAACTGAGTAATAAAATAATTGTGAAGCAAGAAACTTTATTTCAAAAAATTGTTTATAAAGAATAAATAATTAGAGTAAAATAAATAAAGCTAATTTGGAAATTTTCTTAAACATCTGTGGAATTAATTTCAGGAAATGCCATCTGAATCCTATGCAATTTTTGGGTAGGAATATGTATTCATCCATAGTAATTCTGGCCAAGGGAAGGTCTTTCACTGCAATCTTAGCATTTTCATGTTATGCTTTGCAGCTCTACTTGGGAATTGTAGGTGTGGTAGCTTCCCGTTGTTTTCCACACCGGTGAAGGATGATAATGAGAAGGATGACGATGATGATGGCCGAATTATTTTAGGAGACCGTTGGGCCTAAGCTTCCTGATGTTTGTCTTACACGTGAGGAAATAATCCCGAAAAAATCTCACCCAGGAGTCTGTCCCGACCGAGAATCGAACCCGGGCCCGCTGTGTGACAAGGAAGCACGCTACCTGGAGACCTCAGCGCTGGACACACACACACACACACACACATATATATATATATATATATATATTTGGACTTTTTAATATGTATGTGATAAAATGAATGTAAAATTTTCAATGCGATATTTGTAGGAAATGTTGCGGCCTTCCCTTGTCAGTGCAGATCTCATGCAAGTTCTATGCCAATAATCCGCTAAGTGAAGTTGTGATTACCGCGCACGCCTATATGACATCAGTATAAGCCCCCCTCTTTTCATTCCACCCTTATGAAACCCCTTTTCTAAAAGCTTTCCATAAGAAGTAGGCGCGCCGAATCGTGAAATAAGAGGAGACAGTGAAGCTGCTGTCATTTCAAACCACCGGAGGGAGTTGAAATGTAACCTGTCATTTCTAGAGAACACCGAGCAGGCTCTCAAGTTAAATTTTGAGACACGAGAGATCTCAGTTTTTGAAAAGACCATATCGTGAATAGAAAAGACGAAAGTTAAAGGATAGAAAGAAAATTGAGATATTGGTTTTAGAATGCATGAAATAAGGGGGTTGGGAGGAGAGGAAATTAGACTCAAGACAAGCTCTACTCTTGGCACATTCAAGAAGTTGTCAGAAGTGATTGGTACCAAGGAAATACGTCATCTCTTGTCTCAAATCTCTTACATTTTTTTTTCCATCTCGGCTTTTTCTTCAAGTAATATAAAGTAAATGCGTGTAATTGAAAAAAAATCTGAGATAACATCCAGATCAAAAACCTTATTTTTTTCTTTCACAAGTAGTTTTCTAATTAGCACTAACGATACTTTAAAAAAAAGTTAAATCTCTCTCCTTAAGGTACTTTACTTGTCCCTTTCCATCCGGAGCTTATATTTCAGGATTTGTCGGAAGAGGGATTTCAAAATGTGGATCTCAAACTAATTCACTGGCACTATCGAAAGTATAAATTCACGACCGCGTTCTCCATAAACCTCTATCCTGAGTTAATGTTTTCCAATCATTCTTTGTACAATTAATCTCCATTAAATTATTTAAAATTATTCTCTCACCTTCTTATTGGCCTACCTACTGCGCGTTTTACCTCTTATTTTCTGAAAAGGAGTTTCCAAACCCATTCTTCATTCTCATTGTGTACCACATGTCCTTCAGAGTCCTCCTGACTTAATTGTTCTTAATACATGTGGCTTCCCATAAAGAACATGTAGCTCATTGTTATGGGGTTTCGATCACCTCTGTTCATCTCATTTTGGTCAAAAAAAAATTCTAAGAACTTTATTCTAAAACACTCGTAATGTTTTCTTCTCCCTTAAAGTAAAAGTTCATATTTCGCATCATAGAATGTTCCTTAAAGTAAGAATCCATGTTTCGCACCATAGAATATACCGGTTAGAATAACAGTTTTATACAAATCAGTTTATTATTTTTTTAGAGATGTGGGATGACAGGAGTCCCTGTACAGCGCTACAACATTTATTTCCACAATTTAACCTAAGTTTGATTTCTTTATCCATCTAATTCCTATTTGTAATTATTGTTCCTAGGTATTTGAAGTCAGCTACTTCTTCAAAATGTCCCTCATTTGTCATTAACTTTCAATTTACATCAATTTCTACTAACTTTTTTGTACCAAGCAAAGACATGGAAGGCCTTTCCAGAAAAGTGATCAGCTCAAAACGGGGCCACCTCCAAGAGAGTACAAGCACTTAAGACAAGACAATACTATTAATTAACACATTAATTCTAAAAGAAGGAAAATGATACTATTTTTATGTGACTAAGTGGGTTGAGAATCTTAAAGATTTCCGAAATTTGCATTACAGTTGAACACATGCGCACGCACGCGCGCACGCACGCGCGCACGCACGCACGCACGCACGCACACACACACATATACATATATATAAACTAGAAGTCCCGGCCACGCGTTGCTGTGGCTAAGGTATACGTTAAAAATTTTAATTAAGTTGCTGCCCTTCAGCCAGATTACTTAAGACTAATACTTACACACGAAATTAATAATATTGAAAATAAAATAAACACTGAACACACTTAAATTATGAAATAATCAATATTTGTAATTGTAGCGATTAATATGATAGGAGACATATAAACTAAGATACAACTCTAATATGCATGGATCTGAAACTAAAATGTTCCGAAATATATTAAATTGTTATTAAAATTAAATAAATCTATACATAATGAAAATAGAATATATTACTAATATCGCTATAAAATATCTATGTGGAAAAGTAGAAATATATCCAGGTAAAAATTCCACGTACATTTGTCTAGAATTCTACCTGCTACACAAGTTACAAATAATATAGGAACACAAAAAAATGGTATTGCCAAAAGAATATAACTAATTCCAATTAGCAGTCTATACAAATTCCAAGAAATAAGGATATAAAAAACTACTTGGCTAGTACAGACAACAAAAGACATCCATTCACCTTTAGAAAAGATAATCTCTTAATATTGACAGTTTACAAATAAACTGAAAAAGCATTATCTATTAAATATCAAAGAACCAATTTACCCAGTTCTTAGAAATGTTATACATACTAGTAAATAATATTATTGTAACATAAATATATTCAATTGTAAGGAGTGGATTCGAGAAAAGTGGGAGGAGCCACCGCCTTTATAAGCGAGAACTTATATCAAAATACTAATCACTCGTACTATCACTATCAGTGACTCTGTGTTCAGTGTTGGAACATCGTAGACCTGCAGACCGCGATCTCCGATTCACTTTAAATATTAGATTCGTCCGAGAAATAGTTAAATTTAAAGTTATAGTCCGTTAAGCATTTGGACTTTGAAAATATTGATTCGAGCACATGGACCTCTAAGTATTTCATCGACTCCACTCATAGATAAAACTTTGTAAACTGTATTATCAAAAGTGTATTTCTCCGTAAATAAACAGTTTCTTGGATTCGTTAAAATTGAGTGTACTTTTATACGTTGTTCTTTTGCTTATAAAGAGTTCATAACCCTGAGATCTCTTGTCTACCACCGAGCTCCGGTACATAATTCAATTGAAATTCACGATTGCAACAAAAAGCACAGCCATCTGGATCTCTCTTTGTTAAATAATAAACCAATTGCCTTACACCGCCATCTGTTCGAATCCTATGGAAATCACAGATAATTACACCGCCATCTGTTAGAATCGTATGGAACTCACAGATAATTATAACTCTTTGTTAAATAATAAACAAATAATTTGCAATAAAAAAATAATGCGACTATAAATTTAGTTATAAACTACCCTAAGTCTCAAGTTAGATCAAACTGCACACAGTGTGCAAAATTGTATTTAAATCGGTTCAGTAGCTTAGGATTCCATTGCGGACAAACGTGACACGAAAATTTTATATATTAAGATATATATATTTAATTATTTAATATAAAATTAAGTCCTTGTAATTACGGTCTCCACAACTGATAAAACGTTTAAAGGACTAAGTCTTTCAAGACCAGTTCCATTTTCAGCATAAGATTTTTTTTCTATTCACTTCGTTGTGATTATTATAAGACTGAGATGAAATATGAAGAAAATATTTACCCGAATATGAAAAAGAGATAAGCTAATATAATGAAAAACAAAAGAGATTTTAATGAAAATATATGAAAAAATTAAAAATAAATTACTTTCATTTATCGGCACTAATTGTTATATCTGGGAGGTAAATTGTGAGCATTTAAATCAAAACAAAATGAATTAATATTTATTTATTTATTTACTTATATTATAAACTTTTTAACAGTATTCTCTCTAATGCCATCAGGTTGTTTTATGACATTTATCGCTTTCTTCCCTGGCATTGGCGAAATTATAAACAATTCCTGAGGTTGGGGCATCAGGAAGGCGAAGTTACCAGTAGTTAAGGTGAGTCCTTAACACAAACTTTAAACCTAAATCCCAGACGTGGGAAACCGTGGAATAATTCCTACTTAAGTATAAAGACTAGTACAAATGTACATTTAATTAAATTAAAGTAGAAGTAATCAGTTAAATCCCTAAACATTCGCATAAAAATTAATTAGAAATAACAATCCAGGCTGAGTTTAAAATTCGTTGGAATAATAAATTATCTGGCACTATGGGCCTGGATGATCACGGTCGTTTAGATATAAGCTATTTTTATTCTACACGAGTTAATTTCCAATCACTCCTGTATAATTTGCCTCCAAATTAGAGTTAATATTATTCCCCACCTCATTCGATTTGACGTTTTCTCACTGACTACATATCATCCAATTGTATATGTGGTTTCATCATCCATTATCCATTTATAGGATTGTCACTAATAGCATTTTTAAAAATAATTGAAACAAAAATTCAATTAGCCTGCTCGCGTTTCCTTCTCTGCCATTTTAAGACACCAATTGAATGATACAGGAAAAATAAAGCAAGACACTTTTTTGTAGAAATGGAATTCGAGGTGTCATTCGATTCTCCACGGAAAGCACTATTGTTTATATAGTTTTATTTACCTCCAAAATTAGGCATTCAGGTAGGAAGTATGCATGTGGTACTAGCAAAAGTACGTCTTTGGGGTTTCACAGAAAAAAGTATTTAATTTTTTTTTCTGTGCCCTTAAAAATGCTCAAAAATCAAATTCCGATATAAATTGTATATCTTTCAGAGGAGTTTTAAGTTATCACTTAAAACTTATATAAATGTGTAGCTTTGATTTCACCCTACTTTGTTCACTTCTAAAGTTTTCCATCCATCCATCCATAGTAATTCTACCCGAACAGCAGGTCTTTCACTGCAATCATAGCATTTTCATGCTATGCTTTGCAGGTTTACTAGGGAATTGTAGGTGTGGCAGCTACCCGTTGCTTTCCACACCGGTGAAGAATGATAACGATGATGACCGGATGATTTTCGGGGACTGTTGGGCTATGAGCTTCCTGACATTTGTCTTACAGGTGAGGAAAAGCCCCGAAAAAACCTCACCCACAAGCCTGTCCCGACCAGGAATCGAACCCGGGCCCGCTGCGTGACAAGGCAGCACGCTACCTCGAGACCACAGCGGTGGACTATAGTTTTCAAATAAAGAAAGTATTCGACAGATCTATATTTTTCTATTTTCCATTTTCAGAGAAAAATAGTACATTTATATCTGAAGCTAATAGAATAAGTCCACCGTATTTTAATTAAAAGTTACTTATAATGAATAATAATATTTTGTATGTTTCATAATTAAAAATATGAACACTTTACCTAATTGAATTTATAGGCAGGGTCCAAGGGTATGCATGCGCAATATAGTTTCCATTGCAAACACACAGCCTCTGCATATCAACTCCTTTCCCAACCTGCTCCAGGTGGACCTGCTAATCCGAGTAACCCAAATCAAGGTTGTGGTATAGAATCCCTTCGGCGATTTGGGTCGGAGAACTGATGGGAAAAGGGGGTCCTTTCTCTGGGATGATAAGAGACTCTTGCCTAAACCAGGAAGTGAAGAAGAATTTATAGCCCTACTGTACTTATGTATGCTTAGTATTAAAATTGTAAATAAAATTCTGTGTTCTGTATTTATACAGGATAAAAGTGAATATAATTATCCGTGCAATGAAATAATAACTTTCAAGACTTTCATGACCGGCGTATTTTCGTAATCGTCTTCCTGGCTGAATTGCTGTGGTTATACAGTTGATTCGACCCTTCGTTTCGTCTATTGCTGCGGTAGACATCCTCACGTGACTATACTTGCTTTTTGCGAACTCCTCTTCTGCTGACTACAGAATGTTTTCTGAAGATGTCTGCTGCAGCAGTAAACCAAACGTCGAGTCGTATCAAATCTGGGACACGGTCATTCAGCCCGGAAGGTAATTTTAATAATTAGTACGGAATAATTAGAAAGTCAATATAAAATTTGTAAACTTTGTCAATAGGCAATTAGATTCAATGATGAAGATGTACTGACTAGACCTAATTATATAACTCATAGAACCCGAAGCTTTAGTGCTGAATCCACTGATCCCAATGAGTACACTTGGGAATATTAAATCATCTTGGATCCGACATAAACGTTTAATTGCAATCACGGAAAAATCAGGTAATGTACGTTGCCTGCCCTCACCCACTCAATCCCAACTACTACATTACTGTCATAAATGGCGGTCGCGTAGGAATCCGATGAAATTTCCTTAATTTAACTTCATAGATGTCTAAAAAAACTATCCAAATTCACTTTGTTTCACAATATTTCAACGATTTCACACAAAAAAATGCTGCTAATAAAGTCTCTTCCTTTATACTTTATTTTATTACTCAGATCTTTACACTCCCTAACCGGTTTCACTTAGCACATGTAATTGGCTTCAAACTGAGGTATATTTACTCTACCACAATTCGGGCATGACTAACTGGTCAGAGGCTAGAACATATTTGTATATGCGAGGATACGAACAATCTGGCAGCCAGTCACGAATTTTCTCGTATACAAAGTTCGAGAGATTGAATGTTCTAGAATCGAAGTAACAAGAAACTGACTTATCCAGAAGTCATGTCAGGAGAGATCGTAGATGACTGCACGTTACCCGAATCTAACTCATATTGACTTAAAAGAAGATCCCCTTCCTCCCGATAAAACAAAAAGTAACTATAGCAACGGATCAATAATGTGTCATTGTATTATTTACAATGTGAACTATCAGTGACGTAAAGCTAAAAAAATTATTATGTGCAATATAAATGCAGGTTGTCAATATAACGTAATTTGAACATTCACATAATTATATATTGAACAGAATAACAGATCAACCAAAAAAAAAAAAATGTTTTCAATATTCCATTGGACTTGTAAGATTTGAGTAGCGGGTGACAGTTTCAAGCAACGACTGGTTTGATTTGTATGATATTTGTCACATCTTTAAGAAATCAATCTATCGATTTCGTAACTTACGTTGTACTTTCGTCAGGTGACATTTGTTTGACAGGAAACGCTAGAATTAAACACATAGACTATGGCTAAGCTAACAAGTATGCATTTGAGCGCTAGATGAAAACAAACAGCGTTGCCGATGTAAAATCATCCATTTCTGGTTTATTCTCTTAAGATATTTTAATATCCCCGACGGTACCTCTAATATCCAGTTTTCTAATATTCACAAAACATCCTCCTACCTATAGAATAAAGTAGGATTTAAACTTCTTTCAAAAAATAAATAAAAGGTGAATAGTCTTATTCTTCTGTGTAGCCTTATTGATGGCTATTGCTTGAATATTAAATTTTGGTAGATGAAATTTTATTTATTATTTGGACCGTTGATCCGATTGTGATTTTTTTTTTGCAAAATGTTCAGGAGATTCCCGGGATGAACATAGGCTATAAGAGAGATAAGATATTCAATTTCTTAAAAACATTTATTATTCAGGAGTTTCCCAATCAATCTTTGAATATATTTCTACCATCTCCATTCTAACTACGTACTTGATAATTACTAAAACGTAAATTGTTTTAATTTATTTGCATTTAGTCTTAATTACGACCAAAAGAGTAAGAGAAAACTTTATACAAATATTTATTTCAACATGTTTTTGGAACAATTAGAAAAACCTTAACAAAAATGAAACCCTTGGAGAAACCCAAACTCCATTAAATTTTGTAAAGTTTTGCTACATGACTCTTTCTAAAAATATTTATAGAAAGATTGGAAAAAACAAGTAGAAAAATGAGGTTTTGGTTATCCGAGATGTGGCAGGGGGATTATACTCTACAAAGATAAGAAGAAAAATGAAGATACCTAAACAGGATTACAAAATAGCGCGTAAAACGACTAAAAATCCGACGTATAAAAAAAAATGTTTGTTTGTTTGTTTGTTTGTTTGTTTGTACTTTATGTGCGGACATACCGTTGATTCCGATTGTGTGATGGTTTTTTTTGCAAAAAGTTCAAGAGATTGTCCCGTAGATTATGAATATAAGGGCTATAAGAGAGTTGAGGATACGCAATTCCTTTCAAAAGCATCCTTTGTATTGAAAAAAAAAGTCCCTTTCTTTACCCTTAAATTGGGCTACGCTGGCCATGAAAACCATAAAAAATACCCTAAAGCAAGTTACACAGAATTGAATATTAAAAAAAGCTCTACGAAAAAAATCAGCGACAGCATATGTTTATCTTTTACAGATAACACACAATAGACATTTTGGTCTTTTCATTGATGCTCGGGGAATCGGGATAAAGTGGATTTCAGGGGCAAGGCGTGTGATGCCATACATTCAATTCGATGGTAATGGGTTTTTTTTGTTGTAAAAATGTGTCAGGATTTTCCCGGGAAGATTAATAGGGTTATAAGATAGTTTTAATGCTCAAGCCATTCAACCCATAAAAAGCAGCTTCTGTAGTGACAAAAAACGTGAAAAATTTAGTTTTTTTAAGCTTCCCAATGGCTTATGCTGGCATGAATCCATAACAAAAGACACAAAAAGCAATATACACAGAATTAAATATAAAAAAAAAACTCTACGAAAAAAAGGTCCGCGGACAGGATACGTTTAATCTTTACAGACAACACACCAATAGCCATGTTTTGTTATTTCATTGATGCCAAGGAAGATCGGGCTAAGTTTGCTTCCCGGGGCAAAAGCGTAGCAGCGAATGGCGGGTATTTAATTCATGGATAACCAAAAATAAACGAATTTTGCCTTTAGGGCTTTTTCATTTATGACAAGTACATCTGGCTGCGGTAGATTCCCGGGCAAAGGAACGGGGTAAATTCAGCATAGGGTATCTTAAAATAATTACGATATAAATGTATAATTATTTTTCATTTTACTTATTCAACTAATCATAAGAAGTACGTTAATTTTCGTCTAGAAGATTGAGATAAGTAGATTCCGGGGTAACGCCGGATAATCAGCACGGGTATTTAAAAAATATATGTTTATAATTATTTTTCCTTTTACTTATTCAACTAAACATAAAAGCACATTAATATTCATGCATTTGGGCGTAGCAGCGCATGCCGGGTATTAGCTAGTTAAATATATAATGGATTTCCATTAAGCAATCACCAAATCAGTTGATCACATAACTAAAATAGAAGAATATAGAATGAAGAGGTTTAATGTGCCAATATAATGAAAGAAGAGAGGATGTCTCATAAAATGATTAATTAAATTCAATAATAATACAGAAGACGAGGACGATCGGCCAAACGATGGAGCCAACATATACAGAAGTCGGTACAGATCGAAATTGGTTTAAACCGTAATATATGATGATTTAATTGTAATTATCTATCTTAATTGTAATTTTACCACATCAGAAGATGATTTACAAAGGGGAACTTTCTAATTAAAAAATATAGCCAAAAATTATAATACGAAAATATCTGTTTGCAAAACATAAGAAATGGCAATGTGTGGAAAACATGTGCGAGGAATAAAATATAATTGGACGGAAATGTTATTAAATAAGCATCTGAATTAAATACATTAACACTTAATTCCTGATACAAAAATGATACAGAGTTTAAATTATATAAATATATATCTATAGCCTTCTTCGCAGTGAGGGTATTAGGGCCTCCCTAGGGTCGAGTGTTTTAATCAAGATAATTTAGTTATGCTTATTTACCCAAAGATGTCAGCGAGTTATATCAGGTCCACACATCTAGAGGAACTAAGGTATTACTTGGATGGGCAACTGTGGGTACATTTTTCACAGAGGCCCTTTATTCAAGTTTGCGGTTCTTTTACGAGCCTAAAAATCTTCGGACCCGGGCCCCACGGCTTAAAGTACCTTGATTTTTTCATCCTAAGAATCCATAGATCCAGGTCAGGTTTGAATCTGCGTCCCACACAACTTCAGGCAAGGAGCATAACCTCTAGCCCACCGCGGCCGACAATTACAGAAATATTATAAGATAAATGTTATCTTTAAATGACAGTTTGGGAAACAAATGTGCATAAAACCTAATTATCATTTTGCAATATAAAGGGACAGCAATGAAAACTCGATTTTGAACACTAGACAAAAAACGAAATTACAAGCTTCAACAGATAAGATTTATGTCCACTTTAGGATTAAATAGTTTGGATGAAAAGACAACTTCAACATTCGTGAAAGGTAAAAGTTCAAAAATGTAGTAAAATATATAAAAATATATCAAAATAATTTGTTATATCACTTCCATAAAGGTGATTCAAATCTTTTACCAAAAAGGTAGTAGGCCTATCATCCAAATGGACAGAAAGACAGAGGAAGGCCTAAACAACTCTGGAGAAATCAAGAATATCTCGAGATCTAGACACAGGCTCAACTGAACCTACTTAGTTTATCAATCATACTGGTAGAGCAGACTGTCCTGAGAACCGCAATCTGAAAAGAAAGCTATTGTTCTATCCCAATATTATGCAGATAAGTGGAATGATAGTCTGTTCTAAGATGTATAAGTAAGTTGTAGGTCGTATTCCAGGTCCAACACCAAGTTCACCTCCCAATATTATTATCACCATTTTTGGGTATGGCCAGTGACAGAGAGGGGCAATTACAAACTTCCCGTTGGTCCTTTCTTCCGTTTTTTATTGCTCAGGCTCATAATCATGAGTCAGTACCTTGGTGTTACTCACTAGATTCCGACAACTACATATTTCCAACACCTGTGGGTTGCCAACCAAACACTTTTTTCTAAGATGAGATGACGTGAAGCGTGAAATAAAAATGATTGAATGAGAAATTAAAAGACATTAAGGGGAGGGAAGAGGGAATGGATTGTGATTGTGAGATGAATTCAGGAAACGGGAGACTCCTAAGAAAACCCAAAATATTTCGGTAAGGCCCCCCCATCAATACCGCTTTGGAACCTCGAGAATTCGAACCTGGGATCCCACTCGGGGCTACAAGTGAGCCTAAACCTAAAATGTCCATAATAACAATATTTTGATTAAAATAAAATACTTACTAAAATGTGTGTTCTGAATATTAGGTAAAATAATCCACTGAGTTTCCTGTTATTTCCAGAGTAATATGAAATATGTCCTTCATTTCTTGATTTTTATACGCTTTATATTAGTTTGACTGTATCTATCTATGTAACTGTATCTTTCAACGCGATTTTCTCCTACTTCAAATCATTGGATCGACTTGAAGCTTGAATAATTGTAAAGGACTAATGACAATACAATAATTTCATAAATGTTTTCTAAAATCCTGGGCAGAATCATCAGAAAATCAAAAAAATAAAAACAGGTATAACAGGTTGCGGACTTATCAACTTTTTGGTCATCGTTGTAAGAGCTCAGTTGGTAGAGCGGTAGACTGTAGTGGTATATAATTTCAGTAATCCATAGGTCGCTGGTTCAAATCCGGCTTGGAGGATTTTTTTAGAAGAGTATTACTTTTAGCTCATACTACAATAGTACCGAATTTAAAGGTATTTAAATTTTTGTCTTATTTTGTAAAATATTAAAACTAACAAACAAAAAATAAATAATAGTTTTAAAAAAACTGAAACAACACGCTTTATTAGAAAACCGAACTAAAACCGAAAAATAATTTTAATTTCCTACACCCTTGGGATAAAATTAAAGTGGTCAACAAAAAAATCATCTCCAACACATCTAGAATAGAACTATAGTTATCTACAAAAACATAATGTTACCATCAAAAGCGTGGGGTGCTCTAAATCAATTAATATATTTGATAATAAACAGATATTGGTGAAAGTAAAGTCTCTAAGAAGAAAATGTAAAAACCATGGAAAACACCCCACTCTTTTGATGGTAATTTTTTTTTTGTAGATAACTATAGTTTTATTCTAAATTTGTTGGAGATAATTTTTTTGACCACTTTAATTTTATCCCAAGCATGTTGGAAATTAAAATTATTTTTCATTTTTTAATTCGGTTTACTAATAAAGCGTGTTGTTTTAGTTTTATTAAACTATTATTTATTCAGTTATAGTTCGAAGTGTTTTCATTACGTATATCCATCCATCCATCCATCCATCCATAGTAATTCTGCCCGAAGGCAGGTATTTCATTGCAATCACAGCATTTTCATGCTACGCTTGCAGCTTTACTAGGGAATTGTAGGTGTGGTAGCTTCCCGTTCCTTTCCACATCGGTAAAGGATGAAGATGATGATGATGATGATAAGGGTGATGATGATGATGGCCATATGATTTCGGGGACCATTTGGGCCTTAAAATTTTCCTGACATATGTCTTACAGGTGAGAAAAAACCCCGATAACAACCTCATCCAGAAAAACTGCCCCGACGGAGGATCGAACCCGGGCCCGCTGCGTGACAAGGCAGCACGCTATGTCGAGACCTCAGCGGTGGACTTACGTATATATGGATAACTTTTACTGTCGAGAGCGTATGATAAAATGCATGAACATTGTCTAAAGCAATAATACCAACATTTCATATGAGGTGGAAGATCAACATGTACCGCCTTCTAAGTTACATGGACATTAGCAGTCGGCCTCGGTGGACTAGTTGTTATCCTACTTGCCTCTAGTCCCGATGACGAGGATTCAAACCACGGTCGATTGTTTTTAGGATGGAAAAATCCAAGGAGCAAATCCTCCGGGAAGGACCATAAGCTGAAGATTTTTCAGGCTCGTAAAAAATCCTTAAGCCTGAACAAAGAGGTCTCTAAGAAAGTTTTACCGATCTCAAACATCTTAGTAATGCCTTAGTTATAACATTATAATGATATTGTGAAAAGAAAGTCTCGAATGGTGTAGTGGGCTGCACACTAGTCTGGAGAACTAGAGGTCCACGGTTCGATTCCTAGTTTAGACATTGATTTTTCTTTTCACAATATCATTATAATATTGTAATATGATCCATTATCGGAACTGTGTTAAAATAACAGTATTGGAAAATGTTAAATACCCTCGTTGCCTGCTAGATGTCTCATTGAGTCGGTGTGTTGACAGCATGCCATGCATTACATCTTTAGGCAAATAAGGTGACTAATAATTAACTTTATTTATAAACTCCTGACAAAGGAAAGACTATGGCTCAACAATGGGCTAGCCATTAATTACTTAATCACATATTAAAATCACTCTGATGTGCATTTTATATTTCATACTTTTAACTAAAAAAAACTCCAAGTGCGACAGGCCTAGAAGGCTCTTGACCCACCAGACGGCTACTGGCCTCACATCCACATATGTTAATCACAGAGGTAGACGATCATCTAGCCAGTGTAGGGGTGTCATGAGGTCAGCATATCGGGTCCCCGAGCCGTTATAGCTCGTCTTCTCAACCTGGAGTTGCTACATATTGTAGCTACCGAAATGCCTCACAACGCTGGGTGGGCACCGGTCCCATACTGGCCGAAATTCCACGATAAAATTCCTTCCCACAAGGGGACTCGAACCAGCGCAAATCCCGTAGCTCTGCGCCAAGCACTATGATTAACCCTTAATTACTCGCGCGGGGTAATGTTTTTCAGTTAGGTTAAAAGACGCTACTATTTTGTGACGATTACATTTATGAGATTCCCTGGAATTCACCTATTCTCAAATGGACTCGTCCAGCACGTGTTTCAGTTGTATTTAGTTTGTTGGAATAGCTAATGACGCAATTATATTTATTTTATGTATTTGTTGCAGCCTGTGGAAATTGTTCACCCCGCGCGCGCCTATCATTTGTAGAGTTATTTTCTATTCTCGTGCTTACAATTTGAAGTCTAAGAGTAAATATGAGTAGAAAGAGGAAAATATTGACAAAAGATGAAATTATAGAACTGTTGGAAGCTTCAGATGATGCAATTGTTGGCAGATTTTCTTCTTCATCAGACGGAGACTGTGTAGAAGACAGTGGTCATGATTCCAACTCTAAACAGAGCGCCGGAAGCGCTGGCCACTGACTATCTTTTACCTCTTGTTGAATGTTGGCGGCATAAATGCACATATAATTATACAAGAAGAACGATTGCTCGCCGCGACTTCCTAAAAGTCCTTCGGAGTCTACTGGACAGCTATCTGAAGAAAAGGGCAACAATAAAAATTTTGCCAAAACCTCTTTAAGCGAAAATAAGACATCTCACAGGACCTGTGGAGGAAGCTGAACCACTGATGATCAGAAAAGGAAGGAGGTGCCACTTCTGTCCCTGGGTCAAAAATCAGAAGACAACAAAGTGTTGCGCCAATTGCGGCAAGCCGATCTGCAAAGATCATGCGGTGGAGTCCAGTCAAGACGGCTTTTCTGTTGAGTGAGGTGTGTATATGTTTTAATTTTTAAAAAAATCATTAAACTTTGTAATAATGTGATACAGTGTTATTGACTGTGACTATTTAACTCATGTCGCAAACGGTAGTCAATGACCAATCACGTTTCAATTAATTCTGTTTTACACCAATGACTGTCGTGTTTCACCTCGCTCTTTATCGATTTCTCTTTATCAGCTCCTGCTTTTGTTATAAAGAAAGCTCCTCCTTTTTTTAATATTCTGAACAGGTTACACTATTATTTTTCTCCAATAAATATATTGAATATAGCAAATAATGAATAGATTTCTGAACAGGTTACACTATTATTTTTCTCCAATAAATACATTGAATATAGCAAATAATGAATAGATTAAGCTAGAGGGAAAATTTTCTATAGGATCGTAACAGGCCTTGGCCTAATACTTGGAAGGAAGAAGAAGAAGAATAGATTAAGTGATTTTACTGAGTTGTTTATTCAAAATATAAATGATTAACCTATAATGTTGATTATAATGTGTTTCATTATTTCTCCACTAGAGTGCATGCTTACAATATTGCGATCCTATTTGGCAATAAATAATATGATCGAGTTGCAGTGAATATACATAACCTCGCATTTCTCATTTGTTTTCAAACATCGCCGTTTACATTAACTATATAAATATTTTAAAACACCGGTAACTATATTCAAATAATTATTTTTTTGTAAAGAGCTTAATTTTATTTGTTAAATAGTCCTAACAAATGCCACTTTTGATTTCCAAATTCATTTGTAAATCACTCGTGGCATTACTTATGATAAATATATTAATCACCTAGTTAAACACTTTTTCGATATTGACTAGAAAATCACAAATCATCGCTATCCCTTAAAAATTGCAAGTCTTTACTAATATTTAGAAATATTATATTATTATTATTATTACTATTATTATTATTATTATTATTATTATTATTATTTGAATTAACTTACTAATTACGTGTTTATTTAGCTCGATAGAGTTAAAGCAACGACATTGTGGCCTCTCTTCCATACAACCAATGGAAAAAAATATGTTAAAACAAACTTGATATTTATAATATTAGATTAACATATTTCTGGCCAAACTGACAATAATAAAAGTAGCTTATGATATGTTAATGATAATTAAAAATAACCTAATACTTATATTCTTCTTCACTGCAGTTCAATATCTCACCATATATAGGTTGTCTCGTAAGTAATGTTGATATTTAATGTAATATTGTGTGTCTGCTGGAAATTTGAAGGCTTCCTTCCGAAGAGATTATCACAATGGATATAACGTATGGTTACAGCATATAATCTCAAAGTTGAAACAAGTTGCTCTGAGCAAAAGTGGCCGTCCTTTCACGAGAAAGTACGAGTATGAATTGTTGCGCTAAAGACATGAACTGTTCGAAAGCAACGATAATAAAAAAATGTCTACAATATATACAGATCAAAGTTATAGGGAAATGATTATAATAAATATATTTTTAAAGTTATAAGAGTATTTTTTAGTTCATATCATCTTTCACTTTATCTCATGTTAGGTAATAAATAGTCTGGTTTAGCAAACACAGGTGATTAAAATGTGTGGTATAGTAGGAGTTTCACTCATATACTTCCTCATGACTCAAGTCGTGTGTTAACATAGGGCATTAATGTTATATTTTATATCATAATAACTTAGACAAATTTTAACATCTATTTTTCAATAAATAAATAAAAAATAAATAAATAAAAGTCCAGGTTCACACTAAAAAAATCTCTTAAATATTTGATTTTAGAAAATGAGGTTTAACCTCCTTTCGAAAATAGATTTTAACATTGAGACACAGGGGAGAAAGGTAAAGCCTCTCCAAGGCTGGAACTTTCAAATCCCTCCAAATAGTCATTCCTTGGGATCAAACCAAAGAACATCATAACAGACTACTTATCACCGTAGAGGAAATTTAATTTCATTAATTTCATAAAGTAAAGTTAGGTAAATAGAATGAACCTAAAATAAAGTTGTCGGTTAGGGTCTTAAAAACAGGAACGCCTGTCTAAAAATAAAATCTCAATCTATAGTGAACTGAAAAATAAAACTTTGAAAAGTACACAATTAAAATTTAACAAAATTATGGCAGTGCCTGTCTTAACATATGCAAGTGAGAATATTTTACTCTTAACCGTTCAGACAGAAGAAAAATAGAAACTGCATGAATACGTTCAGTAGCAGGTGACACAATGTTGGACAGAAAAAGAAATGAAGATATTAGAAAAGACTTAAATATTTTTAATTTAACAAATAAAAATGACAATATGAGAAACAACTGGTATTAACATGTTAAAAGAATTTAGAATATATTTTTTAGCCTGGTGGAGTTAAGTCCATGTGGCCTTCTCTTCCACTCAACAGGACAAACATATGTTACATTTAAATACCAAAAATTAGAATAATAATACATACTAAATAATTCATTATTTGTCACACTGAACAATAATGAAAATGATGTCTAATAATACAATAAAATTAAATTAAACTAATGAATTAAAGTATACAGAAAGGAATAACAGCTCGAATCTACTATACATAAATCCTACAGATGCCTACAGATAGAATCCCCCAGCCATTATTAAAGTACAAACCAATAGGACATAGATGTGTTGGACGCCCATTTACTGGATGGAAAGATACATTAAATCCTACTTGATGTGAAAACAGGGCAAAAGGCCTAATATCATGAAGTAGATGACATTAGATTTATAGTGAAATGATTATAATAAATACATTTTTTAAGCTAGAATAGCATTTTTTTAGTTCTGTAAGATTTTAGTTTACTTTTAGAGTGTCTTAATTCAACGCCTAACATAGAACTTTGACGTAAATCGGGAAATAAAACCATTAAAGTTATACAGCATGTTGTAAGTTTGCCGACAAATTACATACACTACGCTCTCAGGCTACCTTATCAAGCCTGTAATGAGTTTTCTGCATCACCAACTCCTGTAGCACTTTTCTCATAGAGATTTATAAATCTCCCTCCTTCGTAAGCTCTCACTTCGCGCGTGTTCTAAAATGAAATTAATTTCCAGATATAGCTGAAAAGACGCAATAAAAAAAGAACAAAGCTACAACAACTGGATCGCCTTATTACAACGTATTTTCTCTTTCTATAACACATTCATGTGTTTTTTTCTCAAAAGTACATAGTCTATCCCGTTCATAAGCGGCCCTTCATTTATAAACGTTTAATGCCATTTCATATTGAGGGATTAAAATAAAAATACGAAATAATTTTAAATTACTTGTAATTGCATATTTACGCACAGGAACTGCGTAAACTGAGAAAAGTTCTTCAGCAAGTTGAATTCATGGTCAGGCTGTACTGGTTTACGGATTATATTTTTCTTTTGTAATTTTTTTTTTTCCAAATGCCCCAGGTTTTGTCTTTCGACATTCCTGGTTTTTCTCCTGGCATGGCGTACTTGTAACCCACTTCTGAGGTTGGGGCGCCTGGAAGGCGGGGTTACGTTGCCCCGATGATATGATGGGTGATGATGATGATGATGATAATGGTGTGCCAGGAGAGACCCTAATCCTAAGCTTAACCTAACATGAATAAGATGATTGCGATGGCTATATGATTTCGGGGACCGTTTGGGCTTTAAAGTTTTTCTGACATTTGTCTTATTGTAGCCTATATCCAATTACATTGCGAGGCAACAAACATGGCGGCAACTAGAGAGAATAATGTAATCAAAACTTTCAGATAAACTCTCACGTCTAATGAACTGATTTTTCTGATTTTTGGAGAATGCCTTTATCGTTTTTATTCAATAGCATATACCAAGTTTCATTATAAACCTAGAAAATTATGGCCTACAGAGCGACTTTTGAATGTTTGCTTTAGATATACACCCAATTTTTCTGGTTATCAGATTCGACTATATTTTACCTGATTGAATTTATACACTAATTATGTAACGTAAAATTATTAAATATTAATGATATTACTCTTTCATTACACATATTTTTTTAAGTTTTGTTCTATCTAATTTATATTATTACTGGACAATATTTTATTGTAACGGACTGTCAACAGTATGTACGCCCGTGCGACCCATTTAGTAAATAATATTGTATGTATCTTACATTTAGTTTAATAAAGTCCTACTAGAAGAGGAAAAAGATTTTAGTCAAAAATATAAAATTTAACAGAGTAACAGGAATTATAAATAATATTATCAAGCCAAACACAGTACAGCAACACACACGAACTAGAATTATAAAACATTGGCCAGACCCATATTATGTTAACGGCAGTGAGGCCTGGACAATTCGCAGTGTTTATGAACAAAGACTATCTGCGGCAGAAATGAAATTTATGAGACGTAGCCTACTGCAGATTACTCAAGAACAGACCATAAAAGGAATTCCTTGATTCTCAAAGAATTACAAACAGAATCAGTCATGGAATATATACAAAAATACACAAACAACTGGAAATCTCACGTAAGAAGAATGAGAAGACAAGAATACCACGCCAAATCTTAAATTACCAGCCACCGGGCAAGAGATCCTTGGGCAGTCCCTTCAAACGTTGGATTGAGACCGTAACAAACCACTAGGTCTATCACATGAAAGGAAGAAGAAGAATAAGAAGAAGTCCTACTATTACTACTATTCTACTTAATTGATTACCATGTGCCGATTTTCTTTCCGATATTTTATTATATTGCTACTGTTACTACTACTACTATTATTATTATTATTATTATTATTATTATTATTATTATTATTATTAACCAACTCACTGGCTCTATTGAACCCGTACGTTCATAGCCGCGCGAACATAAGTTCTTCTTACATCCCTATTCTGAGATAATATTTTCAATCATTCCCTGTATTATAGCCTATATTTCCCTCAAATCATAGTTAATGTTATTCCCCCACCTCATTATTGTTCTACCAACTGGACGTTAGCCTCCGGTTTTCCTACAAGAAGCTTCTTTGCACATCTTTCGTTCCCCATTCGTGTTAAATATCCTGCCCATCGCAGTCTACCAGACTTAACTATTAGATCTAGCTTCCTATAAAGACCACGTACTTCACCGTTATGTAGTCTTCTCCATTCACTTGTCTGTACTTCTCTCTTTGGTCCAAACATTTTTCCTAAGAACTTTATTGTCAAATACTCGTAATCTTATTTCCTCCCTTAAAGTAAGAGTCCATGTTTCGCATCCATATAATACAACTGATAGAATAATTGTTTTTATATATTTTCAGTTTAAGATTTTTTGAAAGGAGTTGGGACGTCAAGATTATGTTTATGATTGTTTTTATTATTATTATTATTATTATTATTATTATCATTATTATTATTATTATTATTATTATTATTATCATTATCATTGTCATTATCATGATCATGATCATCATTATCATTATCATTATCATTATCATTATCATTATTAATATTATTATTAAACACTGTCCTTTGAAGCTTCATGTGTAATTGCTGGTGTCAAACCAATTAACATAATTAACGAAGCAACAAATATTCACAGAATCACACATGAAATGGCACTAGACGGCGTGGATTTTTGGCCAAAAAAAGTATCTGATCCCATCCAGCCAACAGAATAACAATAGAGGAAGTAAATAAAAATAATATATATAATTTAGAAATATACACGATGGAAGTAGGATAAAAGGCACAGTTGGAGCAGCAGCAGTATTCTACAAACAGGGTGTATTATTACACAGAATTAAAGCCAAACTGCACGATAAGTGCTTCCTTCAATAATCAGAACAGATTGTAATTTTAAAAGTATTGGAAACCCTACTCGAACTGGACATCACGCATTGGGAAAGAAATATCGTCCTTTATACAGCAGCCTAATAACATTAGCTTTATTAAGAAACAATTCTAAACATAAGTTTTTAATAGGGGAAATACACAAACTCAGAAGCCTTAAACAACAACAATGGGACATGCATTTCTCATGGATCAAAGCGCAAGCAGGATTAATCGGGAATGAGATAGCTGACAAATATGCAAAAGAAGCTGCTCTTGAAAACAGCACAAACCTAGTATATACCAAACAACCCAAAACCTCAATCGTGAGTGCTGTCAAGGAAGAAGGGCTTCGCCAATGGCAACAACAGTGGGATAACACAACCAAAGACTCCCAATGCAAACGATTCCTTCCTTCTGTCATCCTCAGAATGAAACTAAACATCCCTATTAATCCAGCAACAACAGCAATTATAAGTGGACACGGCAAAACGAAGGCATATCTCTACAGGATTGGCGCAATAGATGATCCCACTTGTACCTTCTGTAAGAGGAACAATCAGTACAGCATCTACTCCACAAGTGTCCAAAACTACAAAAACAAAGGGACGAGATGAAACTGACGATTGAACTGGAAAAAGCAGCAACTACTCTCAAGACACCTACAGCTTTTTACAAAATTTATTAAAAACATAGACTTAGTAACGTTATAGACAAACTGTAACACCCTAAACAATCTTTGTATATATTGTGTTACCAAATAGGCAGAGAATATCAGATTAGGTTAAAGCAAATAAGAACATGTATATAAGAACCATAATCTCAAATTAATTTGTTGTAAATTCAAATATAGTATGTAGTATTACGCTATGTGGGCAGACCTAGAAAGAAATGGGCTGAAGTCGGAAAGGGTCAACAGACCTAATCCACGAATGCAGATGATGATGATGTTGAGTATTACGCTATATAATGGGGCATACTGAATAAAGCCAATTAAAAAAATTATATTATTATTATTATTGCATAAAATATTTCATGACATGAAATTTACACTGCAATGTTTAATATTTAAAAAAAAAAATTGTAATCAGTACCGGTATATTGTAGTGCATAATACATAATTTATAATGTAAATATGTAACTTAGTTTATGTTTTTGGACTGGTTGAATGAGGGATAAGGACTCATGGCTTTAACTCTCCCAAAATAAGTGAATAATTATTATTCGCACTATTAGATTAGCTGCTGTCATAGCGGTAGGATATGCAACATCAGAATTTATAGTTATTATCACACAGGAAAACCAGAGCTTATCTCCACAGTTCCCATATTATTGAAGATCCATGCGGTAGGATACAACAAATAGTCAGCCATATAATATAAGAATGTCCACACGTAAGACAACAAAGAACAATACTAAAAGGAGAGATAAGAAAGAGCGGAGGTAACTGCCCAGTGACAAGCGAAATATATTATCAGCCGTCTCAGAAATTATCAGTTTACACAATCAATAAATTTATAGAGGGTCAAAATTTAAAAATTAACTGATAGAATAGTAATCTGACATCTTATTATCTTAGTAAAAGAGTAATAACTTAAGAACAATATAGATTGAATATAATTAAAATAAGCACAATAATTAGAAACTGTATTTATGTGAGAGAAGGCATGTCATATTACATTGCAATGGGGTATGCTGCTAATAAATATTGTTTAAAAAAGCGGTAGGATGTTTACGGACCGTCCGACAAATCAAAGTTAACTCACATAAGAGCGGTCTGTGATGACGTGTTACTCTCTCGTCAATTCAAAGGTTATTGATTTTTTAACTATTTCTAAGGGAGATAATTATTCAATCGCATTTCTTTCCATTAATCAATCGTTTAAAATTTGATAATTATCAATCGATAGACAACAATTAATTGCTAATTTAAAAACAATCCACAATACTTTTCGTCTAATAGAATTTAACTGTGATTTCGTTTAATATAGTACTGTGATATCCATCCATAGTAATTCTGCCCGAAGGCAGGTCCTTCAATGCAATCATAGCATTTTCATGCTATGTAGGTGTGGTAGCTTCCCGTTGCTTTCCACACCGGTGAAGGATGATGATGATAATGATAAGGATGATGGCCATATGATTTCGGGGACCGTTTGGGCCTTAACGTTTTCCTGACATTTGCCTTACGGTGAGGAAAAACCTCGATAAAACCTCACCCAGAAAACTGCCCCGACCGGGAATCGAACCCGGGCCCGCTGCGTGACAAGGCAGCACGCTACCTCGAGACCACAGCGGTGGACTACTGTGATATATTAGATAGAAACCAATCACCAAACGTAAGTTTTAAAAACGGTTTATAAACCATAGGTGTAGTGAGTTGTTTCTATTTAATATAGTACAATATTAACGAAATCAGAGCTATAACCTCACCGTGACGATCATATAAGGGGACATGAAGTTGAACTCAGTATATTATAATTCAAAAGTGTTCGTTGAGAATTAAAAAATATTAACAATTTAAGTATATTACAAGTAAATCCATACACACAATAACTTCAAATAATTATCGTAATGTAATATACATTGTCCATTGATTTATGTTAAATTTGTTACATTTAGTATTACGAAATTTGGGGATTTTATGCCAGGAGTCCTACTACATAAATTCAATAAAAACCCCAAAAAAATGCACAAATTATTTCGCAGTATGTGAATTATTTCCTGAGGAAAATTTTGATTTTTTTTAAATGCAAGAAATGCTTTAAAATTGAATGAGAAGTTGAGGTACATTTAACATTAAAACGCTATGTTTACAATGGAAAATATGGATTCAATAATCTATAAACTAATCGAAAAAAAATATTAATCAAATGACAGTCATAACATCACTACAAAAGATCCTATATTCGGGCAAGTAGAATTCAATATATTAAAATTTAAGAACCCAATGGAAGAAGAAATATTGGGCACCCCATAACTATATGAGGACATACAGTTTCTTGATGTGGAAACAGGTCTTTGGCCTAATTCCATGTCGTAGAAGAAGAAAATTGAACATCATTAGTGTACACCAACTTTCCCGTTTTCTCACCTAACGAAATCAAATGAGGAAAAAACTGCACTTAAACTAGCGTGAAATATTTTCGAAGTCCTACAGAACAACAGTGCGCATGCGCCAGAGTTTATAGAGCTAGCGATAACCCACAATCGAACCACATATCGATTATCATCCTCGATTACTATCCGTCGCTACGAAATTTAAATGACCAATATTTGCAATAAATCCCCAAATCTATGTTAAAAAATATATTGATAATATTAAAATTACCAAACGTTTATTAAAAATGTGTGTGCACTTAGTTATCACCCCCTAACGCTAACCCAACTAGCGATAACCCAAAACAGCGATAGTAAAATCATAGACTAAGTAATATACTGTGGAGAAAATAGCAGTTAGCATCACAATATTGTCTAACAGTGTCATAATATTGTGATTTGCATATTTAAATAAATAGCCGAGCGGTTAAGGTAGGAAGCCTTGGCGCAGAGCTACGGGACTTGCGCTGGTTCGAGTCTCCATGGGGGAAGAAATTTTCTCATGGTATTTCGGCCAGTATGGGACCGGTGCCCACCCAGCATCGTGAGGCAATTGGGTAGCTACAATAAGTAGCGGCTCCAGGTTGAGGAACCAGCTATAACGGCTGGGGGACTCGACATGCTAACCACATGTCACCCCTACACTGGCTGTTGATCATCTACCTCTGTGATTGACACATGTGGATGTGAAGGGCCAGCAGCCGGCTGGTAAAAGGGCAACCGCTGAAAAGTGGAAAGACCCTCAATCGGAAATAAATACTTGAAAATAGTCTAATAACGTTATAAAAATTGTTTGAAAAAGTTTAAAATATTAAATAATGTTAGTAAATACACATGAAGAGCTACAGTTTACAACAATATAACTGGAAAAATCAAGCGCTAGTAGAAGCGCAGTTGAGCCTCAAATGAGTATAGATATTATTATTTGGTAAAAGGATTTAATATTGAATTAATGGATATAACAAACTGCAATGCAGAAATTATTATTAAGTTGGTAAACATGACGCTGCAAGCACTCACTTGTTCTTCGTTATAATAATCACAGACGGACTCCTGGCATAAAATGACAGAACTTTTACTTAAAATACAGTCTGCAATAAAATTATCAAGATCATAAATAGCCTACTTTCAATAGTGAATAAAAAATATAACCAACAAGTCTTGCACAATCTGCCAAGTTTAGCAAAAAATACAGTTCCTTCAATTAATATTTGGTTTCATCTCAACGGTAGGCCAACATGTTATTGATCTTTACCAAAATATTACTTTTGTTTTTAATCTATTTTATTAAATTGAAATAAAACTTACGGTTTTATGTGATTTTCATATTTATTAAAATATAATTCAGTTACAGCTGTTTCGGTACTTTGTATCTTCTTCAGACATGAAAAATAACTGAATTTTGTTATTATAGTACATAACAACTGTAACTATGCAACAATATTGTTTTTACAATCTCTATTATAAATTTAAATGAGGCGATTCATTCAAATCTAGTTGGTAATTTAACAGTTTATTACCACTTTTCAATTTATTTATTTCTACAGCTTCTAAAAGACCCAACTTCCTTCCTTTATCACAAACATGTAAAATTTTGAAATTTGGATCAAAACAATGATCATATTGGAGTAGGTGGTTAACATATTTTGCATTATCTAAATTACTGTTATATGCTCTCATATGTTCTTTTATACGAGAAATAAAAGATCTGCCAGTTTGTCCTATATTGACATTGTCACATGTCCCTCTTTAATTTATATACACCTGATAATTTTTCCTTTTTTACTTTGGTTTTATTGTTTTTATTATATTTTGTAAAGTTTCATTAGTTTTAAATGCCATATTAATGTTCAACTTTTGTACTTATATTATTTTACAAAGTACATTAGCATTACAATATATTCCTTGGTTGTTTAATATTCAAGTTGAGTTAAAACAGTAGATTCCATTATTTATTACTCATATTCAAATACACTTACCGGTACTGTCCAATCCATAGGTTCACATCCGCGCGGAAATGGCTATCCAAACATCCTTATGCTGAGTTAACGTTTGCCAATCACCCCCTCTATAAGCTATTCCCCTCAAATTATGATTCTTATTCCTCTATCTCATTCTTGGTCTACATACTGGGCGATTTCTCTCTGGTTTTCATAAAAGAAGTTCCCATTCGCCTCTTTCATTCTCCATTTGTACCACATATCCTGCCCATTGCAGTCTATGAGATTTATTATATCTGGTTCCCATAAAGATCTGTAGCTCTCCTGTCTGTTCATCTCTCTTTGGTCCTGTCCTAACATGCCATGTTCCTAGAAACATGTGCCTGTGCTTGAATCTTTGCCATGGATTCCCGAAGTAGTCCCAGCCCGTAGAACCTATTGGAGGACTATTTTATAACAGAATAATCTTACCCCAATGGAACTTTTTGACGGTTGTATATTTACGGTGGAAGATATACACCCAGAGGAATTTTTTGTTATTCTATGACAGGAGTCCACCTATACTCAATTTATTTTGTTAGCTGAGAAAATTGGGCAAGTTAGGGTAAGAAAACGAACAAGTTAGTGTAACCAGGTTAGCTTACAGCTTATTTGATCATCATCATCATCATCATCCAGGAATTAAGCCTGTGGGCTCGTTCCGATTTCATGAAAGCTAGAATTGTTAAAATTGTTCAGACCATATTCTTTGTGGGCGTCCAACATTTCTCCTTGCGTGCGGTTTATAGTTTAGCAATAATTTTGGAAATCTTTCTTCTGACATTCTATCAACATGTTCTTTTCAGGCGTTCCTATATTTAATTATACGGTCTGTAAGTTTGAAATTATTTAGTTCATTTCTTATATCTTGATTTATTTTCTTATCCAGCAGAGTATATCCTGCTATATTTCTTAAAAATCTCATCTCAGCTGCTTCCAATCTTTGTTATCAGTTAATTTGATAATTTGGCAAACCATAAGGGAAAGGTGGTTATTCAGTTCAAACAGTGACTGATACTAGATTTCTGGCACCCGATTTATTTTCACTGTACATAGTTTTTAATTGTATTACTTTTAAATTCAATAATTTATATGTTTATTTTAATAAAGTATTGCAAAATACTTTAAAACTGTTGAGAACTGAAGGACCCAATATCAATGGGAGGAACTGTAAGTTACAATAAACTACATCTGACCTGCAATTCATCCTACAAATTATATCATTTTATTATGTAGTCGAATACATGTCACTTGCTTGCATTACATCTGTATCGCAAAATAAGTAAACAGTATCACTTATTTCTTAGATATAATAAGTTTGTTACTCACATGAAAGAAGATGTTTAGAACGGATCTTCCTCACACAACCACATACACAATAAAAACCAAACCGAACACACGAAATGTTTTTACGATATTTCATGCGAAATGGTTTTATTAACACGGTATAATATTTCAAATAAACAGCACAATATTATTATAGTGTACGACACTACTAAATTGCACTAATATACAAATCCTCCAGCACAACAAGAGAACACATAGAGAATTTATTATTATTACAACCTCGCGTACCGCACACTGATATTCAAGTGTTTGCTTTGGTGCGTCCTTGAAAGCAGGGTGCTTTCAGCCAATCAGAAAAACAAAGACAGTAAACGTTTGCAGTTTATAGATGATAATATAGCATAAACAAAATGTTGGAATAAGCATTGCCAACCTTTGCAATTTGCAGCTAAATGGTTCGTGCTAAGATGTAGCCCTAATAAACTGAGAAGTTTTATGCATCAAGTTAAGAAATATATTAAATAGGCCTATTTCTAAAACAATTATTTTGTTCCGTTCCATATACCATATAGAATAGTACTCGTATATGGGGGGACACTAGCAATGATGCGAAATCCACATTTTTCAACCATTACTTTTTTTAATAAAATAACATACAAATGTCGTTATAAAAATATTAATAATTACCTAAATAATGTATATAAAATATTTTTCTCATAAAAATCCTCGAAATGCGATAAAATGGAATGAGAATATTACGTAAGTCTAGATTAGAAATGATCATATTATCGTACCAACATGACTACATTCAGCGATGACCCAGTATCGATCAATGGCTAATACAAAAAAATAAAGAATCGTCGCACACTCGTGCGGTTTTTCTCAATTAATCATTGTCATCATCATCCTCTTATTGTGTTCTCCTTTCGGAAGGTCGATTATTTTTCTCATTATTATTACAAAAAAATAAAGATTGCTATAGAAGATTCTAGACAACAAATCACTTCCTATTATTGGAAAATCCACCCGGATACGTTCGTAAAGTTAACTAAAGACAGCTGATCTAACCAAATCTCGATCTAACGCACTCAAATGTACCTAAACGTAAATAATTGCCTCTACAAGAAACTTTAGTAAACTACCAATGCTTTCATACTAAATTTATTACCAAGGGATTATATTTAAGATGAATTAGCTGTATCATTTCAGAAGGATTCTTCTGTATCTATTTTTTAGCCATATTCGCAGAAGATTTTCACATTCTACTAATATTGGATCCCTATGACATCCAACAGGAATTTTTCCACTTAATCCATTACAAATTATTTTTAGTAAATAATGAAATCCTTCTATATTTGGTAGGTTATCGCTGGACTAGATCACTGATAACGCCACCAACCATTTTGCTATAGCGTTAACATAAACGATAACTATCGATATGTTTGGCAACTAGTGGTCAGCGTGAAGATACGCGTGGCGTCAAAATTTCTCATAAATACTATTTCAGCATAGTACGGTTTACTTTTCTATCGTATAATGTGGTATTCGTTATTTCATTAAAGGATAAAATAATTATTTCATAATATATCATGCAAACAGACAAAGTTTTGAAGAAGTTGTTATATTCAAATAACTTAACTAGGAGCAATAATTACACATAGGAATGGGGTGCAGAATTTTTTAAAAATTAACTGAAATCTAGAAACGCTTGGGATTATCCATTACAGGGACTCTTCTCATCCAAACTTCCCAAAAGAAAATTTAAACTAAAAATACATGAACCGGCTGTTCTTCCGATTATATTATACGGATGTGAAACATGGGACATCCCGAATGTGAGTCTCAAACATTATTACTTGTTTCAAGTCGACCAGTTTGTAAGTTTTTGAAATTATAGTATTTGTTGAACGGAATTACGATGAATAAACATCTAATTGCATCCAAAGTTAAAACAGTTCAATAAAATGATCTGCATTATTTCCTATTTTCTCGATCTCCTTCCTGTAATCCATTTTGTAACATTCATCTTGCAATCTCTTGTATTCGTGTAAACTTTTGTCTACTCTTCACTATTCCACGGGGAGTTCGATAAAACGCTTTTTTTTTGGTAATCTCTGCTCCGGTATTCTTCTTACATAACCATAATCATTCCAATGGTCTACATTTAATTATGTCTATATTCAAATTTGGACGTTCATTTTCAACCTGATTACAGCGTTCTCTTTCCCTTTTATCTGGAAATCCTTTTCTTGAATTTATTTCCATTTATAGTAATTTTAATTTAATATTTGAATTCGCTTTCCAGGTCTCAGATCCATCTGTTACAGTGCTCCTAACTATAGATTTAAAAATTTGTATACAAGTATGGCCACCGCAGTGGCTCGTGGTAGCGTAGCTGCCTCGTATACAGCGGGCCACAGTTTGATCCTCGGTCGTGAAAAGTTTCCTAGGCGATGCTTTTTTTTCGGAATCCTCAACCTATAAGACAAATATCAGGAACCTTTAAGGCCTATACGGTCCTCGAACATCACCTGGTCATCCCAATCATCATATCATATTCGCCATGTTTACTATGAATATATGTGTGAATCGTGTGTTTCTTCTTAATGATGTATTGTCTCAGAGGAAGTCATGACACTCATTCGGGGAAGACAACCATGTCCTTGTGTGATAAAAAAAACAAAAAAAGTGTGTGATCCATAGTTAAAATCCTTCTCCCGACAGGTGGTGCCACTGTAAGGCCCGGGTGGCGTGTGACGCGTAAAAATAGCTTACTTATAAGGTGAGAGCTTAAACTGTGTTAATGAAACGTAATGATATATTTGCGCGATAGTGCGTTTTGTCGTACTTACAGCAATAGCGACTTTGATTGAAAGTTCAACTTCTTACATTTCGGGGTTGCCAACCTAAATAATTATACTGTAATATAACATATTACAAACCTCGTGCGAGAAGTAAATCCAGTGCCCTTTATGTATACTACGTACAATATGTAAAGTAAAGTGATCCCAGAACAGACCCGGAGGCCCTTGGAGTACTAGGAGATTAAGGCTCCCACTTTTTCTAGACAATCGGCACTTTATGTCAGCCGGGTTGTCAGCCCTGCGTGACGGCCGCCTTTACCCCCAGAACAAGCGCCTGGTACTCATTTCCGTTAGAGGCTGAGTTGACCCCAGGGCCATAGTGCCGCCAGAGGGTTTGGGTCAGTTTAAATTCCTGCCCCCAACGGGACTTGAACCCTCGACCCTCCGGCTTGTAGCTCAGTACCTTAACCACTACGCTACGGCGTGCCCCCACGTACAATATGTAGGCTATACAAAAATATATCCAAAAGGTAGAGTTAATATATATTGTACGAAACAAATCACTGCATTTTAAAAGAACTGAACTTTATTTGAAACAATATAAAACAATAAATACGTACTTGCCACCATTTTATGACTGATTGGTGTAACGGCCTGCTGTAGTCTCAACTAATAATCATTGCCCACAGTGTTAACGGTAGTCTGTTGTCTATAATAAATGCAAATATTTCCGACAAAGATGTTATTATTTTACTATTATTTATTATTTTTAAACTACCATCGCGCAAAAGAATAATGTACAACGCACGTTTGTGAAGTGTTTTATAGAATCTCGGAAATTAAAAACCTCGTTATCGCTCGGTTTTTAAACATTTCCCCGCTTCTGTAAAAACCACTTCCCGACTTCGCATCGTAATATACTGTTTAATATACCTTGTTACATCCTTATTTCAGAATATCCCTTATACTTAATAACAACAATAATAATTAATAATATAGGCCTTAATAATTTATTCTACCTGACAGAATTAAGACCTTAATCTCTATCAACCAATAAAGTTATAAAAAATGTATTATTAGGCGTAGACTAACAATTAATTCACAATAACAACAAATGATTACATAGTAGGCTACATCTACAATATCCATCCATAGTCATTCTGCCCGAGGGCAGGTCTTTCACTGCAATCATAGCATTTCCATGCTATGCTTTGCAGCTTTACTAGAGTTTTATAGGTGTGGTAGCTTCCCGTTGCTTTCCACACCGGTGAAGGATGATGATGATAATAAAGATGATATGATGGCCGGATGATTTTCGGGGACAGTTGGTCCCTAGGCTTCCTGATATTTGTCTTACAGGTGAGGAAAAAACCCGAAAAAACCTCACCCAGGAGCCTGCGCCGACCGGGAATCTAACCCGGGTCCGCTGCGTGACAAGGCAGCACGCTACCTCGAGACCACAGCGGTGGACATCCAGAATATAATAACTATAAAAAGTCTGTATTCAACTTCTGTAAAAAAAACCTGAAAATATATACAACTGTTTTTTTCCAGTTACATTTTATGGATGCAAAACATGGACTTTTGCATTTAGAAAAGAGAAAAGACTACGAGTATTTGAGAATAAAATTCTTAGGAAATTTTTTGGACCAAAGAGAGGCGAATAGAAAGATGCTTGGAGCATGCTATACATAAGAGCGAGTTATATAATCTTCATTGCAAAGCAGACGTAATAAGAACAATTAAGTCTCTTAGACTGCGAAAGGCAGGGCATTTGTCGCGAATGGGGAGTGAAAGAGGGGCATGGAAACTCCTTGTAAGAAAACCAGAGCGCGAAGTAAATACTAAAACAAGGACTGTGTGTAATTTGCCATATTCCAAGTACAAAAAAAAATCAAAATCATTTTGTATAAAGTGACAACGTTTTGCTTGTGATCAACACAAACACAGAGTCTGTTCTAATTGTGTTGTTGTTATTACCGCTTACCTCAGATTCTTATAAACCACGTCCAAGAGGTTATCAGGAAGTAAGTTCTGAAATAAATTAGAGGATCAGCTAGTGTTTAGTGATTACCGAACTCGCATCTGGTTCCAAAATTAGCGGCATCGCAACCAGCAGGGGTCATAGGATTTTTTTTAAATAGTATGCAGTATCTCTCCAGTTTTGTTTAACCTATACATCAATGATATAATAAAAAAATGGAACGAAGAAACAAATAAAGGAATAGAATTATATAAAATACACTACTTGAAAACATTATTATACGCTGATGACCAGGTGGTAATAATAGCAAATACGGAAGACGAACTTCAAAGGAATATTTTTAAACTACATAATATATGTGAACAATATAATCTCAAAATATCCATAGAAAAAACTAAGGTAATGTCATTCCAAGGGAAAAATCAAATTAGATCCTAAATAGTAATAGGAAACAAAATCATAGAACAGGTGAACCATCTCAATTATCTAGGATGTGACATTTCATTTAATTACGATAATGATATAACTAATAAAATAGCAAAATTCCAGGGAATATGTGGTATGATAAAACGATCACTAAATAACAAAACAACAAGAGAGACCCAATTGAAATTTTTCAAAACGTTGGCAGTCCCAGTACTGCTGTATGGTTCAGAAGCCTGGATACATAAAAAACAAGATAAGTAGGATAACGGCGGCAGAAATGAAACTTTTGAGATATGTTAAAGGGTGCAATAAGGAAGACAGAATCAAGAACACAGAAATAAGACAGGAACTTGAAATATTTGCAATAACTGATAAAATAGATACATATAGACAAAATGGAAGCAACACATAGACAGAATGAATGAAGATAGATATCCAAAACAAATAAAATATAAACCTAAAGGCACCCGAGATATGGGCAGACCTAGAAAAAGATGGGCTGAAGTCGGAACGGATCAACAGACCTAATCCATGAATGCAGATGATGATGATATGAGTATGGCTTATTTCGGAAAGCAGGAAAAGCCGTGAGTAAGCACTACCGTTTCGTATATTTACGATAAGTAAAATAAATTCAAGCCTGGCGAAAGTGTCTCAGAGCAAAACACTGCTTCAAATTGCTACGCAAATACGTAATATTGGCTGTTAAAGAGTGCCATTCAATAAAATAAATATCTACCTACCTGAAATACGAAATTTCTGATAAAATTCGTTGGATCTTTCACGCCCCCAAGATCAGAGGTATTAAAAAAAGCATTAAATTAATTACTTCATATTTTCCATGGTTTTCCTGTCCTAATAATATCAGTATTAAGCCTCGGAGACCGATATTGGTACGTCATATATGGTAACAGAATAAATTATTTATTTTTTTAAAAGGACCAGCCTCATGGGCTAGCGGTCAGCGTTTCTGACTGTAGTTCATGATGTCCCAGATTCGATTTCCGGTCAGACCATAGGATTTTTTCCTTAAAGATAATTATTCCTATTGTTGGCCATGGTCTGGAATTTAGATTAAGTTTAGTTGAAGACTCTCCTAGCTTTCATTACCATTTATCACCCAACATACCATCGGCGTAATATAACTCTGCTTTCAAGTTCTCCAACCTAGAAATGGATTAGAATTCCGCCGATACCAGGAGAGACAGCCAGAAATGTCATAAAAGACAACCTGGTGGCATTGGACTCCTATTCTATTTTTGAGAAGTCTTTCGGGAATATACCATTACTAGACATAGTCTAGTATATACCCGTAAATCCCCACATGTGTTCAAGCTTTCTCGCTAGAGGGAATTACTTAACTAAGCTAATTTTGTTATGTTTATTTCCATACCAGAGAGTGGCCAGAGAGTGGTATGTGGTTAGCACATTACCTCAAAATGACATATAGGCAATGTAAGGTAGTATCTGGATAGGATATTTTACTCAGAGTCTCTATTAAGGCTTGACATTTTTTACGAGGCCGAAAATCTTCCGACTCGACACCCACGGGTAGAAGTACTTCCCGAAGAATTTATCTCTTGGATTTTATCAATCTAAAACATAATTTGTCCCCTCCCGGGATTTAATCTGCGACCCTTAGAACGAGAGGGAAAGAGTTTAACCTCTATAATACCGAGGACGATACCTTTGGCATAACAGTGAACTTCATATTGGATGGATCTTAGGGAACAGGATAACAGAGTCATGATCTGGATTTAATAACACTGGTCAACATGATTTTTGTCTCATGAGTACCAATGGTTGTACTTAATGCAGTGTTTTTATCGTGTTTTCAAATATGTATTCGGAATTTTTCCATCACCCACAGTTTTTTTTATTTCAATTTCAATTAATGGATTTAAATAATAATGTTTAAATAAACGTTTATTTTTAGTTTATTTGTCCATTGTAAAATAAAACCAAATGAGCTAACTCAAATGGTTTCAGCTATGGAAAAAAGATATCAAGGCAAATGGAATCCTAATATGCTGGCCGATTATTGTTGGACCATCAAGAGGAATGCTCCACAGGCGAAATATAGCAGAAAATCGTCATTTTTTACTTTCTAGTTGAGTCCGAATGTTCGAATATTGTGTAGTTACGAATGTAGAACATACGAGTATTAAAGTGTTTGAAATTAAAAACTCCCGTCTCTCGGAAACCTTGTGTGATGGAGAAAAACCGATATCATATTTAAATTCAGGAGAAAACATACCATCAGAATCATATATTTTTCTTTCTGAGACAAAAAAACAAATATTTTTGTTGCTCAGTGTAATCTGACGATAGAATATAGTGAACCGCTTTAGTGTAGATAGTAATAACCCTACAGGCTCCATAAGCCGTATAGTTAATTTAAAACTTGTTCTCTAAGAGAAGGCGTTTAAAGTAAGTTAATGCAGAACTGTTGCGTGGACAAGCGGAAGGCTGGCTATTGATTTTTGATTATTTACCATGTATACATGCACGAGCTCCAGTCACTTGAAAACTGGCGATACTGCCCTACTTACAACGATATTCGACCTTTATCCCTATGTCTAAAAGATCCTAAACCAAGATTACATGCGAAATAAATTAATGTAATAAAATCTTGTACTTTACAGTATATACCGGTTCCGAAGCAATTCAAATGTTTAAATCTAAACTTTTTTACTTTTAATAACGTGTAGTTTATTTATGTAGTCAATGACAATGAAAAATGAGGGAAATTTTGAAGAGGTGACTGAATTCAAATATTTATGAACTAAGTAACTAACTCACTAGCACTATCGAAACCATAGGTTCATGACCGTATACATATCAGATCGCCATACATCTTTATCCTGAGCTAATATTTTCCAATACCTCCGGAAAATTTTACCCCAGTGGAACCCAAGACCCCATTTCTTGACGGTTGTATTTTTAAGATGTAAGTTCGTAACTCCTTCGACCAAGGTACTTTTTTCTTCTGGTTTATCCCCTTCGACTAACCGACATGGGTAACTCTCTCCACAATCATTACAATTAGGAACGATGTGCAGAAAGAAATTAAGCGTGGGTTCATATCTGGATACGGGTGCTATTATTCTTTATAGAGAATTTTCTCATCCAAACTTCTCTCAAAAATGGTAAACTAAAAATATTTTAAATAGCTATTCTTCCAGATATGTTTTATGGATACGAAACATGGTCCCTTCTTTAAGGGAGAAGACATGACAAAGAATATTTGAGAATAAAGTCCTTGGGATTTTTTTTTGTCTAGAGACTAACAGACGGGTGAACGGAGAAGACTAATAACGATGAGCTACAACATGATCGTTTTGGGAAACCAGATGTAGTCTAATAAAATAGTTAAGTATCCAAAACTGTGATGGACAAGAAATATGAGATCAATGAGGAATGAAAGAGGGACACAGATACTTGTAGGAACACCAGAGGGTAAGCGCCTAGAAGGAAGGCCAAGAATGACGTGTGAGAATAATATTCATTATGATTTGAAGGAATTGAATTATACAGGGATGACTGGAAATCATTAGATCAGGATAGGGATGTATGAAGAGCTTATTTTCGCGTTGTCATGACTGTCCAAGTTGGATAGTGCCACTTCACTCAGTTACTTCATAATATTTACGTCAGAAGGACTAAAATAAAAACACAAAATAACTGGATATTAGAGCTACAACCAGGCCGGAAAATTAAATATTAATCATACATAAATCCCCTGTGTCATTCATCATCAAGTGAACATACTCTTAAAACGCATCTTCGGGTCAAACAATACAAAGCAAAAATATATCAAAGCAAATCTGAGAGAGCGAAAAAAAAAAATTGCAAACCCCTTACAATACCAAGGCATTGAGCATTACATAGTACTGGGCGCAGTCAAAAACTACATTACCAAAATCGTAATCAGGCATGTGTATCTAGTATGTCTTGAAACTTTTTCAATTATGTAAGAATGATAGTTTAGCATAAATGTATACGTAGAGAGCATATCTCATCACATGCATGAATCTAAAGCTTCGATAGAACCAATTATTTAGTTACCATATTAAATTGCCATATTTTAAGGTTTTAATACATATTACAATGCATATGTAACTGATTGGTTGAGATGGATTCAGTTTTAAGACCCTAACATGGCAACCTTATTTTACATTCAATGTATTTACTCATCTTTACTTTATGGAATGAATGAGATGGAATATACTCTACGGTGATATTTGGTGTGTTACTGTGTTCCTGGTACGACATACAAGCATTCGCACACATGACTCATTCCGCCATTTATTTAGGCTTGGCCCAAGGCCTCTAGGATGGACTACAACCTCTCCCTTTGGCCATATTCTGCCCTAAGCAGACACTTAGGCTTGGAGTAATGAGGAGGTACATGAGTGTGTCACCATTTGATCACCACAGCCACATCTATGGTTTGCTAAAGCAGGCATTTTTTTTTACTTAACATGAGATGAGGTGAGAGGAGATGTGAAATGAATGAATAGAGAAAAAAACGACATGCTGGAGAGGAAAGAGGAGTGGAGAGTATTGGTGGGATGAAATTCGCGAAACGGGAGAAATCCAAGAAAACCCGAAAAAATCCTAGATGTGACCCACCACCAAATACCCATCCGAAATTGCCAAAGAACGAACCTGAGATACCAATCGGGTCAGACGCGCGCTCTAACTACACATCCACCGAGACGGTTATTTAGTAGATTATGAGGGCATTAATTTCCTTTTTAAAATTCATTATGAATCACCGTTGAGGTTAGTATGTAAAATTTACAATATAAAAATAGAATGCCTGAGGTTTCAGTCTTCCTCAACTTTGGATGTGGATGTGGAGTACTTTCGGAGCATATGCTTCATCTTTAGCTTGTAAATTGGCAATAGACCAATTTACAAGCTGAAGATGGAGCGCGTGCTCCGAAATTACTCCACATCCTACATCCAAAGTTGAGGCAGACTGAAACCTCAGGCATTATATTTTTATATTGTCAATTAACTTTCTGTCCCAGATATTACTTATGTATCTTCTATTATTTCATGTATTTCTTGAATTGTGACCAATTTTTCGTTCCTTTCAGTACACACTAATGTTATAGACACACACATTTATGTCCATATTTAAAAAATCAGCTAATCCTATAATTACCTTCACGGTAAAATTAGTTGTAATAGGGAATTTTGCAAGGATTAAAGAGGCTTTCACAAAACTGCTTTAATACGGAATTAATGTTATAAATGATTTCGTATTTAGGAGGTAATACACACAAGCCTACACCCACATACACACCCACATAGAGCAGGACACTAACCACACGTACACAAATATTATTCGTATTATTTGACAGTTATCTATAATCCAGCAAGTCAATTCAATGTAAAATTGCTTTCTAGGTCTTCATATCTTCCGTGTAATCTTACTCACGTACGTGAGTTTCCTTTCGGCCTGCACTATTAAAAACATCTATGATCTCGATTTTTCCTGTTCTCCTCCTGCATTTGTTAGCACAGTAAAATCTGAAAAATTTCAATTGTTATGTTCAAAATGTACAAAATAGGTACCAAAAGTTAAAATAAGTATTTTCAATTCAGTTAAAATATTACAGATAGTATAACATTTCATATAACTTGTGTACAATCATTTGTATATATTTACTCTTAAAAGAAAAAAAATAGGCATAAAACTTAAAAACGAAGGTCTACATTTAAAGCAGTGAACATACAGCCTATCACAGGCAACTTCCGAATTTTACCTATGTAGACAGACCGCTGCAGTCGTATTTTTTTACATAAAATGAGTGAATGGTGACGTAAAAGGAGTGTCAAACAAGAATGGAATAACCTACTTTGAAACTGCTTAAATATATTCACCAAATTAATAAATATGAAAATATTAAAACCCTTTAAAATAATAAATAGTGGGCACGTAAGATACTTCACAAATGTATAAAAAAATCCACATTCACTTTATGTATTTCACTATATTTCAATACGTTGACACAAATTATTTCCTTCTAATAAAGTATCTTCCTTCAGAATTGATTTCATCACTCAGTTCTTTACACTCTCTGAGGGCTTCTCTTGTATCTACTTGGATTCACAGTTAAGTCACATATAGGCCTACTGGACAAGACCAGCTTGCACCGACCCACATCTCCCCCCATACGCGACAGTAGGAACAATCTGTAAGGCCAGTCTACACCTTTCTCCAATAGAAGACTGTAGGACCGATCTTTCCTGAATCAAGGCATAGTCGCATGTGGAAAGTTTTCCATGGGCTTTTCGAATCCATAGTCGTTAGCTCACGAATAATTCTCTAGCATACAATGTGAGACCCAATTCTCGCTGTTGTCAACGAAAAGTCAGCCCAACAATGCGTCACAATAGTGTAAAGATAAAGATAAATAACGCCCTTATGCGTTTACATTATAAAATGTTACTATTACAATACAATTATATAATAACTATACAATAAAGATTGTGCATGTCAGTATACAAATATACCAATAATACTAAATGACCAAAATGCAAATCATAAAACATTTTAAATAATCCCAAGTATCGCATCATGACAAATAGCATGTTCTCTTGGCGACACTTTTGAACTTAACGTGAGTATACTTGCCCATGCTGATTAATGGTTTATAATGTTTGATTACGTCATCTCCAAAGAGCGTCCTTTTTTTTCCTAAAAAATAAAGTCATTGAGGTTTTTATCATTAATTTTTTATTTTTTTATATATATCCTTCGACACAACCTAGTAGACGCCGAAAATGACCATATAGGCTCCATATATCTCTATGTTAACGCGTATTTTTTTGTAACCAAACTCGACATATAGCAATAAATTAAGAAACGTAAGGTCTCGTTAGCCAGCAATATCGGAATATTAGGAGTTGGTGTTAATCTGAAGCAAACTTTTAAAAATCGCTCTAGTGACACATTTTTCGATTTGTTTGCGACAAAATTCAGTACGTGCAATTAAAATAATACGAAAAAGATATTCTCCAAAAACTAGCGAAATCCGATCTGAGTAAACTAGGCAAATTCCTCAACAAGCTCGAAATTAAGGTGTGTTTTTGCTGGATTACGGAATATAACTTTATTTTTTAACCCTTAAATTCGAAAAGCTTAATTTTGTATGTCGGATTATTTAATCGTGTAACGCTGTAGTGAAAATGCACCATGCTTAAACATAAGTTATTACTAGAGTCCGGATGTTAGGCACTTAAAAAGTTTAAAATAGGCAGGCAAAAAGGCACTACAAATCATTAATATAGGCACTGAAATAATCAAAATAGGCTCTAAAAATAGACAATATAAATGTTTACGTAAAGAATATAAACATATGCTATCAATAGCATACGAAGATATCAGATATGATTTTGGAACTTCTTTTTCCTTTTTACAAAGAGCAAACATATGTTTTGCAGTGTGTACGTATTGCGATACATGACACTTCTTCGCGCAATTCACTGAAATTTTACACACTTTGCAAAACAATATTCAGCCGTCACTTGAGAATATTTCCGCACCAAATTGTTTCATGAAATTGGTCAGTTTGTCTTTTACTGTTGTCCGTTCTTTAGGCATCGTAAAGCAACTGTTCTAAAGGTAAAAAAAAATAATAAGCCACATACATGTCGCACCGCTCTGTCTTTGAAGCACCAGTCTGTGACTGAATTCAGTTATCGACATCAAAAATAGCATTGCCAGTCACTTTAAGGTTTCTATGCAATGATATGTGGCATGACGTTTGTCCATTTCAATCAATTTAATTGAAATACGAAGTAATTTTGAGAAAAATAGCAAATAGGCATTTATAGGCATTGTAAGCTGAAATAGGCATTTATAGGCAAAATCAACTTAATGGAAAACAGCTCTAGGGTCGTCGATATGAACTTATATGAAGTCACTTTTACAATATCTATAATAAATAACTATAGGCATTTTCCCTAACATCCGGTCTCTAGTTATTACCTATTGCATATTGTTGTATAATTTGACACAATTAAAAACTCATATATACTAATTCATTTTTACGATACTTTAATACAAATATTTAATAAATTAAACCAAGTACTTATAGGATGGCGGCTCCGTGACGCAAGCGGTTAAGACGCTCGTCTCACCCTTAGGGTTTCGATATCGAGTCTCCGTGTCGGTTTCGTGGTGGAAGGAACGGAGCTCGGGCAGGTTTTTCTCGGAGTCCAGTTTTCACTGCCACAAATTCCATTTCGCCATTTCTCTACTTTTAACTTATCCATTTCATTTCATTTCATTTCATTCGTCTGCCCCTGTGAGGTGCATCAGGCGTGGTTGACCGTCACCCTTGTCTTAAAGATTTCATCTCATTGCATTCCTCAAACTTACCTGAGTTGGACACTAGTGCGGGATATTTATTTATTTATTTATATTTATCTTATAGAATACATTTATATATCTTAGAGAATATATTTTTATCTTACAGAATACATTTATTTATCTTAGAGAATATATTTACTTATCTTATAGAATACATTTACTTATCTTCCATCCATAGTAAATCTGCCCGAAGGCAGGTCCTTCACTGCTATCATAGTTTTTTTGTCATGCTATGCTTGCAGCTTTACTAAGGAATTGTATGTGTGGTAGTTTCCGGTTGCTTTCCACACCGGTGAAGGATGATGGTGATAACGATAAGGATGATGATGATGATAATTATGGTAATATGATTTCGGGGACCGTTTGGGCATTAAAATTTTCCTCACATTTGTCTTAAAGATGAAGAAAAACCCCGATAAAAACCTCACCCAGAACAACTGCCCCGACCGGGGATCGAACCCTGGTCCGCTGCGTGACAAGGCAGCACGCTACCTTGAGACCACAGCGGTGGACATAGAATACATTGCGGGGTTAATTAAATTGGATGATGGGCATACACATTACGACGTGGTTGCAAGAGCGAATTTTAATTTCGGGTTTTAGGTAAACCCTCACATCTAATGTTCAATTTTCGCGAATTTTTTATATAATACCTTCCCCATTTTACTTCAAAATGGTTTCATTTTTGCCAGAGATTTCACGGACATATAAGTACTCGGTAATTATCCGCTGGCCAACTTCCACTCCTTATAACATAGCACCTCACGTGATAAGCCGGTCCTCTTGCAGAGTTGTTTTGATATACGAGTACGATTGCGCAGCTGCACGGAGTTCAGGGTGAGTGTTTGTGTTATATGGTGGGAGATACAGTGACATAATCTTGAAACTTTCGGCGAAAATGAAATCAGAATAATATCATATACTGAGGTTTGTTACAAACATCCAAAGTTACGAACACTAGAACGATTTTTAAATGTTTGTTTTAGATGAACTCCTATTCCTAATGGTCCGATTTAGCTGGTAACAAACTTGAACTTACTTTTTTTTTTATTTTATCCCAAAATTGCTTTCGTATAAAAAAAATCCAGCCGCTAGAGCGTTAACAGACACATACACATATGAAGAATGGCATAGTGGTGTAAGTCATTTATCTGCATTCTGGAAAAAACAGTGTTTTATTAGTCAGTTACAAAGAATCAAGTTAGCTTAATATGGATAATCATGGAGATACTTATTGTCCTAAATGATGGTATTAATTGTTGATGTGTCTGAAATACAGCATGCAGTTTCTTCCTTACAACCGTGCACTTTACTCAATTTTGTGAAAAAAATTGACTTACACCATTATGCCATATACCCATTCATAATATACGAGACATGAAAAGAAAAATATATGCTTGGACGGGGATTTGAAACCGGGCCTCTGAATTGATACTTCAGTGCTCTGCCAGTTACGCTATTCAAGAATCCTCGTACAAAAATTTTTTTTCTTTATATGTATTCTGTCCACCGCTGTCGTCTCGAGGTAGCGTGCTGCCTTGTCACGCAGCGGGCCGGGTTTGATCCCCGGTCGGGGCAGTTTTTCTGGGTGAGGTTTTCATCGGGGGTTCTCCTCATCTGTAAGACAAATGTCAGGAAAACTTTAAGGCCCTAATGGTCCCCGAAATTATATGGCCATCATCATCTTCATCCTTATCATTATCATCATCATCATCATCATCCTTCACCGGTGTGGAAAGCAACGGGAAGCTACCACACCTGCAATTCCCTAGTAAAGCTGCAAAGCATAGCATGAAAATGCTATGATTGCAGTGAAAGACCTGCCCTCGGGCAAAATTACTATGGATGGATGGATATATATTTTCTATTATGAGAGGTAGCCACTATAACAAGTAAGCAAATTAAAGATAAATTTTACTTATAGCAGTGACGTTTATATATATATATATATATATATATGTGTGTGTGTGTGTGTGTGTGTGTGTGTGTGTGTGTGTGTGTGTGTGTGTGTGTGTGATTTTTTCAAATCCGAAATAAAAGTTAATAATTTTATTACGATTTAGATTTAAAAAAAGTATTTTCATGAGTACAATTCCCTGTAGCTTTATTCCTTCGGAATTCACTAAAATCACTCCAGGAGCCGCCATATTTGTTTACTTACAATACAAATTAGGCATATTTAATTGGCACGGTCTACTAATTCGACTTACTGAGGAATTCGCTTAGTTTGCACAGTTCCCGCGTGACGGACTTTTTTCCGATGGCTGTGTCGAGTTATAATAGAATGAAATAAATAAAAGGGATATAAATGGTAAGAAGTGAAAGACTAGCATGCAATCTAGGGTTTGAGCGATTCTGTATACTAAGTACCAGGACTTTAGAGGTAGTTTACATTCAGATTTCCCTTGTCGTGCCCTACTTTACATTTAGAGGCAGGCGCAGAACGGACAGATGCAACGTGATGCGACTGGAAACGATTCTCTGAAAACGGTTCAGTTTTAACTCTCCACTCCTCCCCCATCCTAACAACCCTTCCAAACTGGAAATGAGCACGCCAATGTAAACAGTTAATCAGGCGAATAAGGCCTTCATTCTATCTAATTTTCAATTTGCCTTTTCGAATTAAATATTTTAATTATTGTTTCCACCAGTTTCTTCACTATGTGACTAAAATCTACTTTATTATTCCAGCATGTTACTGACTTGTCCCGCTCCGTAGCCGAGTGGTTAAGGCAAGATGCCTTGGCGCAGAGCTACGGCGCTGGTTCGAGTCTCCATTGGGGAAGATATTTTCTCAAGGGTTTTCGGCCAGTATGAGACCGGTTCCAACCCAGTATGATGACAAATTAGGATAGAGACAATAAGTAGCGGCTCAAGGTTGAGAAAACCAGCTATAACAGCTGGGAGACCCAACATGCTAACTACATGTCACCTCTAAACTGGCAGGATGATCGTCTACCTCTGTAATTAACACATGTAGATATGAGACCAGTTCCCGCGCCGTAGCCGAGCGGTTAAGGTAGGAAGCCTTGGCGCTGAGCTACGGGACTTGCGCTGGTTCGAGTCTCCATGAGGGAAGAAATTTTCTCATGGTATTTCGGCCAGTATGGGACCGGTGCCCACCCAGCATCGTGAGGCAATTGGGTAGCTACAATAAGTAGCGGCTCCAGGTTGAGGAACCAGCTATAACGGCTGGGGGACTCGACATGCTAACCACATGTCACCCCTACACTGGCTGTTGATCATCTACCTCTGTGATTGACACATGTGGATGTGAAGGGCCAGCAGCCGGCTGGTAAAAGGGCAACCGCTGAAAAAGTGGAAAGACCCTCAATCGGAAGATATGAGACCAGCAGCTAGTTAGTAGACCTAGGACCATCTAGGCCTGTCGCTCAATGGAGTTTGTTAGCTGGTTTTACTCACGCAGTAGCAATATTGAACAGTGCAGTTCATGTCTGCGAGATCATAATATCTTTAAACATATCGATTATGATCTCTTTTTTTTCAATCATTCCCCAATATTTCAGTAAATCAAAATTTATAAATTCAAGTATGATACGTTAAGAATCCAATATGCCATAAAGTAGAATGGCGTATAAGATATAATTCTGAGTTCTATATATATATATATATACATATATATATATATATATATATATATATTATAATTAAATATTTAACATTGAGCAATACAAGCTTAATATGGTATGATAAGAAAAATAAATGCCTGGACGGGATTCGAACTCGGGTCTCTGAGTCTGTACCTCAGCGTGATATCCATTACACTACCATGCAAATCCAATTCAAACACTTATTTTTCTTATATATGTATTATATTCTCCAATATTACTAGATGTCGCGAGAACTCGGTCTTCACTGCCATCTAGTAGCCGACTATAACAAGTAAGCAAATTAAAGAGAATATTTTTTACCTTATAGCAGTGACACTTTATAGATCTTATAATTAAATGTTTAACATTGAGCAATGCAAGCGAGTTCTCGCGACATCTCGTAATAATGGAGAATATAATAGGCCTACATATATAAGAAAAGTAAGTGTTTGAATTGGATTCGCCTGGTAGTGTAATGGATATCACGCTGAGGTACAGACTCAGAGATCCGGGTTCGAATCCCGTCCAGGCATTTATTTGTCTTATCATACCATATTAAGCTTACATTGCTCTCCATACATCCCTATCCTGAGCTAATGCTTTCCAATCATTCACTGTATAATCTACTTCTCTCAAATCATAGTTAATGTTGTTCTCCCACGTCATTGTTGGTCTACCAACTGGCCGTTTTCCTTCTGGCTTTCCTACAAGAAGTTTCCATAATACAAAGCTTCCTGATTCCTGACTACCTACTCCTGGCCACCTAACGTCCTGTAAAGCGACTATATCCAAGGGCGATTTATCTAATTCCCGCGTTAATATCTCTAGTGCCCCGCTATTGTATAAAGTCCTAACATTCCATGTTCCTAGGAACATGTCCCGTGTTTGAGCCTTTGGCATGGGTTCCCTGAAGTAGTCCCCGCCCGGAGAACCGAATGGGGGACTATTTGACCCCCGGAAAATTTTACCCCAGATGAACCCATGTCCGCATTTCTTGACGGTTGTATTTTACGGTGAAAGATCATCACTCTTTCGTCCAAGGTACTTTTTTCGTCTGGCTTATCACCTTCGACCAGTCCGGCATGGGTAACCCTATCGGCAGCAATGCTACCGCCGGCATAGCTCTCAGGATCATTTAAGCATGCAAGCCACTCCACCACGACAAGGTAAAGATACCATGGAGGGAGTCCAAATGTTTGCTTTCTCTCATTTAGTTAATTTCCAATTACGCCAAAACATGTTGTTCAATTAGGAATCAATATGGAACATATATATATCATCATCATCATCATCCTCCTTTCAAGTATTAGGCCCAGTGGCCCGTTACGGTCTCCCGCCATCTCCGAAAAGGTCGACCCACAGATCTTCTGCCTCGAGGAATGTAGTGAAGAATTTGTTTTGGTATTCTGTGACGATCCATGCGCTGAATATGGGCTAGCCAATTGTTTCTATATTCTTGGAGGTATTCAGATATAGGTACGATGTTTAACTCTCTGGCTATTGTTGAATTTCTTTGGTAGTCTAGAAGGCTATAACCTGCAGTTCGTCGCAGAAATTTCATCTCCGTGGCTGTAATATGACGATCATCCTGAGTTCTGATGGTCCAAGCTTCACTGCCATAACAGATTATGGGTCTAGCGAGAATTTTATAGATTTTCATTCTTGTGTGTCTCTGCACTTTTGATGGTTTAAAAACTTGGTTGATAATTCTTAAAGCTTTATCATAGTTTTGTATTTTAAAGGATATATCACATTCCTCATTATAAGTTAGATTATATCCTAAGTATTTAAATGAATTAACTTGCTCTAGTATTGAATTCTGAATACAAATTTTACTTCTTACTGGGAATTTCCCTTGAAAGGCCATAACTTTAGATTTTGTTGTTGATATTTCCATGTTAAATCGTTAGGCTATTATGTTAAGATGATGAGTGGAATATTGTAATTCATCTTCATTATTGCCGAAAAGAGCCTGATCATCTGCATATAAGAGTGTGTCTAAAATTGCGTGTCTTGAGAGAGGAATATTACCATGAACTGTCAATCTCCAGTGTCTGATGATAGCATTAATGTATACATTAAATAGAAGTGGTGATAGAGGGCATCCCTGTCTGACTCCGCAATTTATATGTTTCCAATCTGACAAATCTGAAGCAGTTCTGAAGCAGAACTTGACATATATATATATATATATATATATATATATAGGGTTGTAAGGGGTAGTGACGTGTGTATAACCTCTCCTTCCCAATTCCCATCCTCACCTTCTCGTGGTACAACCCGTTTTCACAAACGAGGCTCTGAGGACCGAGTCACGGCGGTATAACCGTTCCATCGGGTACTGAGTAAATGCAGTATCCTAATGTCTGTCCAGAGACTAAAAGGTAGCAGCCCTACCACTGGACTACTTAGCGTCGGGCCAGTAACCTGTCCTAAGGAACTTCAAAACTACTTTCAAGTCTCAACACGAAAAAATCCAGAAATGTTAAGATATCAACCTGCAGAAAGAAGAAGAAGACCAGGACGTCCACTCAAAAGACTTTTGGATGGTGTTTCTCTTGAGGCCGAAACAGGTCAACAAATGGCCTAAATTCGTGAATATACTATGATGATATATATATATATATATATAAAACATCCTGATAATATTATAATATTTTGTATTGTGACTAATACCTCACGTAATTTATCATGCTTTTATTGTTATTTACAATTAAACTTCTTTAATTATTAGCTTAACATAAAACTTGTAGACCTTTCTGCATCATAGGTGTTTACTTATTTCTTCAGGAAAATATAGACATAAAACCCAAATCCGAGGTCTGTTATTATAATCGAGGAGGCCCTCTATGTCCCTTTAAGGTAAAAAGTATATGGATGTGACCCAGATTAAAAAAATTCTCTGTCGACACGTCATGTCCTTTTTAAAATCCTGGTGGTGTGGTGCAGGTACAAAAGGAAAGAGCGTAAGGGAAAAAATGTGTGAGAGAGAATAATGAATTTGAATACAAAGAGTCCACTCGCTGTGGTCTCGAGGTAGCGTGCTGCATTATTACGCAGCGGACCCGGGTTCTACCACCGGTAGGGGCAAGTTTCGTGGGTAAGGTTTATTCGAGGTTTTTCCTCATATGTAAGACAAATGTCAGGAACCTTCAAGGCTCAAACGGTCCCCGAACATCATATGGCCATCATAATCATCATAATTCATATTTACCTTAGATTAATTTTAGAATTAAGGACTCTCATGGCGCACCACTATCATCATCACCAATCATATCATCGGGGCAATCGTAATCGCAACTTCCAGGTGCCCAAACCTCATAAATGGATTACAGTTACATAAATGAAAGGAGAGAACACAAAAATGTCAAAATGACAACCTGGGGCATTGGATAAAAAATATATTTTAAGTACACAATATAATATTGGATACAATAGAAAGGGCGGAGTTTTTATTCTAGAATGTATATTTCCGCTTTCAGCTGACGTGTCCCCTCAGGAAACATAGCAAGAGATACGGGATATAGCAATCTTAAACTCTCATCTAAAGTACAGAGACCCTAATACAAGTGCTACTTGCTTTAAGAGGATTGTAACAGGAAATGTTTGCAGGGTCAAGTTGAATTGCTTGGTTTTGTTGCGCCACATCTAGAAGTACTCAAGTATTTAACACTTAAGCACCTCTCAAACTCCCTCACGCATTCATTGTAATGATATCCGCTGGTTTATACATTATAATTATAACATACCATTAGAATTAACATGCATTATATATGCTAATTAGTAACAAAATTAAACTATATAAAACTCTTTGAAAACCACTGTTGATGTGAGATCCAGGTTCTAACAGATCTCATTAACGAACCAACACACTGGCACTATCGAACCCGTTTCTTCATGATCGAAATGAGCATAATCTCTTCACACATTCCTATCCTCAGCTAATAACTAACTAACTCACTGGCACTATCGAACCCTTAGGTTCAAGGTCGCGCATACATAAGCTCTCCATATATACCTATCCTGAGCCAATGTTTTCCAATCACCCCCTATATAATCTACTTCCCTCAAATCGCAATTAATGTTATTCTCCCAACTCATTCTTGGTCTACCAACTGGGCGTTATCCCTCAGGTTTTTCTACAAGAAGCTTCCATGCACGTCTTTCATTCCCCATTCGTGCCACATGGCCTGCCCATCGCAGTCTACGAGACTTAACTGTTCTCATTATATCTGGCTTCCTACAGAGACCATGTAATTCACTGTTATGCAGTCTTCTTCATTCAATCCTCAGCTAATATTTTCCAATAAATTTCTAAAGATCTAATTGGCTTCTAACTTCTTATCTAACCACCTCTCTGGCACTATCAAACCCGGAGGTTCATGGTTACACATACATAAGTTGTCCATTCATTCTTATTTTGTATTTATTTTTTTCCAATATTAACTGCACAATTCACCTCCCTCAAACCTTGTTATTCTCCCACCTCATTCTTGGTCTACCTACTTGGAGTTTTAACTCTAAACTTGTAACACTTCAAGAAGTTTACATCCCCCTCTTTCAATCCCTGTTCTTGTCATATGTCCAACACTAGAACTGGCCAAGAACACATTCAGTCCCTCTCAGATCTCGTTTCCCGAGTTTCCAACTCTCGTTGCTTCAACGAAGGCACGTGATGCATTCTAGTGGGAGAGGAAAACCAAACGAATGCAAGCGATACCGACCGGGAGTCCCGTTGTATCAGATTTCCCGTGAACCTGAACAGTCTTCATAAGAAAAATAATGGATACATAGAATAAAGTGTGTCTGCATTCACAATGTCAAGGTAAATAGGTGATTCTGACAAGGGAACTATCAACCATTGCATGCCAAAACATATCTTGCAATTTATTCCAGAGAAGCGTTGTGATGTACAAGCCCTTGTCCAAAAATATATCTGCCGTTTTTAACTTCATGGCACTAAAATCAAGCGCCAAATCTGTAATTTAAATTATAGAGAAGTAATACAACTCCTGTATTGGCAGATTGAAAAACCCTCACTACCCACCGTCCGCGCCGCGTCCTGCCTCGCTCAGTTCAGTGCTTAACGCATGCAGGGATGTACATCTCCTCCGTACAGTGAGCTACCATTGCTGGATTCTGGCTTCAATTTCTCTGCCTTGCACTTTAAAACGGCAGATTTTTTGGACACGACCCTGGTACATCACAACGCTTCTCTGGGAAAAATTTCAAGGTAGGTTTCGGCGTGCAATGGTTGACAGTTCTCTTGAGAGTTAGAAAAAGTATATTTGTAGGGCTGCCTCTCAAATATCACTTAATGCATCTCCAAAGTTTTAACGCAATAATAATAGCATAACATTCCTGAAAAGCTTGAAAATCACTAAAATTATATTGATTCCGGTGGATATCGTTGCTTCCGATTCCGGCCGAAGTTGACGAATTTATCAGGGTGTAAAAAAAAATTGAGAATGTCTTCCTTCGGAAGGAAAATAAAGCCCAGTGATCAATCTCATAGATTCACAACACTAAAAAAAAAGAAGAGGTTTCTTAGTAAGATGTGTGGTCCCACGTTTGAATTCCAAAGACAGAGTTGTTAAAGAGGGACCTACACCTTTGAGGATAAAAAAAAAGTATTTTTCATTTTTATATAGGTTGAAACTTCATCTTTAAATTAGTGAAAGATTTACACTGATATCTCTATTACTTTTCGAGTTATGTTTAAAATGTGCAATGCTATCATTCGAGTGAGCCCTTTAATTTTAGAAGGTACCTATATCTTCGGTAAGTTTGTCGCTTGTTTATCGTAACTTAATATTTTCAATACTGTTTCCCTGATAACTTCCAATTTTTTTACGATACTGAGATGAAATTTTGTATGTATATGTAGTTTACAGAAATGAACTAAATATACTACAATTAGTAATGTATTTATTACATTGTATTTTTAAAAACATATTTTTAATGCTAATTTTAACAAAAATAAGTATGCAACAATTTAAAATAAAAAATAAAATATTTACACTCTATATAATTAAACAATTGTAGTATATTTTATAGCTACAATATTAATGAGTAAAATAAAACAAGAATCATGCAAATATATTGAAAGTTAGGAAAATTATCAGGGAAACGGCAAGACAATGCAAAAGTTTCAGCTGACATTTTGAATATTTAATTAACTGTAACAACTGAAGTTAGATTGTACTTAAGTACACAAACATGCCCACATTGTATTATAAATACTACATACCAAATTTCATTTCTGTAACCAGCATTGTTGCTGAGAAAAAAAATATTGAAGTGTGCCATATTTTTAATGGCTAAAGGTGTAGGTCGCCTTTTAAAAATTATCGTTAACAAAACTTAATTACTTGACCCATACATTATATATTGTAATAATATGCAGACATTCCTAACTAGTGTACAAAATATATAATATTACAGTACATTAGAAAATTGCAAGCACAGAATGTTAATTATTTGCAGTATACGCTAAAGTTTAGATAAAGACACAGGCCTACAATTTAAGCATATATTCATACAAAGCAAGGTGAATATGTTATGGATGATTATGACGACCAGATGGTTTTGGTCTTAAAATTTCCTGACTTTCTCTCATATGGAAACATGTCCATACCAGGGATCTAAACCGGACCCACTGTGTCTGAAGCTATGACTTTACCACAAAACCACCACGATGTAGCATTGCATTTACTACTTCAATAAATTATCAGAAATCTTTGAATTTAATTGAAAAACCATCCATTTTTATGCATTTCTCACTTGTTAAACAATATTTCATATTTGAAGAGAAAAATTATACGCTCAGACCGGGATTTGAACCCGGGACCCTTGGTTCTCTAGACCAAGTGCTCTACCAACTGAGCTACCTGAGCAAGTACCGATCTAAACGCAAATCTTTCTCTATATACATGTACGAAATCAATAATAATAATATTTCATATGTTTTACTGCATAAATCCAATGATTATAGTCACTATGTAAATTCATATAAATCAGCTCTTATTTACTGTATGTCCAACCGATGAGAGGGGCTGGCGAGATGAACTACAAATTTTCTCTTCTCTACACACATTGCATTATGTGCATACTATAGGGGTTTTCACGTCTGGAAAATAACATTGATCATATAGAACAATTATTGCTAGTAAACGTATCATATTATATGAGATTGATTTATTAGTTCCGTCATTTTAAATAAATAATTAGTTTCATTAAATTCACTAATAACTTTGCCAAGAAAGTGAGGCCCCGATTTATGAAAAAATACCATTGATGAACGTATAATTATCACACAATTATTTAATAAATTAGGGTTGAACCCAATTATCGGAACAGCAGTTAGCGGAGAAGTCACTGAATCATCCCCTTTCAACGAAACTTGTTTTGTTATGTACATCCATGGTCAAAATAGTATACGAAACTTACGTATATCACACGTATCAGAAGAATGTTCTGAAGCTACTGGCGTCTATTTGTTCACTATCTATAAAATTCCAAAAGTCAATATTGTTCTTTAGTAACAACAATGGTATGGTCACGATTTAAATTTAGTAGCAGACGTGAAGATAATTGTGCCGCAAACTTACAATAATGCTGTACTTTGCTAGAAGGAGAAGAGGGAGATATTTCCATCTCCGTCACTCAGTGTGCGGCATCAAGCAGCAACAGCGTTCCTGTTATATTTCTAGATATGAAAAAGACATTATAGCAGGGACGTCCAAACTATTGCCCCTCCACTACTTTCTATTCGACCCCTGTAAGTCTGTATTATTATAATAAAATAAAATATGCTAAGGTTGACCTATAATATTAGTCTATCAGTAACGCAACAAAAATTTTGAAATATGACAATATAAAAGAAAAGTAGTAAATCAACACACGCTTATAATAATAATAATAATAATAATAATAATAATAATAATAATTATTATTATTATTATTATTATTATTATTATTATTATAAATAAATATTATTATTAATACTAATAATAATGTTGAGTGATTCCGGGTTATGTGGCCGTGGTCCATAGTTGGTGTTGATAACAGACGTTTCGCCCTCAACTGCGGAGGGCATCTTCAGTGGCGAGTGCTTCTAGGCGTGTTTCCTGGTCGGAAGATCTACTTAGAGTGAGCGCTGCGGACGTTGTGGACGTTGTATTGATACTAGTGGTGGGTGCAGGGTGAGTGGGCGTGGCTCTTGCTGATTGGCTAATGGTCGTCTCCTTGTTGTCCCTGGTGTTAATGCATTTATTTTCTAGTGTATGATACCAGGCCTTAGACAGTTTGATACCTTCCTCTTTTCTGTTAATATTTCCCTTATGCTTGTATATTTCTGTAGCCTCTCGGTATAATCTAGGGAAATAGTAGGAAGTTGTGGCTAAAACTTGTGTATCGTCGAATAGAATCTGGTGTCCATTCGTAATGGCATGTTCTGCTACAGCTGATTTATCCATTTCTCCTTGTCTGCAATTTCTTTTATGTTCTGATAAACGGGTGGCTATACTTCTTTTCGTGGTCCCTATATATGATTTACCACACGAACAAGGAAGTCGATATACGCCGTATACTTGCAATTTCTTTTATGTTCTGATAAACGGGTGGCTATACTTATTTTCGTGGTCCCTATATATGATTTACCAAACGAACAAGGAAGTCGATATACGCCGTATACTTGCAATTTCTTTTATGTTCTGATAAACGGGTGGCTATACTTCTTTTCGTGGTCCCTATATATGATTTACCACACGAACAAGGAAGTCGATATACGCCGTATACTTGCGGCGTATATCGACTTCCTTGTTCGTGTGGTAAATCATATATAGGGACCACGAAAAGAAGTATAGCCACCCGTTTATCAGAACATAAAAGAAATTGCAGACAAGGAGAAATGGATAAATCTGCTGTAGCAGAACATGCCATTACGAATGGACACCAGATTCTATTTGACGATACACAAGTTTTAGCCACAACTTCCTACTATTTCCCTAGATTATACCGAGAGGCTATAGAAATATACAAGCATAAGGGAAATATTAACAGAAAAGAGGAAGGTATCAAACAGTCTAAGGCCTGGTATCATACACTAGAAAATAAATGCATTAACACCAGGGACAACAAGGAGACGACCATTAGCCAATCAGCAAGAGCCACGCCCACTCACCCTGCACCCACCACTAGTATCAATACAACGTCCACAACGTCCGCAGCGCTCACTCTAAGTAGATCTTCCGACCAGGAAACACGCCTAGAAGCACTCGCCACTGAAGATGCCCTCCGCAGTTGAGGGCGAAACGTCTGTTATCAACACCAACTATGGACCACGGCCACATAACCCGGAATCACTCAACATTATGAATACCGGCCGTGAAAGCCTGCATTCAAATACTAATAATAATGAGAATAAAATAATAAAAAATATTATTTATTTATTTATTTATTTATTTAGCAGGCTTCACATTATTTCACAACAAATTATAATAATAAAGCCTGGTATGTCCTTTAAGGGCAAAAGGCCTCCCTGTACAGGGGTTAAGCTCTATTGTGAATGTCACCCGGTGAGCTACTCCATGGTGAGAAGTTGACTTGGATGTTGTACTTGGTTTGTATACACTGTCTGTTCTGTGATTAGTTAATGCACACATCTAGGCCCTTCCCCCACCCCTTGGGATACCTCGGTCGTCATGACCATACTCCCAAGTCCTAGTTCTAGTCCTCCCTATCCTATGTTCACATCCACGTTCAACTTCACGGTCCTTAAACCAACACCCCAGGGAGAGGGTGTTGGAGTTAGCAGTTCTGGGAATAAAATGCACAGTTGGCTCTCCATCGTTCTCCAGCTTTTCCTGCATCTGGCGACTCTGGACCATTGCGCCCCTGCTCGTTCTTTGAAGAGGTCTGCCCATCGTCGTCTTGGTCTTCCGCGCTGTCTCTTGCCTGTGTACGGGTCCCACATGGTTGTTTTTATTGTCCACCTGTCGCCCTGTATTCTTGCGACGTGGCCTCCCCACTTTCATTTTTCCCTGATGGCTTGTTGTGCAGAATCAGTTGTTGAGGACATCGCTTGAAGTGTTGTATTCGAGATTCTGTCCTTCAGAGTTATGCCTAAGATTTTCCTCTCCATTTTCCTTTGGCACACTTGGAGTGTGTACTTCAGTTTGGCAGTAAGATTCCAAGTTTGGCAGCCATATAACGTGTTGGAAGAACACAGGTTTGTAGTGTTTCCATTTTGAGTTTCCGGTTAAGTGACTTGTCCAGCAGTATGAATTTCAGCGACCAGAACGCCTTCCAGGCGAGAGCTAAACTTCTGCTTATTTCCTTCTCTACTTTCAGTTGGAAGGAGAGTAGTTGTCCTAAGTATACGTACTCGCTTACATATTGAAGATCCTTTCCATCGACTTTGATTGGGTTTTCCGGACCATTTGACATAATTTGTGTCTTGCTTTTGTTCATCGAAAGGCCTGCAATTTTGCTAGTTTCTGATAGCTCTTGTAGCATTGATTGGAGTTGTTTAGGAGATCTGGCGAATAATACCACGTCGTCAGCGAATCTTAAGTTGGATAGCCTGCTCCCGTTTATATTTACTCCGTATTTCTTGCTCCAGTTTAGTTTTCGAAATATGTCTTCAAGCACGCATGTAAAAAGTTTAGGAGAAATTGGGTCGCCTTGTCGTACTCCTCTTTTGAGACTGAATGGTTGTCCCACAATTTCTGTCTTCACCTTGGCAAAGCTTTGGGTGTAGATCTTATACAGAACGCGGATGTATTTGTGTTCGATTCCTTGGGTGTGTAATGCCTGGAGGACATTTGAATGTTCTATTGAGAGAATGCCTTGTTGTAGTCGACGAATGCTAGGTATAATGTATGGTGGTATTCAACTGTCTTTTCTATGATTTGGTTAATTGCTTGGAGATGGTCTGTAGTACTAAAGCCTGAGCGGAATCCGGCTTGTTATCTTGGTTGGTTTTCGTCCAGGGATTTTGTTAGTCTTCTTGTTAGCACTTTTGAAAATAGTTTGTATAGATTGGACATCAGGCTTATGGGTCGGTAATTATTCAGGTCATCTTTTGTGCCTTTCTTGTGGAGAAGAATGATTGGATTTGATTTCCATTGCTCGGGTATCTCTTCTGTCTGCAGAATTTTGTTAAAGATGTTTGTGAGTGATGGTAGTATTTGATCTGAAGCCAGTTTTAGCAATTCGTTGTATATTCCATCCTCTCCGGGTGTTTTACCATTTTTCATTTCATCTATTGCAGTTCTTATTTCGCTGGCCAGTACTGGGGGTATGGTGTCGGCCTGGTTTTCGAGTTTAGCATCGAATATGCCTATGTGATTTGTTGCCTGGATTGTTAGGGAGCTTATGTATAGGGATTTATGGAAATCTGTGGCTGACTGGATTATATCTGATCTTAGTGTGTTGCGGCCTCCTGCTTGGTTCTTAGTTCCTAGCATCCATTGTTTGCCACCTTGTCTTTCCCTCTTTGCTTACCTTATCGATTTGGAGGTTTCTATTATTTGCCTAGTTATTGCTGTGCGGTACTCTCGCAGATCTTTCCGTATTTCCATTTTCGTCAGCTTGTCCATTGCGGCATACTCGGTTCTATTTGACTCCGAAGCGTCTCTGGTTTGCAGCATCTCCGATCGACGTTCAATTAAGGCAATGGTTCCTTGATTGAGTTTACCTTCTTTCTCAGCTTTTGTATTTTTGCTGGAGTCCTTGGTCGCCTGTAGTATACATTGTTCCAGGGATTTGTACAGCTCTTGAGAGCCTGCTTCTCGGTTGGGGTTGGACTCGGCAATTCTTTCGCGAAGATGTAGCTGGAATTTGTTGCTGTCTATGTTTTCTATATTTGGTCTATGTTGCTTTGCTGGATGCTTCCTTCTTCTTTCTATCTTCATTCTTGCCCGCACCATCCTGTAGTCGGTACTGAATTTCAGGTTGGCTACTACTTGGATATCTCTTATGGTTATCTGGTTATCGCTTAGGACGTAGTCAATTTCGTTCTTTGTGTTGCCGTCTGGCGAGCGCCAAGTCCACTTTGAGCTAGGCCTTTTCTTAAAAAAGGTGTTGGCTATCTTTAGTTTATGTTCTTGTGCGAATTGAACGAGCTTTTTCCCTCTTTCATTTCTTGCCCCATACCCATATCTTCCCACTGGGTCTTCATCCTCGTGGCTGCGTGGGCCAAATTAGCTGTTGAAATGTCCTATGATTAGGTTTAGTGCAGATTTGTGCCGATCATTGGTAGTTCCCAGGTTCCAGTAAAATTGTTCTATAATTTCATCGCTGTAGGCTTCTGTTGGGGCATAAACTTGAATGATTGTTATTGTGGAGCCTCTAGTTGCTAATTTTAAGACTCCGATCCTTACAGACACCCCTACTATTTGTTGCTCCATATGTTTGACTTGTTTTCTGATGATGAAACCTACTCCTCTTTGTCCAGGAGTTGTGCCCATATCATATAATATAATAGGTCTCCGTTTTGTTTTTCTATGATGTCTTCTCCAGTTCTTCTAATTTCACTAAGACCTAACTTACTTACTTACTCACTGGCATTATCGAAACCATAGGTTCATGGCCGCGCGGACATAAGCTCTCCATACATCCCTATCCTGAGCTAATGCTTTCCAATCATTTCCTGTATAATCTACTTCCCTCAAATCATAGTTAATGTTGTTCTTCCATTTCATTTCTGGTTCTAAGACCTAATACGTCGAATTTTATTTATTTCAAAGTATGATCTAACTCTTCCTCTCTTTCGCTTGTTCTAAGTGTTTGTATATTCAGTGTTGCTATTGAAATTGTATGGTCGTTGCTTGTTCTTGTTCTGGCATGTGATAAGATAGTGTGCTTTAGGTGTCTTGCTGTTGAAGGAGAGTAGTCCAGTTTACCCACTGATTGTTTATCAACATTTTTTGATACCCAACTTGTACGGTGTTACCATTCTCTCGCTCTTCTCTTGCACATTGTCTGAGTGCTTGTTGGATCTCTCTTTCCTGTCTAGTCAGATCAGAATCTATGTAGCAGTCTTGTCCTTTTAATTTGTTTTTGTTTTTCATGACGGCGATTTTATCTTCCATTGTTTCATCTGTACTTTCACGAGGCCCCTGTCTAATTTGTCTTTTCCTATGAATGTTGCTCTGATATAGTCTTCTTTGCATTCGATTTTTCTGAGTATTGCTTTCATTTTGTCTTCTTTTGTGTTGTTTGCTTCCTCGTCAAAGTCCTTGCTTTTTATAATTATATTGTTTCTCTTTTCACTGCGTTGTCTATTTTCCTCTGCATTTTCCAGTGTTTTTAGCCTTTCTTCTATTCGTCTGACCGAATCGTTTGTGCTGTTTTCCCCGCTGGTTATCTTTTCTTCTAGTGAGGAACATTTTTCTTCTAGTTTCTTGTCCAAAATTCTTGATTTCGTTCTTTAGATCTGTGATGTCTTTGTTACTCTCTTCTCTGAAATCCTCGTTTGTCTTCTGATTTCTTTGAGTTAATTTAGTATGTCTGCAAACATGTATTTTAAACCTCCGCTGTTTCCCGCTCAATCTTCCTCGTCGCTTGTACTTGTGCGGTTTGAATTATTGTTCTTTGTATTGTTTTTCCGGCCTGACTTATTACCCGCCATGGTGTATCTGTTTTCCGGTGTTATGGTGGTCTCTGCCTTGGGATTTGATTACGCCCAATTAATCTAATGTCGATCTCTACGTCTCTCTGTTATGAAACTCTCCATCGTCCAATTCGTTTTTCCCTCATGCTGCTCAAAATAACAACAATCCACGTTATTTTTGGCCGTCCTCTTCTTCTCCTATCAAGTGGCGCCCATTCTAGTATTATTATTGGGGATCTATCTTCCGCCATTCATTTCATATGACTATACAATTTTAAGTGTTTGTTTTTCATGAAAATCGTAGATGAAGTTTGAACATTGTTTAATTACACTATTTCTTATTTTATCTCTTTCATAAATAATAATAATAATAATAATAATAATAATAATAATAATAAACTAGTAGCTATAATAGGGCCTATGGCCCGCGCCACCTTTATTTTTCTTCTATTTGGCCCGCGATACAAATAGGTTTTGGCAGCTCTGCCCTATAGCATCAAAACAAGACTTGTAACTGCCTTCTCGAGAATAGGCATACTTCTTGGACGCACAGTATTCTACATACATAGTGTTCTGGCCAAGAAGCAGGTCTTTCACTGCAAACTCAGCATTATCCACTCTTTCCCTAACTCATCTTTCCTTTTTGTATCCTCACGCAAACCATTTATTTTGGTTTTGTCTATCATCTGATGTATTTTTCTGCCTCTAACCTTTTTTTTTCCCCTTGACCATGCCTTCTAGGGCATCCGTAAGCAGGCAGTTTCTTCTTAGCTAGTGGCCAATACAATTTATTTACCTCTTCTTTATGAGTTCCAGTATTGTTCTTCCTTCACCCACTATGTGTAGCACATCTTTATTTTTTTTTTTATTTTGACATTCAATTTTATGCACCACATCATTCTCCATATCCACATCTCAAAAGCGTCCAATCACTTTTCCTCATTCCGTCGTAATGTCTACGTATATGCACCATACAATGCTACACTCCACACAAAGCACTTCACTAGCTTCTTCAGTAATTATTTTGCCCAAGGTCCGCAGAAAATGCTTCACTTCTTGTTAAAAGGTTCTTTTGACATTGCTCTCCTCTGCTTTACTTCTTGATAGGAGTTCATGTTACTACAAATAGTACAACCCAAGTATTTGAAGATCTCCACTTGCTCAATGGCCTCATCTTTAATCCTCACAGTATAATAATATAATAAAATGCGTATAGTAGGATAACTGAAGAATAAGTAATAAAGTTGGGTTTTGTGGAAGAGATCTGAGTTGTAACCTAGTTTATTGTGACCTGTTCACTTATTCACAGTTTAATGAAGGTTTTGATATTCCTTAGATAATACATTTAAACTGCCACAGCACCATTTTAGAAACAAAGAATTGTGATGAGACAACATAAAGTACATTTTCGTTTTACAAATAATCCAACTCTTATGTCGTAAACCCCTAAGTAAATTACGACATTAAACAAAGGAAGATCGTAAAATACAACGTTCATGTTGCTCGTAACTTTACGTTCTCTGTCACATTAGAATGACAAAGAAAAATACTGAATTGTTGAAGGTACAATCATTATATATTAAATTGCAACCTACAAAACTTCCAGAAAATAAGTATCGGTAATAATATCTCAAGTGTTTTCTTTATAAAAATCATCAACTGATTATTACAGCCCATTAAGGGTATCTGCTTCTTTTAGATTTTTCTACCAGGTTGATCACTTTTTAGCCTAGTTCCACTAGTTATTGATATCCAGTTTCCTAATGTCTTCGTTCAATTCATCTCCTATTGGGTCTTCTAACTCTTCGTCTCCTTTCTGATGTGTTGTCGGTAACTTTTAACAATATTTTCAGTTTTCATTCTCTGAACGTATACTGTTGAATTTACTCTAGCTATTCTAGTTGGCATTACTATAGTGAGTTATAAAGTTCATAGAATTCTTTATTTTTCCTATATGCAGATAAAAATTTAGTCATCTGCAAACAATACGGTGTTTAATTTTGCATTTTCTCATATTCTTATTCTAAATTTATATTTCTTGTTCCAGCAACATATTACTTCGTTGATATAATCGCAAAGAGTGTTGGAGATAGTTGTCTCACGCCGCGATTTATAATTCCTTCTTCAGAAAATCTGTTATTTAATTTAATCCTTATGGTGTTGTCTTTGTAAATATTTTGTATGATCTGCAGAAGTAAATTTGGTACATTTCTGTCTTCCGATATATTGTAGAGTTTTGATTTCTTGACTGTGTCGAATGCTTTTTCAAAATCTATGAAAGCAAAAATTATGGCACTTCAAGGTGTAGATCCTGTCAGAAGTAAAATTGTACTTGATAGTCAAATTTTGGAGCAGATGAATAATTTTACATATCTAGGAGTAATATCTCATATGAAAAAAAGGATGAAAATACAAAAATATCAATTTTTAAAAGAATTTTAAGGTTAATAAATTCGATCTTCAAGCCACATTTAGTCCAAAAACATTCAAGACTAAAAGTGTATAAAACATTGGCTCTTCCAACTCTTTTGCATAGTAGCGAAGTATGGACGTTGAAACACAAGGATATTCAAAGACTTAGATCTGCTGAAATGAGGTACCTTCGGAGAACTGCAGGATACATACTCCTAGATCACAAAAAATGAAGATATCTTAGAAGAATTACACATGGAACCTTTAGAAAACAAAATTTCTGATTATAAGTCAAGATGGATGCAACATGTTCACCGAATGGAAGGTCACAGGATACCTAAACAAATGTTAAGATATTAACCTGCAGGAAGAAGAAGATCAGGACATCCACTCAAAAGACTTCTGGATGGTATTTCTCTTGAGGCCGAAACAGGTCAACAAATGACCTAAATTGGCGAATGTAATATGATGATGATGACAAATAACAATTAGTATAATTATTTGGGATACTCTTTAGGATACAGAAAATTACAACACGTCGAAATAAAATTGAATAGATTCAGACACTTCAGTGCTACAATACATCGAACATTAAAATATAACATAAGGCGAGAAACACTGCTAACATTATATAGAGTGGTTGCATTGACATTCTTATTATATGGATGTGAAAGTTGGACACGCACCTACGATCAATCAAATAGAAGTTTCAGAAATTAAATTTCTCCACTTTGTAACTGGAAAGATATTATTAGATCACAAAAGAAATACTGATATCAAATAGGAATTGAACATAGAACCAATCACAACATTAATAGAAAAATATACAATAAATTGGAGAGACCATGTTCTGCGAATGTCAAACACTAGGACGGAAAGAACTGTTTTTATATCATAATCCGAGGGGAACAAGAAATATAGGCCGACCTTTAAAGAGATGGCTTGAGTAATTTTGAGTCCGAACAGACCAACGAGTCTAATTCGTAAAGACGATGATGATGACAAATAACAGTACTCAGAGGTTAATTACACTGGTCTACAAAAATGAACTTTTTTCACGTGAATAAAAATAATAGATTCTAGAAGTATTTTTCACGCTGAATTCAAATGTCATTTCAGTTTTTCCCCATCAGACAGGAGTTTTGTGTGATGTTATTCGATTTCGTTTTAATGCTACACATTTGACTTGCCTAGAAAGTGGTAAATAGTGATTTTTTGTCATATTTCGCATCTGGAACATCTCTCTTCTTGGTCCAACAATAGTTAACTTGCCTTGGTACCTGTTTTCCATTGTAGACATTTGTTGATGATAACGCTCACCGTGTTCATCGCTGACAGCCCCAAGAATTTTCGGGAAGAAGTCTAAGTTAGTGTCCAAGAAGTGAGTTTTTAAATACCGGTACATGTTGCTTTATTAGAATTCAGAAGATCAGCCACTAGGCCACGATAGTTTTCTGTTTTATGGTTTCCAAGGAAATTGCAACATGTATTTTTGAAACACTGCCAGGCTGCTTTTTCAAGTGGATTTAACAGTCCTCAGAATGTTCATCAGCCATTAATGATCACATTTGTGGTCCTATAAAAATTCCTTCTTTCAGTTTAGACTCATTGATTTTGGGAAAATTTTCGATTTCAAGTACAAGAATCCTTCAGAAAATTTATCCATTACTTTGACGAAATTTTTCATTACTCCTAATTGAATATACAATTGAGGTAAATATATTTTTTAGGATTCACTAAAGGGGTATGTGACACATTTTTCTGGCCAGGGATGAGATTCACGTTTTAGGCCATTATTTTTAACGAATTGAGACTGACACATCACAAAGCCAGATTAACAGGGCTGAGCATGTCAAAATATGAATGAACCTGAACAGTCTTCTCTTTTGATGCTTCAGCATGACATTATATATAATTTCCTTGAATACAGCTTGAATATAAAATTCTAAATGTAGAGTAAAAGTTCCTATGAAAGGTCAAAGCGAATGCTAAAATAAGATTTTAAAAAGTAGCTGTCATAAAAACTGTGCCTGATGGAAAAATTCTGACTAAATTTCTGATTTCAGTAAGAAAAAATGCACTAGATTCACTAATCAGGTTTCTTGTGAAGAAAACCTTGTCGACCAGTGTTACGCTTATATCTGTAAGAGCTCTTAGAGAGATCATCACCCTCTTACGTCCCCTACGGTAGGCCAATAAAAAATGTACCTCCATCAATCTTCCCATTCTTCTGCTCTATTTAAAATCTTCCCAATCATAATCTCTACATTTTAAATTTGTCTTCACATGGTGTATTGATTTTCTTTCTTGTGGCCTTCCTCATAGCATTTGATATTTAGATTTAGCATTCGTTGTGGCAGTCTTCCCTCTTCCATTATTTTGAAGTATCCGAACTTTTTTACTATATTTTATTTCGTATTGTGATGAATTTAATTTCTTTAATTTATTAAAATGAGTGTTTAAAATAAACCATTATAATGCTCAACCCTTTACACATGCAACTTTCGCCAACATGAAAACTAAAGTGTAGCGTGTGGTGATATTTCAACGTAAACAATATTAACAATATTCTGTACGTGTACGATACTGAAGCAGTAATTTCAGACCCGTCATCTTTAAATAAGCGTTCATTACTCTTAAAACCCGTTCACATCACGTTACATACATAGAAACATTTCAATGCACAGAAAACTACATACCTCGTATTAACACCACTGATTCATGACGAAGAAAATTGTATGTCGCATTCCCTCCATATTTTTATGATATTCTAAATGGTGGACTTAAGTGAGCATCATAACAATACATCAGGTGCCTTAATAATAATAATAATAATAATGGTAATAGTAATAATAATAATAATAGCCTGATTATGATGATTATTTATTCAAACTAGCAGAGTAAAAGTCATAAGGCCTTCTCTTCCACTCAACCTGCGAAAAATTATTAAATACAAAACTATATTTATAGGAGATCATAACTTATACAATTATAAGTAAATATTTAAACAAATTAAACCAAAATTATGATGAATTAAGTCAATAATATTAGAGAAGAAAAAATTAGAAACAGTTAATCAATCTATTGAAAAGCCAATTCCAACAGAAAGATTTTTAAATTTATTTTAAAAGAAGCTAGTGTCAATCAGTCCCAGAATTATTGTTATAGAGAGTCCCAGAGTCTAGCACTAGTACAGTATAGGAATTAGAATAATGAGAGTTCCGTGTTGTGGGATGTGAAGTAGGAGGTTCAGGTGTGATCGTGTACCCAAATTGTGATCGGAGGATAGGAGATGGAAGCGAGAGATTTAGTAGCTTAGTGAAGAGATGTGTATAATTTTGAATAGCAGAATAGGATGCATTTTTTCACGATCATGGAGATGGAGTCAGCTTAGTTCGCGAAAGAATGAAGAAATATGGCAACATATACTAATATTTAAAATATATCTGATACACATGTTATGAATATGTTGAAAGTGATGTGCCAGTGCATCGTTAATGTCTATCAATAAAATGTCACAATAATCAAAATGCGGCAACACGAGTTTGCACTAGAATTATTCTTTTGAGATCAGTCGGAAGAAAATTTCTGAATCTAGAGGGTATTATTGAAAATACCCTTTTTGACATTTGTTTTATTTGGATCTTTCAACCCAAACGTTTAAAAAAGGACGAATAAGGTATTATTTTTTCATCTAGCATGTTCGCCGGCATATTGATATTGTTAATGATGTACAGTGGTCTTGGATGTCCAATGATTACACTGGTCAACATGATTTTTGCCTCATGAGTACCAATAGTTGTGCTTAATGCAGTTTTTATCGTGTTTTCAAATACATATCCGGAATTTCTCCATCACGCACACTTTTTTTATTTCAATTTCAATTAATGGATTTAAATTATTATTTTATGTCCACAGCTGTGGTCTCTAGGTAGTGTGCTGCCTTGTCACGCAGCGGGCCCGGGTTCGATCCCCGGTCGGGACAGCTTTTCTGGGTGAGGTTTTTATCGGGGTTTTTCCTCACCTGTAAGACAAATGTCAGGAAAACTTTAAGGTCAAAACGGCCCCCGAAATCATATGGCCATCGCAATCATTATCATTCATATTCATCTTAGGATTAGGGACTCTCCTGGCGCACCATTATCATCACCATCACCCATCATATCATCGGGGCAACGTAACCCCGCCTTCCAGGCGCCCCAATCTCAGAAGTGGGTACAAGTACGCCATGCCAGAAGAGAAACCAAGAATGTCGAAAGACAAATCTGGGGCATTTGGGGAAAATTATTATTTTATTAATAACTGTTTTTTCTTCCATGTGTCCATTGTAAAATAAAACGGGGAACACTTACATCGAGAGATTTCAGCTATGGAAAAGAGATATCAAGGCAAATGTAATCCTAATATGCTGGCCGATTATTGTTGGACCATCAAGAGGGATACTCCACAGGCAAAATATAACAGAAAATCGTCATTTCTTACTTTCTTTCTAGGTGAGTCCGAATGTTCTAATATTCTGTAGTTACGAATGTAGAAAATATTGAAGTGTTTGAAATTATAAATTCCTGTCTCTCGGAAACCTTGCGTGATGGAAAGAAGCCGATATCATATTTTAATTCAGGTGAGAAAATACTATCTGAATCACATATTTTTCTTTCTGAGACAAAAAAAACTTTCTTTTTTGTTGCTCAGTGTTATCGCTCGGATTGAGTCTAATTCCAAGGTCTTTGCACCATTGTGATATTTGTATAAGGCCAGTGTTAAGTTTGTTTTAATTGAGTTAGTCAGATTTGAAATTAGAGTAAATTTGGATATCGTCATCATGATAGTGAGATTGTCGTAATTTTGTTGAGGTGTCATTAATGTATAACAAGTATAGAAATGGAACTAGAGCACTGTCTGCCCTTGGAGTACACCTGACCTCACGAATCGCCAGGACGAGGAAAGATTTTGGACAGATGCCTATTGCTGGTGATCTTAGAGATAGGAATTGAACTAGTCAAAGCAATTTTATGACTTGTTTAATATTTTAGTATGGCTAATAATATGGTAATGTCTACCTATCGAAAGCTTTAACAAAGTCTAGAAGTACAAAGTTCTCTTCTGTCCATAGTTTCTCTAGTGTTCTCGACAATGTCGAGAAGTTCAGTACTTGTATGGAGTCCCTTTCTAAAGCCTGACAACGTTATTAATTTAATTGAAGAGAAAATGTAATATAGTAGGAACTAAAATATAGTACAATTGCATGAATGGAAAACTGTTACGAATTCGTTGAAAAATTATCGTCTATCGACATACACGTTACAACCCACACGCAAATCACTTCTTCCATTCATTGTATTGTAATATACATTTCCCGAAAGAACCTTTTAATTATCTATACGTGATGTCTCCCCTGATTCTATCGTTCATATCCTGTTTTCGCCTTATTTTATACGCTATTCAACGAAAACATGCATTTCTTTGAACTGAATTCTGCTCAGCTTTTGCTTTGTACAGTCAATTACTCTTAAAATTATGTTTTAGGAATAATTTAGGAAAAACTAACATTTTACTTCGAGTAACTGATATGTAAAATTATTTTTCATTTACTATAAAAATTACCATTACTTCAATTAAATGTAGATACATATTCTACAACGCATACAAAATCATGTATACAAATTAATTAAAGAATAATTATTTATTTTACAAGGGTTTACGGTGAGGTTTCTCGGATGAGTTTAGAAGCTTTCACTGATGTCGGAATTTAGAATTTTCAAAACTGTTTTCAGTCCTAGCAATACATTATTTATGTTATTTTATACTATGTGAAATTATATTTATTTTAATAAACAAATATTAAGATATAGGCTACAGATATATATTCAATAACTATATGTAAGATACCTCTAATATGCTAACAAAAAACTTAACTCTTACGTTATGTTAAGATTATTTCAATGTTTGATTCATTTAGCCAGAATATAAGACACTTTTGAAATCCAGAATGGGTTGAAGCAAGGAGATGCACTATCTCCTCTACTATTTAATTTTGTACTAGAGCATGCCATTAAATCTTTAGAGAATGAGGAAGGCTTACAACTGAATGGTATTAATAAGCTGTTAGTTTATGCTGATGATGTAGTACTACTGGCCGATAGCGAGGAGATACTAAAGGCCAACACGTACACACTATTGAGTAACACTAAGAAATTAGGACTTGAAGTAAATATCAGTAAAACTAAATATATGGTCACACGTAGAAATACATTATATAATGGAAATGGACAGCTAATGACAAATGAGGGAAATTTTGAGGAATTGGCTGAATTCAAATACCCAGGAACAATAATCACAAATAGGAATGAGATGCACAAAGAAATTAAACATAGGCTCAATTCTGGAAATGCATGCTATTATGCATTGCAGAGACTTTTGATTTTCCAACTCCTTTCAAAAAACATTAAGCTGAAAATATATAAAACTATTATTCTACCAGTTATATTATATGGGTGCGAAACATGGACTCTTACTTTAAGGGAGGAAAGGAGATTACGAGTATTTGAGAATAAAGTTCTTAGGAAAATTTTTGGACCAAAGAGAGATGAACAGACAGGTGAATGGAGAAGACTACATAACAATGAACTACATTGTCTTTATAGGAAGCCAGATATAATAAGAACAGTTAAGTCCCGTAGACTGCGATGGGCAGGACATGTTGCGCGTATGGGGAATGAAAGACGTGCATGGAAACTTCTTGTAGGAAAGCCAGAAGGAAAACGCCCAGTTGGTAGACCAAGAATGAGGTGGGAGAACAACATTAACTCTGATTTGAGGGAAGTAGATTATACAGGGAATGATTGGAAAGCATTAGCTCAGGATAGGAATGTATGGAGAGCTTATGTCCGTGCGGCCATGAACCTACGGGTTCGATAGTGCCAGTGAGTAAGTAAGTAAGTAAGTTAAGCCAACATAATTATTGGGCCTATTCATTGTATAAACTTAATTGTTATGAATGTGTAGTGAGACATTTGCCATATTACGGAATTTTAACAATGAAACTAATGAAATTCGTTACAATTACTGATAGAGTTAAAAAAATATATTCAAATTGTATCAGAAATATGTTTTTATGTTTTGTATTCAATACCACTACATTGTCATTACGACATTCTGGTATTCTCTCCTGGCATAACGTTATTGTAACTCAATTCTGAGGTTAGGGAGTCTCGAAGGCGGGGTTACGCTGCCCCTCGATGATACATGGTATAAAAAATCTATATTTAACATGAAATAATTTATTTCTGTTTACCCAATAATGAAATAATACTGATGAAATTAACTTATAAATGATTTCCGTCGTTTGTATATGTTAATGATTTTTTTAAATATTGCAGTACTGGGAATTGTAATGTTCCATTTCCTTTTTTTTTTTGTAATTTCATTAAGTGCAGAAATGAGGTGTAGTATGAAAAAAAGAGAGCCGTTCGTACAGAAGCGGAGTAGATTAATCGAACTTCTCAGTAAATCGAATGTACGAGTATAAATCACTTGTCAGTAAATCCAATGTACGAGTATAATCATATTGTGCTGATTAACGAACTCAATCCTGTATTCTTATCAAATGTTACAAGCCGTTTCGTTGAAAAAACAATGAAACAAACATAAGCCGCTCTAGTATCATTGATATTTCTGTTTTTTTATGTTACTTAAACTTCGCATATTTATTGGCATTGGTCAGATTTCGATGTAGATTGTCATGAATGGAGGTGTTATCATCCCAGAATAGGGCATTGGAAACTCTGCTGCCGGCGAGCCTAGCTCAAATGGAAAGCACAAAGTAAGCCACACTTTTGATGTAACTGATTCCATCAAAAGAAGGACCTGGTAAATATGTTTCAGTGAACAACACGTTAAAGCAGCAAATTCTTGTTTTGCGCACAATTGGATTTGCATGAGTCGTGAAAAAGATAAAGCATGTTAGTGACATAATGATCAATTCTGATCGCATTTGTGCTAGGTTGTGTGGCTCAACGATCCTCCTGTTCAGAGGGGCAGAAAGGATAATCGTGATACTTATTTTGTACGATTTAACTTACTTTTCGTGACATTCAGCGAATATGTTCCGTACTTCATAGCCTGCGGATCATATTTTGATAGAATGTGAACTTGATCCTATTAGACAGTGTAAGACGATATGAAAAATTAATATAGGACTGTTATTGTAGCATTGATACGGTGTCGAACATGAATTTTGAAGAAACCTGGAATCCAAATAGAGATACTTGACTGAAACACTAAATATGTAATTGATGAGTTTCCAAGGTGAGTTTACAACTGATTTTGATGGAAGATCATCTGTGAGATTATGTGTACAAAATGTATTGAATGTTGTTCATATCAATTTTTGTTGCACAGACGAAACTAGTATTGGATAGAGTTGAGGGCCGTTCGTAGACTATCGATAGTCCACGTTCAATCATACTGATATTTATGTTTTGTATACCACGGTATATGAATATGTTTTTAGTGTTAATTTACGGGAAGGATGAAAGGTGATCTGGTAATTCAAGCAGATATAATCTGCAAAGGAGGTTGTATAAAAATATCGGAAGGAAGGAAAATCAGACACATATGTGTAAAGGAGGAATAAGAAAACTGTACTTTCTCAGAATTATACCCACTAATCGACGCATAGAAATGGCGATTAGTGAGGTATTTAGCTATACGTTTAACTGTAGGACCCAAAATATTAAATTTTATTAATTTACATTTGAATCCATTTACCCAAGTCAATGTCAAGTAATGCCGCCATTGTACTTCTCTTGGACTTGAATCCCGAGACTGTCTAGTTAATCAGTAGCGGAAGTCTATGTGATTTTCTAAATAAAAACTGATGATTAGGTAAAAGGTTTTTTGCTGATATTTCAGTTTATAATCGAACCAAAATGAGTTTATCCAGTGTTTTCTCTCAAAACATTAGAAGAATGAATGGTCACAGATTTTCTTGGTTGGATGGCATTACCTGTTTTGCCACTATTAGTGATCACTTTACCTTTACCCATAGTTAAGGGAAATTGTGGAATTTAAAGCAAACTTTTACTATTTGAAGTAGCAGTATAAATGTTTTATTTGGGACATGTGTGACTACAAAGTCGGGATTCGGTCTGACCAGAGGCCGGTTGATTGAGAGGTTATGTATTATAGTTTTTAATTAAGAAAATAGTACATCAGGAAGGGTTAGTGGGCGAAGAGTTGCATGAAATTTATTTATTACTTGGTGTTCCTCAGCTTCAAGAACTATTGTGGTGAGCTCAAAGGCAGGGTCCTGAGTTATGATTTGGGGATGACAAGCTAATGTCCGATTTCCTCATATAGCTGAAGGAGGAGGTGATGCTCTACACCTTCGTATTACTTTTTTAAATATCCCTTGGTTGGGTTCTCTGATGAGTAAAATGCTGAATGAAAGCATTCCAGGTCAGCATTTTTCAATTCCGGCAGACGAGTCTGCATCACATATGCAAAGAGAGTGTGTATCTATTTATCACGGCAAAGTTTGAGGTGCCATTTTTTCCATATTTAAATAATTTTAAAGTGTGGGAACTATGTTTTTGTTTGTGCAGTGTGATCTGTTAACGTTGTTACCAGTGTCATAGCTGTTTTTATAGTTACCTGGAAATTAAGGACGGTATATACTAGTTATTCTAGGTTTGAACACAAATTGTTAGCTTAGACTATTGGTTAAGCACGTTTATGTAATTATGCCAATCAATGTGAGCTTGTATATTTAGGGGAGAGGATAAAATAAAGTATAGCAAATTTTTAATGTGTATTGGACAGATTCAAGTGCGTCTGTAGCAGTAATCAGGTGTGGAGAAGTAAGGATATTCTTGAAGAGAGCTATACCTAAAATATCAGAGCGTTTACCAAGACGGAAGAATTTAGGTCCCTTTGAAGCAGAGATTTTTATGTGACCAAGCTGGAAATAGTTTTGAAGTATGACAACGGGAGTTTTTTGGACACGATAATTTCAAAAAGAAAAATATATATTTAAATTCCCTGCAAGCAAATATATTTCTGGCACCTGAAACACTATTTCGGTCCAACTATGACCGATATGCCTCAACTGCAATGACCATGTTCAAAATATGGTTTAGGTTATTTATTTCTAGACTGCATTCAGAGTTCTCGAGATCGAGAAAGGTGTGAGGAATTTTACTTAAATCTTGGAAAGTAAAATGTAAATCTACGGTTCTATTATGAATTGTATAAAATGCCAAGGGAATATCTATAAATTGATAGCTTTGATTCATTTAATGGAATAACCTAACGAAAGCAATTCAATATGGATGTATTCAGGAGTGTTGGACGGAATGTTCGACCCTCATTCGCAGATCTTGCCTCATCTGGTAAGTATTGTACTGTTTCCTCAGATAGATTAAAATTATTTTTGAATTTTTTATCACCACAAGGGTTGCATATTATAGTAAACCCTCTGTGCATTTAAGACTTTCAGGTAATCAGTAATTTTAGACTTGATTTCTTTAATCGTTTTGAAGAGATCATCGTGCCCAATACCGTCATATGTGGTGGACGGAGGTCTTTTTTCAGTAGGGCAAAACTGGAGGATGTCTTTGCACTTTTTAGGTTAGGCACTAGTGTCACTAAATGTTCGAGGTTTGGGGGTAAATGGTCCGGCAGTGGCGGATTGCTCAACTATGCAAAAGTTTTGTTTTGGAGAGCCACAGTCGTAGCCTAACCTGATCTTGTCCGCCCGGATGGTCTCTCTCTCTCTTTTTTTTTTTTGTTCTTCGGTTCCGTGGCAGTTTTATCTTTAGTGGGCAGTTGGAATTCATCTCCTTGTGCTGAAAACAAGAGGACTGAATATTCACTCTCCATACTTAGTTACTGCATCATGGCCGTGATGAATTTGGATATATTATGATCCTTGTTACCTTTTGATTAAGTTTTTCTAAGTAATGTATTCACTTAGACTTTCACGGCCGGACTTGCTATGATGATCTTGAAGAAGATTTTCACAACCACGACCTACAGCCCGAAAATCTTCTTCAATGTCATCTTTCTAAGTAGTTCATTGTCAAGTCCAGTGCAGTATCCGTGCACTCGAACTCTGGGAATATGTGGAATTAGAAATAATTAACGAAGTGTCTCAAATTTGCGAGACAAGATTTCCTCCCTGATATAATCTTCAAATTTTAATTAAGTGTCTTCTTAGGGATCGAGAGCACGAATACACTCGTCCTTCATATCAACATCATCATATTCACTCTAATCCGCCAATTTGCTAGTGTTTAATGCAAGATTTAGTCCGAGCATAGAGCATTATATCACTGAAACACCAACACAAATAAATGAAGGTTTAAATATAATAGAGAGTTCTCGCACCCTACTGAGAAATCTACGTTAATTGTTATCATTACGTCATTATGCTAACATCCAATCAAAGGCGAATGTATAAATATGTTCCCTGATTCCAGGAGGTTTTAGGTCTCCCTCTGTCTCGTCGTCCCTCAAGTTTTCCATTCCAAAACAGATTGGAAACCTTCAAGCATGTTTTATCAAATTTTATTAACTATTGCATGCAGATGACAAGCCTGCTGAATACTTCAATTTCAATATTACGATCGTAATCAGCTTATATGGCACGGAAATCAAAATTTCTTCATGTCCTCTTCGTGAAGCAGCCCTTACTGTAAAGTGAATATTGTTCACTACAAAGAGTACACGGGGTTTTAAAACAAGAAAAAATAATGTATGTTCATATGTGTCTGGATATCTCGAAGATATGATACCAGTGCGCAAATCTGGAGATCGTAAATTCAAATCCCGATGCAGGCATTTTTTCTCTTTAGTTGTATTACAAATACTATTTAAAAACAAAATTTAAATTTAAATTACTTATATCCTACTTTTGATATGAGTATTGAAATTCTGAAATATCCAAATTTTATGCTATCAATTTACCAACACAAATGCAAAAGAGTTTTGAATTTATGTTTAAAAACGAATGGGTTATATAAATATTTGTAAAACTCAGAATTAGTATTTATATAGTACATATCACTCAACCTGTGGCCCCGCTAGCAGGAAAAGTGATAGCAAGCAATGATCGACAAGCGCCGGCCAGGTATATCAACTGCACGACACTTATCTCACTTTGTTGGTGCATGATAATGAATAATGAAAATACATACCATATGACAGATGTTGGAAATGTTCTCCTCCTGCATTCAGAAATGTTCTGCACCGTAATAGGGAACACTGATTCACAAGCGTTTCAATTATTAAGTTCATTTCTGTTCTCATATAGATAATATTTTCAATTACAAAAGTACTGGCATCTCAGGATCACGTGGCCGAAGTTTATGCACAATTGTTATTCTGCACGGTTTAATATGTAAACAGTTTCGTACCTCGTCATAATGTGCTTCTGGAAATATCGGTTTCTTGGCCAAGTCGTCTTAGATATCTTGTTGGCTTATGTTCTAATCTTTCTCCTATTTCATCTAATGTATCATCAGTCACCACATGTTTTGTTACACTTGATTTCTTATCGAGTATAGGACGGATCGAGAGTGAATCAAAAACATGCAAATTTTTGGGTACAGTAAGAAAATTGAGATATAACAAAATTGTAGATTAAGGATATATGTATTAACAATAAGAAGAATCTCAATATGGTCTTTGTTTTCGATCTTTAATCATGTTATATAATAAGTAGGTCGGATAAGTTGAATAGTCTGATAGTGCATTTAATGTCTGCAGGGACGGGGGGAGGGGGGTATGAGCGTGCGGTGTGTATATGTGTGGAGGTGTGTGGGTGTATGTGTGTGTGTGTTTTTTTTCTAATTTGTTTTCTAGCATTTATTTTTTTTTAATATTAATGTACGGAATGTGGATGAATGTAGATATGTATTATTGTGATTTAGTGTAGACATAGATTTTACTTATATGTAGCTTGTTATTGTTTTTTTATACAGGTGTATTTGTATGTATTTGTTTATATTATTAGTTTTATTTTTTATTCATGGAAAAATAACGCACGTACGGCCAAGCAGGCCCGTGCGCAATGTAAATGCATATGTATTTTCTTTATTCTGAAAAAAGGTAATAAATTCCATTATCTATCGAGTATAGAACCCTTTTTTTCTAAATTTGTTTACAAGTAGTCCAACGGTCTATCTATTTGGAGGATTTGACCTGGAAATTTTATTCTAAACCGTCTAATGACATATCTACAAGACTCTAATTTCACATAATTATCGTACTGTGAACAAAAGATAGATATATAATGATAAATATGATCTAAAACCACTACAGAACTTAACTAAGTGCTTAATTTATTTATACCACTTTATAACACGAGAATAATGTATTACAGTAGAACGCGTGTTTCATTTTACAAGCATTCAGCTCGACTGACTCACTCCGCCAGGCGCCAGTTGCATTGAATGGGCAGCGCGAGTTGACGGCTCACTGCCCGCAGTCATTTTTCCCGCTAGCGGCCACAAATCGAGTGAAAGGAATTGTATATTCTAATTATAAATCCAAAAGTATTTTTAGCAACTTACCATTTGTGCTTATTTGTTTTGGTGTATGCCGCCAAATGTCTGGAATAGCAATGTATGTTATACCAAATAAAAAAATGCATACCAAGTGAACGGTGTCACTTGCTTTAAATGTTCCTTTTGTTTCGGAGTTGGACCTGCCATTGAGCTGCTCACTCTCCAGTCAGGCCGTCCATATCCTCGTGTGCTCAAGATATAAAATAACTACACTGGTCAACATGATTTTTGTCTCATGAGTACCAATAGTTGTACTTAATGCAGTTTTTTTATCGTGTTTTCAAACATGTATTCGAAATTTCTCCATCACCCACAGTTTTATTTCAATTTCAAGGAATGGATTTAAATAATTATTTTTTTAAATAAACTTTTTTGTCCATTGTAAAATAAAACCAAATGAGATAACTCAGGAGATATCAAGGCAAATTGAATCCTAAAATGCTGGCCCATTATCAAGAGGGATGCTTCACAAGGGAAATATAGCAGAAAATCGTCATTTCTTACTTTCTAGGTGAGTCCTATTGTTCGAATATTGTGTAGTTACGAACGTATAAAATATTAAAGTGTTTGAAATTATAAATTCCTGTCTCTCGGAAACCTTGCGTGATGGAGAAAAACCGAAATCATATTTGAATTCAGGAGAAAAACTACTATCAGAATCACATATTGTTCTTTCTGAGACAAAAAAAAGTTTGTTTTTTGTTGCTCAGTGTTATCCTTCATTATGAAGTTTATATCAATTTGTTATCTAATATATATTTTTTAAATAATATCAACAATATCTATCTACAACCAGAAGATTGGATGGACCGACAAAATTGGCTATTAGGAATCGGACGATGTCAAATATATTAATTAACCCTAGATCTATCTATCTATCAAGAATGCCACTTTATTTAGAGTTTATTTTCCTATAAATTAATTAGTTTGTTTTATGGAATATGTGTTATCTGCTTCTCCGTCGTAGATTAATTTTTCACACTTTTACATACCCTTCGCCACGTGGAGCGTCACAACATATCGGAGAGGGATTTTTCACATTATACGTACTTTTACATACCCTTCGCCACGTGGAACGTCACAACATATCGGAGAGGGATTTTTCACATTATACGTACTTTTACATACCCTTCGCCACGTGGAACGTCACAACATATCGGAGAGGGATTTTTCACATTATACGTACTTTTACATACCCTTCGCCACGTGGAACGTCACAACATATCGGAGAGGGATTTTTCACATTATACGTACTTTTACATACCCTTCGCCACGTGGAACCGTCACAACATATCGGAGAGGGATTTTTCACATTATACGTACTTTTACATACCCTTCGCCAGTGGAACGTCACAACATATCGGAGAGGGATTTTTCACATTATTACGTACTTTTACATACCCTTCGCCACGTGGAACGTCACAACATATCGGAGAGGGATTTTTCACATTATACGTACTTTTACATACCCTTCGCCACGTGGAACGTCACAACATATCGGGAGGGATTTTTCACATTATACGTACTTTTACATACCCTTCGCCACGTGGAACGTCACAACATATCGGAGAGGGATTTTTCACATTATACGTTACTTTTACATACCCTTCGCCACGTGGAAACGTCACAAACTATCGGAGAGGGATTTTTCACATTATACGTACTTTTACATACCTTCGCCACGTGGAACGTCACAACATATCGGAGAGGGATTTTCACATTATACGTACTTTTACATACCCTTCGCCACGTGGAACGTCACAACATATCGGAGAGGGATTTTTCACATTATACGTACTTTTACATACCCTTCGCCACGTGGAACGTCACAACATATCGGAGAGGGATTTTTCACATTATACGTACTTTTACATACCCGTCGCCACGTGGAACGTCACAACATATCGGAGAGGGATTTTTCACATTATTACGTACTTTGTACATACCCTTCGCCACGTGGAACGTCACAACATATCGGAGAGGGATTTTCACATTATACGTACTTTTACATACCTTCGCCACGTGGAACGTCACAACATATCGGAGAGGGATTTTTCACATTATAACGTACTTTTACATACCCTTCGCCACGTGGAACGTCTAACAACATATCGGAGAGGGATTTTTCAACATTATACGTACTTTACATACCCTTCGCCACGTGGAAACGTCACAACATATCGGAGAGGGATTTTTCACATTATACGTACTTTTAACATACCCTTCGCCACGTGGAACGTCACAAACATATCGGAGAGGGGATTTTTCACATTATACGTACTTTTACATACCCTTCGCCACGTGGAACGTCGCAAACATATCGGAGAGGGAATTTTTCCACATTATACGTACTTTTACATACCCTTCGCCACGTGGAACGTCACAACATATCGGAGAGGGATTTTTCACATTATACGTACTTTACATACCCTTCGCCACGTGGAACGTCACAACATATCGGAGAGGGATTTTTCACATTATACGTACTTTTACATACCCTTCGCCACGTGGAACGTCACAACATATCGGAGAGGGATTTTTCCATTATACGTACTTTTACATACCCTTCGCCACGTGGAACGTCACAACATATCGGAGAGGGATTTTTCACATTATACGTCTTTTACATACCCTTCGCCACGTGGAACGTCACAACATATCGGAGAGGGATTTTTCACATTATACGTACTTTTACATACCCTTCGCCACGTGGAACGTCACAACATATCGGAGAGGGATTTTTCACATTATACGTACTTTTACATACCCTTCGCCACGTGGAACGTCACAACATATCGGAGAGGGATTTTTCACATTATACGTACTTTTACATACCCTTCGCCACGTGGAACGTCACAACATATCGGAGAGGGATTTTTCACATTATACGTACTTTTACATACCCTTCGCCACGTGGAACGTCACAACATATCGGAGAGGGATTTTTCACATTATACGTACTTTTACATACCCTTCGCCACGTGGAACGTCACAACATATCGGAGAGGGATTTTTCACATTATACGTACTTTTACATACCCTTCGCCACGTGGAAGTCACAAATATCGGAGAGGGATTTTTCACATTATACGTACTTTTACATACCCTTCGCCACGTGGAACGTCACAACATATCGGAGAGGGATTTTTCACATTATACGTACTTTTACATACCCTTCGCCACGTGGAACGTCACAACAATCGGAGAGGGATTTTTCACATTATACGTACTTTTACATACCCTTCGCCACGTGGAACGTCCACACATATCGGAGAGGGAATTTTTCACATTATACGTACTTTTCCATACCCTTCGCCACGTGGAACGTCACAACAATCGGAGAGGGATTTTTCACATTATACGTACTTTTACATACCCTTCGCCACGTGGAACGTCACAACATATCGGAGAGGGATTTTTCACATTATACGTACTTTTACATACCCTTCGCCACGTGGAACGTCACAACATATCGGAGAGGGATTTTTCACATTATACGTACTTTTACATACCCTTCGCCACGTGGAACGTCACAACATATCGGAGAGGGATTTTCTAAACTTTGGATCACACACATATAAATATTGACGATACTTCTTGAATGAGTAATAAGCTCAATCCAGGTACTAATCCGACTCAACACGACATTGGGACGGTACATACCATTCTCACTAAATATGGTAATTATGATGGCCAGGTGATGTACGGGGACCATTTGGGCCTTAAATTTTCTGACATTTCTCTTACAGGTGAGTAACTAAATCCTAAATCCAAAGAAAACTGTCTTGATCGAGTATCGAACCCGGGTCCGCTGCCTATGAGGCAATGAAGCTACCCCGAGATATAGACATGCGTGTGACCAAGTGTTTAAAATACCATAAAATACCCGGATAGAGTGGGGCATGTAAAGTAGAAGTCTTACAGGTGAGGAAAGGAAGCCCAAAAATCCACCTATTAAAACTCCGTCGACAGAGTATCGAACCCGGGCCCATTGAATATTAGGCAATGGTGCTACCCCGAGATATGGACATGTGTGTGATCAAGAGTTTAAGATCATATAAAAGGCCCGGAGCAAGATTTTATTAGAGTAAAAATTATAGTACAAAGCAAAACTACGTAGAAATGGGTCGCACGCACAGCAAGCACTATGTGGTTTTGATAGTGCATATCAAAACATCAGTGATTAGTAATAACATAAAACAAACCAAAATAATGGACAACGTTGTAATTATATTACTAATTGAATAATTAACATGAGTAGTATCATTATTTAATATTAATAATTGCAGTTTCGGTGGACGCATAGCTAGCGCGCGGCTGCACCGACTGGGAACTCAAGTTCGGATCCTGGTAAAAACGGAGGGTTATTGGTAATGGACTACATTGAAATGTTTCGAGTTTTTCTTGGGGTTCACCTGTTTCCCAAATTTCATCCTGACAGTAATCTCCACTCCTCGTCCCTCCCCCATTACGTTATTTCATTTCCATTCATTCAGAAACCGGCCATCAATTTGGAAAAATAGATGAAACATTGACAATAATACACAAAGAAAACAGTAGGCAAAAGATAAATATTTCGGAAGAAAATGATATCATGAAAGAAACAGAGGATAAGAATTTATTAAACGAAAATAACCTAATAACCAAAGCTCCCCCTGTATAAAATATATGATTAATTTTAGTATCAAGAAGGTTCCTGAAGATGAAGCATGACTTGCAAAAGCTTTGAATTTTGATGATATAACGATTGTAACAAAATTATTATAGTTGAGGACACGACTGTGTTACTTATATATTGATATATATTATATATATATATATATATATAATTGATGAAAACAATTTTACTTTCAACGGTGTTTTTTTGTTTTATAACATGAATATTAAAAGTATAGATTCATTCATTTCTCATCATTTTCCACGTCATCCTTATGGTTGATAAAATATAGTCTGGTTTATCCAACCACAGGTGTTTAAAATATGTGGTTGTGGTGATCTAATGGGATACACTTATGTACTTCCTCATGAGTCCTAGCCAGTGTGTTAACTTGAGGAAAAATAGGGCCAAAGGAAGGTTATAATCCCTCCCAGAGGCCTTGAACCCATCAAAATAAATGCAGGTATGAGTCATGTGTGCAAATGCCTGATTTGTGTCGAACCAGGAATGCCATAAAATACTACAGTTCGCAGATAAAGTGAATGAAAGTGCGGAACGAGGTACCAGAGGGGAAATACACCAAACGCTTCTACAAAAATAACAGTCATATGTCATGCATCAGTGTGTGTTTTAGGCGCATTCTACTCATGAATGTGGATTAGTCTTGCAACTAGCACGCCAGCTAAGAGACTGAAAGGATCAGATAGTACAATCCATCATGTCGTAATAAGCTGCGTAAGACATTCCTCGTAATTGTTTTCTTCTGGACTCTACATATCATCATAAAGTATATTTCATCTCATCCACTCAATAAAGTTAAGTTGAATAATGCAGTGATCATAAAATAAGGTGTCGTGTTGGGATATTAAAACCTCAGCCCATCCTTACTAATGTAATATTATCTATCTAACTCACTGGCACTATCGAACCTTAGGTTCATGGCCGCGCAGACATAAGTTCTGCATACATCCCTACCCTGAACTAATGTTTTCCAATCATCTACTGTATGATCTACTTCCCTCAAATCATAGTTCATGTTATTCTCCCACTTCATTCCTGGTCTACCAACTGGCCATTTTCCTTCTGGTTTTCCTACAAGAAGTTTCCATGCTCCACTTTTATTTCCCATTCGTGCAACATATCCTGCCCATCGCAGTCTACGAGACTTAACTCTTCTTATTATATCTAGCTTCCTATAAATACCACGTAGCTCGTTTGCAGATTTCTTCATTCACCTTTCTGCTCATCTCTCTTTGGTCCATTTTGTCTAAGAATAATCTATATTATTTTGTAGTAGTAATTAAATGCTGTTTGTTTACATATTTATTTAAAGTGCCAACAAAGTGAAGCGTTAAATTAAAATTAAGAAAGGAAGAAATTTCATACCACCATATTCGCTTAATTTAGATACGTCTCATCGTACTTTATCGGGCCTTTCACGCCAGATTTGAATTGTGGATCTAATGACCGCAGTAGTTAAAAAGCGTTGTAAATAAAACGTCACCTATCCACCACGAATGCAATGAAAATATATATTAACCCAGATAATAAAATAAATTTCTCATTCTATGACGCAATTAACTTTTCAGAATTGAGAGTTTGCATGACGTTGTAAGAATTTAGAGTTAATGGCTTTTATATGTCCTTTTTATACCTACATAGGTCGTTACTTATCTTATGCGCGATAATATTATTCCAATAAACTTCTATAAACGATCGGGCTTGTCAAGACTATATTATGCAAGGTATTGCTGAACTAGGCTCTATATTATATGACATATTTATCTTACAATTTACAGAAGTACAGCATTTAGATTTTTGTTTCTTTGGATAAGTCCAGTAACGTGGTTTTTGTTTATCCCCTCCGTTCCCAAGAAAAGTTAAACAATGCTATAACTGTCAGGGCTTCGGATATCTGGCTCGGTTCTGCTCTAGGACAGAGCGATGTGTCCGGTACGCTGGCAGTCATAGGGATGCCGACTGCAAGGCTAGAAAACCAACATGCGCTAACTGTAACGAGCAGCATGCTGCCAGTTACAGGGAGTGTAAAGCATACAAGAATTACACTAACACAAGACCTCAACCAACACTCAAGACAAGACCACCAACACCTAAGACAACTACAAAACACCAAAAAGTAATATTCCAGCACCTGAAATAACCCACCAACTTCCCAGCCCTTCCAAGATCTTCTGAACCATCAATCCTACCTTCCTACACTACCCTAGTCCAACAACTGTTCTCTCTTCTAACCAAAATCCTACAAAATCCAGAGTTACTTCAGACAACAGTAACATTACTGACCAACATACTAATACAAAATAAACAACTAAATCAAACACCTCAAGACACTCTTTTAAGACTAAAAAGCTTAAGCTCCATTCTCGGTACAAGGAGAAGACTATTCTCCTAGCTTCAACACAATTCAAACAACATACTGACAAACACCTAAGGCCGGAGCCATGACCTCAAAAGAGTCGGCACCAACTTACTTACTTACTCTTACTCACTGGCACTATCGAACCGATAAGTTCGTGGCCGCGCGGACATAAGATCTCCATACATCCCTATCCTCAGCTAACGCTTTCCAATCATTCCCTGTATAATCTACTTCCCTCAAATCATAGTTAATGTTATTCTCCCACCTCATTCTTGGTCTACCAACTGGGCGTTTTCCCTCTGGCTTTCCTACTAGAAGCTTCCATGCAAGTCTTTCATTTCCCATACGTGCAACATGTCCTGCCCAACGCAGTCTACGAGACTTCACTGTTCTTATTATATCTGGCTTCCTATAAAGACCATGTAGTTCATTGTTGAGTAGACTTCTCCATTCACCTGTCTGTCATCTCTCTTTGGTCCAAAAATTTTCCTAAGTACTTTGTTCTCAAATACTTGTAATCTCCTTTCCTCCCTTAAAGTAAGAGTCCATGTTTCGCACCCATATAATATAACTGGTAGAATAATAGTTGTATATATTTTCAGTTTAACGTTCCTTGAAAGGAGTTGGGTCATCAAGAGTCTCTGAAATGCATAATAGCACGCATTTCCAGAATTGAGCCTATGTTTAATTTCTTTGTGCATCTCATTCCTATTTGTGATCATTGTTCCTAGGTATTTGAATTCAGCCATATTATATCAACTATTTTATAATATTTTACAGTTTTAGTAAATTTTGTAAATCAATAATTTTGTACAGTTTCATAAATTTGATACAAAAATGTTAAAACATAGTTTTTACCCATAAGTGGTTAAAGAAGCCCAAACATGTCAAATGATGGGTTTAAAACAAAGAAAATATTTATATCGCACTAATAATTTTTTAATAAGGGTAAGTTACGTATAACTTCATGACACAACAGGCCTACAAGGCACTTTGCCTAACCAGCCGGCTGGTATTCTCACATCGAACACAGTTAATTGTGATCGTATCATTAGAATTAATTGTTATATTCAGATGGAATATATGTTTGTCCTGGTGAGTGGAAGAGAAGGGCTCATGACCTTAACTCCACCAGGCTAAATAAATAAATAAATAAAAGTGTTAATTAAGAAATGGAAATTATGTATCCAATATTGGAGCGACATCTGATCACCATGTAGGGTCACCAGTCGATATAGTTCTTTTTTTTTATCTGGAGAGCTAATAATTTTAGCTACCCAAATCACTCATGATGCTGTGAGAGTACAGGTCCCATACTGGTCGAAATTACATGAAAACGTATTCCCTCGTGGGAACTCAAAACAGCGCAAATGCCATAACTCAGCATCAAACAGTTCAGCTTTTTTTTTTTTTTTGCACAGCTGCATTTAAGACGCTGTAAAAAGGCATATAAGTAGCATTGACGATATGATATTTGATACCCAAAATTTCATTATTAAATTGCGTGTAAAATTGGAGATATAACATTTATATAATGAAAATTTCAATATATAAATTTAGCTTTCATTACATGCATATATTCTTAAGGTTGTGATACGGATAACGGTAAACAGCTGGAAAAGAGGTGAAGTAGAAAAGTGGATTAGGATGGTAGACTAAATGCAGGAAAATTAATTTACCTAGTAAAACAATTTTGAAGAAGTGGCTGAATTGAAATACCTAGAAACAATAATTATAAATAGGGATGAGATGTACAAAGAAAATAAACATTGACTCAAGATTCTGGGAATGCACGCTATTATGCATTACTGGAACTCTTTTCTCAACTCCTTTCAAAAACGATAAACTGAGAATATATAAAACTGTTATTTGCCCAGTTATATTATATGGATGCCAAACATGGACTATTATTTTAACTGTGGAAAGGAGATTACGAGTATTTGAGAATAAAGTTCTTAGGAAATATTTTGGACCAAAGAGAGATGAACAGATAGGTGAGAGGAGATATCTACATTACATTGAGCTACATGGACTTTAAAGGAAGCCAGATATATTAAGAACAGTCAAGTCTCGTAGATTTGAATGGGCAGGACATGTGGAACGAATGGGGGAATTAAAGAGGTTGATTATACAGGGGTGATTGGAAAACATTAGCTCAGGACACGGATGTATGTAGTGCTTATGTCCGCGTGGCCATGAACCTACGGGTTCGATAGAGCCTGTGAGTTAGTTAGTTAGTTAATATTTAAAAATTGCCTCAAATTCCATCAAAATGTACTATCTCTAAAAAAATATGTTTCCGATATACTTAAACTCCCACTCTTGTTCAATTGCTTTTTTGTGTATTGCTATTTTCACTCTATTCATATCATTGAGGCAGGGTTATTTGCTGTGAATTTATAATACTGTAGTAATTCACTATCTTGGTTTACACGTCTTTTTGCTTGTGACCAGAGACTAATGGAATCTTATCGCAATAGGGCAGCAGAGTCACCTGATTGATATATTGTCACTAGACGGAAGCAGTACTTTACAAGCTGATAACATGCTCAGAATGCAACTCGCATGACATGTCTGTTCATATTTTACCTTGCGATAGGAAAATAACCAGACAGCGGAATTCCGGGTGATAGCGTTGCTTCAAAACGACTCTCCTCTTTCCCTTTAATGTTACTTCCTTCCAACGTTTACCTTGGGCACCATCTGATTATAATAAATAGAATTATTATAATTTACTTTCCCATTTTGATTCACTCTATAGTCTGGCATTTAATAATAATAATAATAATAATAATAATAATAATAATAATAATAATAATAATAATAATAATAATAATATTAATAATAATAATAATAATAATAATAATCAGGGTTGGGATTTTTATGTGCAAATTTCGTATAAAAAGGTACGGGAAAATGTGTTAAAATAAGGTAAAAAAAGGACAAAAAGGTGCTGATCACGATATGCGAATATGTCCAATGTGCGGGAGCTTTGAAGACGAAATACATATATTAGGAAAATGTAACGGACCCTCCATGGTATCTTTACCTTGTCGTGGTGGAGTGGCTTGCGTGCTTAAATGATCCTGAGAGCTATGCCGGCGGTAGCATTGCTGCCGATAGGGTTACCCATGCCGGACTGGTCGAAGGTGATAAGCCAGACGAAAAAAGTACCTTGGTCGAAAGAGTGACGATCTTTCACCGTAAAAATACAACCGTCAAGAAATGCGGACATGGGTTCAACTGGGGTAAAATTTTCCGGAGGTCAAATAGTCCCCCATTCGGTTCTCCGGGCGGGGACTACTTCAGGGAACCCATGCCAAAGGCTCAAACACAGGGACATGTTCCTAGGAACATGGAATGTTAGGACTTTATACAATAGCGGGGCACTAGAGATATTAACGCGGGAATTAGATAAATCGCCCTTGGATATAGTCGCTTTACAGGAAGTTAGGTGGCCAGGAGAAGGTAGTCAGGAATCAGGAAGCTTTGCATTATACTATGGGGGTGCAGAAAGACCTGCATTTGGAACGGGTTTTTTAGTCAGAAGGAGGATCCTATCCGCTATCCGAGATATTAAGTTTGTTAGTGATAGGATATCATACATAATTCTAAAGGGTAAACGACATGATTTTATAATTGTAAATGTACATGCCCCCACAGAAGATAAAGATGACAAGATCAAGGATGAGTTCTATGAAGAATTAGAATGCTTATTTGATAGCCTTTCACGATATCATATGAAAATTATCTTAGGAGATTTTAATGCAAAAGTGGGGCGGGAAGATATATTCAAACCAACAATAGGCAAATTCAGTCTTCATGAAGATAGTAACGACAACGGGGTTAGATTAGTCACATTTGCCACATCAAAGAATCTCATTGTTAAGAGCACAACATTTCAGCATAAGGATATTCATAAATACACCTGGACGTCCCCAGATGGAGAAACTCGGAACCAGATAGATCATGTATTAGTGGATAAACGCTGGCACAGTAGCATCATTGATGTTAGATCAGTTAGAGGGACAGACTGCAATTCGGATCATCATCTGGTCAGAGTGAAAATCAGACAACGGCTATCGCTTATGAGAGGAACAAACGCTAAAGATGATTCTGTAAAATATGAATTAAAAAACTTGAAAAATGATGAAATGCGGCAAGAATACCAAATCAAAATTGCTAATAGATTTGAAGTACTGGAATCTTCAGATGACAATGTGGCAAACGAAGAAGAAACTGATATAAATAAAGAATGGGAGGCTATAAGAGATACTATTAAATTGTCAGCATCAGAAAGCATTGGTTGTTTAAAAAAGAGGCAAAACAAGAAATGGTTTGATGAGGAATGTGCCGACATTGTAAAGAAAAGAAAGCTAGCAAAAATGAAATGGTTACACGAGCCAAATGAGGTAAATTTAGAGCAATTGGGTAGTGTTAGACGGGAAACCACCAAGTTACTAAAGAGTAAAAAGAGGGAATATTTGAGAGAGAAGATTAATGATCTTGAAATGAATGCAAAAAATAGGAACATTAGAGAATTATATCAGGGAATTAGTATAGAGAAGAAAGGGTTTCAGGCTAGAACAAACATAATTCGGAATGAAAATGGGGATATGATTGCAGATTCTAGGAGTATATTAAATAGATGGAAAAGTTACTTTAATCAGCTATTAAATGTACATACAGAACAGGACATTGAGGAGGATAAGTTACAGACAGCAGAAATGCTAGTCGCAGAGCCAAGTGCATTAGAGGTTGAAATGGCGATTGAAAAATTGAAGATGTATAAAGCATCAGGTTCAGATGAGATCCCAGCAGAACTGATAAAATCAGGGGGAGAAAAATTGATGGACAAGATACGCTGGTTGCTTAGTATGATTTGGGAAAAAGAAGCTCTTCCAGATGAATGGAAGGAATCAATTATCGTACCAATTTATAAGAAAGGAGATAAAACTGATTGCAACAACTACAGGGGCATCTCATTACTTTCAACTTCGTACAAAATTCTAACAAATATATTAGTAAGCAGACTTACTCCCTATATTGATGACATTCTAGGAGATCATCAATGTGCATTTAGAAGAAACAGGTCTACAACAGATCAGATTTTTAGTATAAGACAGATTTTAGAAAAGAAATGGGAATATAATGGTACTGTACATCAACTATATGTAGACTTCAAAAAAGCATATGATTCAATTAAGAGGGAGAAGTTATATAGTATCCTGCTGGAGTTCGGAATTCCTAAAAAGTTAGTTAGACTTATACGAATGTGTCTAAATGGCTCAAAGAGTAGGGTGCGTGTAGGCAAACAGTTTTCAGACACTTTTGAAATCCAGAATGGGTTGAAGCAAGGAGATGCACTATCTCCTCTACTATTTAATTTTGTACTAGAGCATGCCATTAAATCTTTAGAGAATGAGGAAGGCTTACAACTCAATGGTATTAATAAGCTGTTAGTTTATGCTGATGATGTAGTACTACTGGCCGATAGCGAGGAGATACTAAAGGCCAACACGCACACACTATTGAGTAACACTAAGAAATTAGGACTGGAAGTAAATATCAATAAAACTAAATATATGGTCACACGTAGAAATTCATTATATAATGGAAATGGACAGCTAATGACAAATGAGGGAAATTTTGAGGAAGTGGCTGAATTCAAATACCTAGGAACAATAATCACAAATAGGAATGAGATGCACAAAGAAATTAAACATAGGCTCAATTCTGGAAATGCATGCTATTATGCATTGCAGAGACTTTTGATGTCCCAACTCCTTTCAAAAAACGTTAAGCTGAAAATATATAAAACTATTATTCTACCAGTTATATTATATGGGTGCGAAACATGGACTCTTACTTTAAAGGAGGAAAGGAGATTACGAGTATTTGAGAATAAAGTTCTTAGGAAAATTTTTGGACCAAAGAGAGATGAACAGACAGGTGAATGGAGAAGACTACATAACAATGAACTACATGGTCTTTATAGGAAGCCAGATATAATAAGAACAGTTAAGTCTCGTAGACTGCGATGGGCAGGACATGTTGCACGTATGGGGAATGAAAGACGTGCATGGAAGCTTCTTGTAGGAAAGCCAGAGGGAAAACGCCCAGTTGGTAGACCAAGAATGAGGTGGGAGAACAACATTAACTATGATTTGAGGGAAGTAGATTATACAGGGAATGATTGGAAAGCATTAGCTCAGGATAGGGATGTATGGAGAGCTTATGTCCGCGCGGCCATGAACCTACGGATTCGATAGTGCCAGTGAGTAAGTAAGTAAGCAATAGAATGTCCCACCAACTAGTTGCTAGCAAGGAGGTGGTAAGTCCAGCAATGGGGTTGCCATCTTTAAGCATCTGGACCTGCTTCAATACTGAATTTACTCTGTATTAGTTGGAATGGTTATACCGCCATGACTCGGTCCCCAGAACCTCGTTTGTTAAAACAGGTTGCACCACGAGAAGGTGAGGTTGAGAATTGAGTAGGAGAGGTTATATTAGACACTTCACTACTCCTTGCAACCCACACTCATTCATGAATGAATAAATATGTTAAAATGCAATACCATTAATTCCTAATAATTCTACATAACTAAGTTAATGTATAATGTAATTGTATTGTTATCTGATTGTAATATTGTGTTTTCTTTTTTGTTTTTTAGTATATTATTACCAAACATCAACTTATTTTAACGGACTGTCAACAGCACGTACGGCGTATTGCTCGTGTGACCATATTTGTAAATAACATTGTATGTATCTTAATTTTAGTCTAATAAAGTCCTTATGTACTCAACTAATTCAACAAATCATTTCTCCTTTTCTATTTTATCATCATCATCATCATGAACAAATTCGTTTTAGGTCATGTGGCCTGTACGGTAAACCTAGCGAAGATGGTCTTGATCTTTCCACCGATGTTTTGGTCTTCCTTGGTCCCTATGTCCAGTTGGGGTATATTGGAATGCCAATTTTGGAAGTCTATTTCTTGCCATTCTCCTCTGATGATTTTTCCATTCTTGTTGGTATCTTTGTATATCATCATTTAAACTTGTTACTCCAATTTTTCCTCTGATAATAGATTTCCTTTGGTGATCCAGTCTATTAACTCCTAACAATGATCGTAAGAAGCGCATTTGGCTTACTTGAATTTTATGAGAGTTTCTTTTATTTAAAATCCAAATTTCACTTCCGTATTTTAGAGCAGCTTTTGATGTGATGGTATGTAATCTTAGTTTTGTCTCTGTCATCATCTGTTTACCAAAATGTCTTCGTATTACCCCATTCATTTTATTATATTTTTGTAATTTTGAATCAATGTCACTCTTATACTCTGCAAATACACTTCCTAAGTAAGAGAAATCTGACACTTGTTCTATAATTTTTCCATCAATCTCAATTTTCACCCGTTGTATGTTTTTTCGACACATTGCCATTGTTTTGGATTTTGAAGTGGAAATTTTCATATTATATTTGCTGGCAATTTTGAATAATTGATACGCTGCTATTTGTAGGCTATCTTGGGAATCTGATAATATTATTTGATCATCAGCATATAATATTGTTTGAATTATTTTATTCCTAGTTATTTTAATGAGTTATAAACAAGTGCATCACAAATCATCAATAAGACACTTTCTCCTTGATTCTTTGTATGGCTGCTTGGTAAACAGGCTCCATGTAGTTTTTTTTAAAGTACTCTCATCGAGAAGCAAGAAATCCTATGAAGGATGGTTGGTTTACCTTGTTGAGTGGAATTCCCACTTATGTAAGAGCTGCACACAAATCAATGTTGAATTTCTTCTAATTTTGAATTTTTAAAGAACACTGTTCAAATGAATTTTGTAATAGAGGTTGTCGCTATTTATTTATTTGAAGAGTCTTGTTCATTTGAACTGGAAATGTGTTGTTTGATGCGGTCTCACTGGTGTTTTTCATCTAACAAAATTCCTGAATCTCAAATAGTACATCGTATAACAGTTCCATCAGTTTGTATGGAATCTTGTTGAATTCCTGAGTCAGAACAGAAAATCGGGCACTGGACACCTTCGGCATGGTAAATCTAATAACAAACTTTCATTTTCGGACAGCGTAGGAGCTTTGTGATGAAATTGGGTAGCTACGATAAAAAGCGGTTCCAGGTTGAGGAAACCAGCTATAACCAGCTGGGTGATCCGCCATGCTGATCACAAGTCGCCCCTATAAGACTGCATATGGTTGTGGGGCCAGTAGTCACTGGTAGGCCATACGTTTCCTAGGCATGTCGCGCCATGGAGTTATTTTTGCTAACACTAGATTATATTAACACAAAATTTCACTAAAAATAAATACATTCTATTCAAGTAAAACAATAATAATAAATACATATACAAAAATGTACAATTTATCAAATAACTCAAGGGTTTCAAAAATATAAAAAAGAGTACTGATGTACAGCATTTAGAAATATAGTTAAATGTTGCTTCAGATAATCTATTGATCTATGGAGCTTCTTGTTCCCATTGAATGGAAGATATGGATGCTGATCACATCCGAACTTGCCCATCCCTAACAACCATCAATTTCGTGGACAGATATTGGGAAGCCAGGGAAAAGATGATGAACCTTTTATAATTAATAGAAGAATATGAAAAATGGGGATTAAATTTGAAAATGAAAAAATCAAAATATTCATCAATTGGTGAACCAGAACAAAATTTATTTTCGAGTCTCGAGAAACAATAAAATCCTGTAGTGAGATCACATATTTAGGAATGAAAACAAATAAAAGTGGGAGTTATGAAGTGGAAATAAGTAATATAAATAATAAAGGAAAATTTGCAATTGCTTGCCTCAATTAAATATTGTGGGATAAAAATATAAGTAATCAAAATAAAATGTGTATATATATATATATATATCATACAATTGTTAAAAACATCATTACTTATGGAGCAGAACTTTGGTCATTAACAACAAAAACAAATAAGTATATTTTGGCAACGGAAATGGATTTTATACGAAGGGCAGCAAGAATTTCAAGAAGAGAAAAAATTAGGAACTCGGTTATAAGAAAGAAAATGAAGATTGAAGACACTATTTTAGATTATATTAAAACTCAGCAATTATGATGGTACGGACATGTCCAGCAAATGGAAGAGGATCGGCTACCAAAATCTGTTTTGGAATGGAAACCTGAAGGAAGATGAGGCAAAGGAAGACCTAAAACCTCCTGGAGTCAGGGAATAAGATTATACATGAAGGAGAAACATCTACAACCAGGAGATTGGATGAACCGACAAAATTGGCTATTAGGAATCGGACGATGTCAAAGACATTAATCAACCGATGATCCATTCATCTATTGTTTGTAATTATTGTTTGTTTTCCCCAGTCATTGTTAGCTAATGAGAAATTTCAAACGCCACTGCATTTAAATAAATAAATAAATGTTTCCATTAGTAGTGAATACCATTAAAGGGAATGTGAGATAGTGAAAGAAGAATTATAAGATGTTCGATGATACAATATGTTTAATATTACATTGACTTTCGATCTAGTGTTGACATCATGATTGAAGAATAATAGATGAAAGCTAACTGGCAGATATATTTTGTTAGAGGTGTGAATAACTTGGAATGGAAGAATAAAAGAAAGCAAAGTTCTTGTATCACTCAGCTGGAGCCAAGACACTCATTCAATATATGGAGAAATATTATCATACTTTTAGACATCACAGACGTGTATGATTCAATCACTATGAACACATTGTACCTTGTTTGACAGGTCAGCGTCAAACCCATCATTTCATTATTTCGTCATCGGGCAGGAATTGGCCGTTCGCCAAGAATCGTTGAAGGTTTATGCGATTAGACTACGTGACATTTGTTTCAAATCCGCCTTCTCATGTCTGCATTGTATGTTATCAGATGAGTGAGACGTTCGCATCCTGAGTTGTATGAATTTGTATAAGTGTATTGGATGCTGCGCTTTTATATCAAACTATGGTATGACAAATGTCTGCAATAGGTCTGTTCATTATGTTGTTTTACAACGACATTATCTTGTTACACGCTTTTTATTAGCTTGACCTGTATCTATCATGTAACTGAATAGTTTCAAAACGATTTTCACCCACTTAAAAACATTTGATCGACTTGAAACTTTGTATACTTGTAAAGGACCAATGACAATACTATAATTTCATAAATGTTTTCTAAAATCCCGGCCAGGATCATCAAGACATAAAAAAAGACCGGTATAATAGGTTGCGGACGTATCGACTTTTAGTGTATCGTTGTGGTAGCTCAGTTGGTAGTGTGGTGAAATGTAGTGGTACATAATTTCAGAAATCCATAAGTCGCTGGTTTAAATTCGACCCGGAGGATTTTTTAAAAGAATATTACTGTTAGCTCATAATACAATAGTATCGAATTTAAAGATATTTACATATTTAGAAAACCAAACTAAAGAATAAAAATAAATAATAGTTATCTACAAAAAAGTATTTTACCATCAAAAGCGTGTGGTGTTCTATATAAATTAATAAATTTGATAACAAACAGATATTGGTAAAAGTAAAGTCTCTAAGAAGAAAACGTAAAAACCATAAAAAAACACCCCACGCATTTGATGGTAAAATTATATTTTTTATAGATAAATCTAGTTTTATTCTAGATATGTTGAAGATGATTTTTTGTTGGCCACTTTACTTTTATCCCAAGCGTATTGGAAATTAAAATTACTTTTCATTTTTTTTAGTTCGGTTCTCTAATATTGCGTGTTGTTTAGATTTTTAAACTACTTTTTTTTTCTACCGTCGCGTCGCGTCGCGTCGTTAGGACTTACATTGATATGTTTCACTTTCAAATTGTTAAATAATCTGTTATATGTTGAATATTCTAATGAACAAAATATATGAATTTATCGGATTTTTGTACATCACAAAACCACTGAAATAATTCTATAGATTACCGTTTAAGAAAAAAAAAACTGTCAAAGTTGATTAAACTGTTGCCGGGGTTAAAGTTTTCTTCAAGTCCAGAAAATAAGTAAAATATCATTCCGCGTTAGAACGTCCCCTCTATATACTTTTTTCTTTTTAAATCATAGCAGATTTTTAGATACTCTTGTTAAAAACAATGTTTCCTGACAGTTTAACGAACAGTGCATTTTTCATTTATTTACACGTTTTGTTCATTTTTTCGCCACATTTATTTCGTTTGAAGTACCGTAGCCCCGGGATAACTTGACACACCACTACAGGGTCTCCAACTTACATAAATCAGCATGGCATCACAAAACGAAACATTTTTAGCAGTAGAGATTATTATTTAAAAACAATAAAGCATTTAAATACACCAGTTGAACCGAAAGTACCTTTTTGCGGTTCAGTGTGGTATCTTTGTTCTCCTCCCTACTATAAAACATTTGTGAATTATGTCAATGTCCTCTCTTCCCTATGGCTACCCTTTCCCTGTGCATCCTCTTGGCCGCGCATCTCTACAGCGCATATCCCCTCTACCGGTGAACCTTTATAGGCAGCGTACTCTTACCGAACATCATCATTCGATCGGCCTAGCAAGTGGCGCTTAGTTATTCCAAAAGCGGATTCAATACGCGAATCCAGCTTTAGCTCACCATGCAGTTAAAGAACTTGAATTGGTGATCTGTATATAGACAAGTGGATTATGACTAAGAAGAAGTCGACTTTGAGTTAATCCAGCTATGGACAGAAGAAAAGGATTCCTGAAGGCTTGGATGTGTGAATGAGATTATGTGTATGGTATGTTATTCATTTAGTTATTTTCGTAAGCTATGCTTGATAGAATGATCAAGATATATGTTTTGTTATTCAATTTATTACTTTGTTTTTACGCTTGAAACTTGTTTATATTAAAAGCTTATCTTTTATGTTACGCCCCTTGTTATTATTCAAATATAGTAATCACTCTCTATCCTGTAACAAATCATTCGCTGTATGCAATTAACTATCAGTATCTATATTTGTATCTATTTTCATCTAGGAAAGAAAGGTGAATTAATAGCTGCCTTTCATGGGCCCGAGGCAAATGGTAGCAGAGCGTGGTTTTGTATCTTTCACATTTGAAAGACATGCTGTATTTTATTAACTGTGGTTCTTGTAGTATCGATTTGAAATTTTCTATTCAAGTTTTGGAGTTTTGGTTTCAAGTACCAAAACAAGGGTATAAACTCTGTATGGTCCTTAATGAAATTTGGAATTAATAAATTGACTTTTTTTCAGAGATATTACCCTGCGGATAATTACTTGTTTTCGATACTTGGTATTTATGTTAAAGTTATTGAAAAGCATTAATTTACGCGTTGGTATTATGTCACGTAAATATATTGACTCATCTTTCTTTATACATAAACAGAGAGTGATTTATGTATACTAAACTACGTTCCCTTATAATTGTTTACATCTTTTGTTCACTATACTTTGTAAACATGCCTAGTTGGATAGATGTAATATCTAAAGATAATCTCGTCCGAGAGTTAAGCTTACTAGGTATTGAGGTTGAGGGTGATGTAAATTTATTACGTCAGCGACTAAAAGATTATATGAATTCTCTCTCCCCGGCTGAACAAGCATTAATAAAACGTAAGTTCATTGTAGACAACGCAATTCAGGAGGATTATTCTGCAGAACAGAACAAGAATATGAGTGATTGAAAACTTAGCTCCATCAAGGATTTTACTAGTGGAACTGTCTCCAACCTTTCTTCTTGTATGGAGGAAAATAATCAGAGAATTCTCCGAGAGTCAGTAATCTACGATGTTGGAAATGTCAGCGTTATGGGTATCTTTCTAGAGAGTGTCGATCTAAGTTTTTTACGTGGTTTGTTTGTATATGTATTTGTTTTGGATATTAGAATGAACTACTTGTGTATATTTGTATATGAGCTGATTATGCCATCCTTTTGGTCGTAGGAGTTGCTAAAGTGAGTTTCAGTATACGTGGTCCAGGTTTTGCTAATGAGACGCATACTAAATTCTAAAACGAGTGTAACTAGAAGTTAGTAAGCGTCCATGGCCACATTATAAAACAACATGTCAGTCAGATTAAATTATGTTATGCTATGGAGTAAATCCAAGCATGTTTGTAATAGGAATATCTGTATGTTAAACGAGATATGGGTTATAGAAAAATATTTTGTACTATGGCACATGTTGAATTAGTATGTCTATGGTTCCGTTTTCCTGTTTTCGCCTTCTTGTTTGTTTCTGTTTACCTTTCGTTAACAGTGGCATAATTACGCAGCCTGGAATGTTCGGCAGTCGAGGCGCTTGGAGGACCCGGCCGACCCCGAGTGCCCAGCTGACCGACATAGTGGCTTTGGAACTACAGATTCCTGGAAAGCGGTGGAACGGGATTGCGATCCGGCAATCCAATTAGAGTATCGTCACCCGGTCTTCACCTGGAACGCCGCAGAGTTGTACTATGGCGACTGAGTCCAATTGGAGTTAATTTTCAGCGCATGGATAGTCAACGTGGAAGCGGGCGTGGTGATTGTGATATTGGGGACGATGAAAAATTTGTGTTAATATTTACCGCTGGAATCTGGTAGTGTTTCTGTGCCCCTCCCAACGTGGGATCCCTTTATTAGACATTACTTTGGGATTTATGGACTGTTTTCTTTTACCCGGAGGGCGTAGGGGGAGCTATTGAACCGAAAGTACCTTTTTGCGGTTCAGTGTGGTATCTTTGTTCTCCTCCCTACTACAAAACATTTGTGAATTATGCCAATGTCCTCTCTTCCCTGTGGCTACCCTTTCCCTGTGCATCCTCTTGGCCGCGCATCTCTACAGCGCATATCCCCTCTACCGGTGAACCTTTATAGGCAGCGTACTCTTACCGAACATCATCATTCGATCGGCCTAGCAAGTGGCGCTTAGTTATTCCAAAAGCGGATTCAATACGCGAATCCAGCTTTAGCTCACCATGCAGTTAAAGAACTTGAATTGGTGATCTGTATATAGACAAGTGGATTATGACTAAGAAGAAGTCGACTTTGAGTTAATCCAGCTATGGACAGAAGAAAAGGATTCCTGAAGGCTTGGATGTGTGAATGAGATTATGCGTATGGTATGTTATTCATTTAGTTATTTTCGTAAGCTATGCTTGATAGAATGATCAAGAGATATGTTTTGTTATTCAATATTTATTACTTTGTTTTTACGCTTGAAACTTGTTTATATTAAAAGCTTATCTTTTATGTTACGCCCCTTGTTATTATTCAAATATAGTAATCACTCACTATCCTGTAACAAATCATTCGCTGTATGCAATTAACTATCAGTATCTATATTTGTATCTATTTTCATCTAGGAAAGAAAGGTGAATTAATAGCTGCCTTTCATGGGCCCGAGGCAGGCTGCTTTCTACTTGATAACTTCTTTGTATCTCTCGAACACATTAATAAGTACAGCATTAACAAAGCTAGATCCCGGACAAGTGGTGGCAGGAGTGTTCTTCTCTCACCTCACAGTTAGAATAAAATTTATTCCGTATCAGTTTCTTTAGGTCTTAATTATACATTCTTGATTGCAGACAAATCGGTCTACTTCATTATTAGTCTGCATTTGGTATGATGGCAATATTTAATATTTTAACTAACTCACTGGCACTATCGAACCCATAGGTTCATGGCCGAGCGGACATAAGCTCTCCATACATCCCTATCCTGAGCCAATGTTTCCCAATCATTCCCTGTACAATCTACTTCCCTCAAATAATAGTTAATATTATTCTCCCACCTCATTCTTGGTCCACCAACTGGGCGTTTTCCCTCTGGTTTTCCTACAAGAAGTTTCCATGCACGTCTTTCATTCCCTATTCGTGCCACATGTCCTGCCCATCGCAGTCTACGCGACTTAACTGTTCTTATTATATCTCGCTTCCTATAAAGACCATGTAATTCACTGCCATGCATGCAGTCTTTTCCATTCACCTGCCTGTTCATCTCTATTTGATCCAAAAACTTTCCTTTATTCTCAAATACTCGTAATCTCCTTTCCTCCCTTAAAGTAAGAGTCCATGTTTCGCACCCCATATAATATAACTGGTAGAATAATAGTTTTATATATTTTCAGTTTAACGTTTTTTGAAAATTTATTTAATATTTACGTTTTAAAATATCTGTTAGAACTACAATGTAATTTCTTATATAACAGTAGATGTCTACGAACATGAATATTAATGCTGTATCATTCTTCAAAACAACCCTTCCGCTTTATAATTGGAACAATAAATGGAACAATTTTCTGCCGCAGCACACTTACCAACTAGAGGGGAGAGAAGAACATCAAAGTCGGTTGTTTCTTTTTTACTTGAAGTATAGTTTAGTATTATTTCAAGCGAGATTACTGAAGTAACCCCTTGTATTTTCATACGAGCTCCACTGCTAATTCGAAACTCTTTTGATGTTGCTATAAGGTTGGCAGCCTACCTTGACATATACACACTTTCCAATACATCTTACATACTTCAGTTACACAAAATATTGAGATACTCAATACAGAACAGTTCATATATCACCATGATCATCCCCTCATAGTTATTACAATAATGTCAATCGTCGTATCCTACATTTATAATTGTTTTTAGTTCAACTGCGATAAATAAGATAGAATGATTATTCAATATTTTTTTATGCAACACTGGGGCCGAGAACGATCCTGACGCTTGTAATTTCGCGCCAAAGTTGCCTTAGATGAACACTCGTAATGCTTAAAACAATAAAATTATAATACTTTAACATACATACAGTTGACTGCATTATCAATTTTACCCAATGATTTATCAATGCCTTCCCGTGATTTAAAAAAGTAAACTGGTGTTCATACTAGAACCTCTAAATGAATGGCAAATAGTTACTAAAATGTCTGAGAGAAACTGAATTCGAAGATATCTTTACAAACATATAAGAGACTGTTGTCACCTTGGTATTATTAAATTTCTCAATGTCTATAAATTGTCTACAATGTATTCACAAAACATTTATTTTCCTCCCTATAAAACCTGATGGTAGACAAATTAAGGGAAAGCCTATGTACGTGAAAGTTTCCTGTATTTAATATTTTTCACTGGTTGAGTGGAACAGAAGGCCTTAAGACCTTAGCTCTGCCAATTTAAATATATTAGTATTATTATTATTATTATTATTATTATTATTATTATTATTATTATCATTATTATTATTATTATTATTATTATTATTATTATTATTATCCCACTTGATGTGAAAACAGGTCAAAAGGCCTAATTTCATGAAGTAGAAGATGAAGAAGATTGTTGTTCTACAATTTTTCGCATATTTGTGAATCCAGACTGGAATCTCTGAGAGTCTATCACGACCGAATATGTTTCAACTAATCTGCTAATTGATGTCATTGTGCCGTTTAAGAAGTACGTCAGTGAGTCTGTTCCGACTCTTGTCTCGGTAAGTTACGCAGAACTAACTTAACATTATTTAGTTAGATATAAGGAAAACTTCGTCTACCCTCTCCCTGTAATCGTGTCTTCATGCGGTCATTACCTTGTCGTGACATAACCCTTTACTATATTGGCTGACAACTAAATTTGAATATATCTACATCGGTATATTACAAGAAATTATTTATTTTATGTATGACATATTTTATATTAATTCCTTATGCCCAGAGAAGGGATCGCCGTCTTTTGATTGGACATGGCTTCACCAAATTTACGCCGTTTTACCATAAGTTTGTACTCTGGGGAATTCCGATCTAAGTTTGTTATATAATTTTGTTTAGGTAAGTGGCCCATTTCCCGCTTGTTTGCTGGCTTGGCGTTCTCGCAATTTGTCTGGTTCCTTATAAGGAGTTGTTTACTTTACGCTATAGTTTCCAAACCCTATATCAATTCTTTGTTCTTAACCTGTCAGCGAAGCTCGGTTTAAGATCTTAGATTGCTGGTCTACAAGAAACGTCTGGTAATCCGCTATTACAATGTATTCCCTCAAATTTTAACTCTTTTTGTCATATTTTCAGTTATATGTCACTTGACAATAGCGGTACGATGTACTTGCTAAATGATTTCCGTAATAACTAACTGATGGTTTATTCCTAATCCTACTAACTTCTTTAATTTAATGTATTTATACTTAATTATATAAAAATCGAATCCCTCGTGTTCTCCCGATTCCATTGCATATACATTTCGTATATCAATGACGATTATTTCATCCTCTAGTGATTTAACGTATGTTTGGTAATAATATTCGTCCTGATTAATTAATTATTTTAATTTCTTGTTTTAGGAGAGGCTGAGTGAAAGATTATGCTTCATAATACATTTAAAAAAATGTATAAAAATGCAGTATTAGAATGCAGGCTTTCACGGCCGGTAATCATAATGTTGAGTGATTCCGGGTTATGTGGCTGTGGTCCATAGTTGGTGTTGATACCAGACGTTTCGCCCTCAACTGCGGAGGGCATCTTCAGTGGCGAGTGCTTCTAGGCGTGTTTCCTGGTCGGAAGATCTACTTAGAATGAGCTCTGTGGACGTAGAGGACGTTGTATTAGTGTTGGGTGCAGGGTGAGTGGGCGTGGCTCTTGCTGATTGGCTAATGGTCGTCTCCTTGTTGTCACTGGTGTTAATGCATTTATTTTCTAGTGTATGAAACCAGGCCTTAGACAGTTTGATACCTTCCTCTTTTCTGTTAATATTTCCCTTATGCTTGTATATTTCTATAGCCTCTCGGTATAATCTAGGGAAATAGTAGGAAGTTGTGGCTAAAACTTGTGTATCGTCGAATAGAATCTGGTGTCCATTCATAATGGCATGTTCTGCTACAGCTGATTTATCCATTTCTCCTTGTCTGCAGTTTCTTTTATGTTCTGATAAACGGGTGGCTATACTTCTTTTCGTGGTCCCTATATATGATTTACCACACGAACAAGGAAGTCGATATACGCCGCAAGTGGAGAGAGGTGGCCGAGGATCCTTAGCTGAGCGAAGGCAGTCTTCTATTTTTCTTGTTGGTCTGTAAACTGTTTTTATGTTGTATTTTCGTAGGAGTTTTCCGATACGATCTGTGACTCTTTGTACATATGGTAAGTAGGCTATGCTGGTTGAGGGTGTGTTATCCATTCTGACGTGCTGTCTTCGTGGATGTATGGTTTGTCTTATTTCCTTGGATGTGTAGCCATTTTTCTGGAAACAATTGAACAGATGGTGTTGTGGTTGGCATAACTTAGTCGCTCTGTCGAACAGTGTCTTAATGACACCTCGCTTTTGTCTTGGATGGTGGGTTAGAGTCTTTGTGCAGATATCGGTCTGTGTGTGTAGGTTTTCTGTAAACTGTATGTTGAATTTCCCCATTGCCAGTCCTTATTATTTGAACATCCAGGAAAGGAAGTCTTCCATTATCTTCTTTTTCCATTGTGAACTGTATTTTGTTGTGTCTGCTGTTAAGGTGTTGAAGGAAACGTTCCAATTCTTCACTGCCATGTCTCCATACTACGAATGTGTCATCAACATAGCGAAACACCAATGTTCTGGAGACTTGGGAGCTATGTTGATGACACATTCGTAGTATGGAGACATGGCAGTGAAGAATTGGAACGTTTCCTTCAACACCTTAACAGCAGACACAACAAAATACAGTTCACAATGGAAAAAGAAGATAATGGAAGACTTCCTTTCCTGGATGTTCAAATAATAAGGACTGGCAATGGGGAAATTCAACATACAGTTTACAGAAAACCTACACACACAGACCGATATCTGCACAAAGACTCTAACCACCATCCAAGACAAAAGCGAGGTGTCATTAAGACACTGTTCGACAGAGCGACTAAGTTATGCCAACCACAACACCATCTGTTCAATTGTTTCCAGAAAAACGGCTACACATCCAAGGAAATAAAACAAACCATACATCCACGAAGACAGCACGTCAGAATGGATAACACACCCTCAACCAGCATAGCCTACTTACCATATGTACAAAGAGTCACAGATCGTATCGGAAAACTCCTACGAAAATACAACATAAAAACAGTTTACAGACCTACAAGAAAAATAGAAGACTGCCTTCGCTCAGCTAAGGATCCTCGGCCACCTCTCTCCACTTGCGGCGTATATCGACTTCCTTGTTCGTGTGGTAAATCATATATAGGGACCACGAAAAGAAGTATAGCCACCCGTTTATCAGAACATAAAAGAAACTGCAGACAAGGAGAAATGGATAAATCAGCTGTAGCAGAACATGCCATTATGAATGGACACCAGATTCTATTCGACGATACACAAGTTTTAGCCACAACTTCCTACTATTTCCCTAGATTATACCGAGAGGCTATAGAAATATACAAGCATAAGGGAAATATTAACAGAAAAGAGGAAGGGTATCAAACTGTCTAAGGCCTGGTTTCATACACTAGAAAATAAATGCATTAACACCAGTGACAACAAGGAGACGACCATTAGCCAATCAGCAAGAGCCACGCCCACTCACCCTGCACCCAACACTAATACAACGTCCTCTACGTCCACAGAGCTCATTCTAAGTAGATCTTCCGACCAGGAAACACGCCTAGAAGCACTCGCCACTGAAGATGCCCTCCGCAGTTGAGGGCGAAACGTCTGGTATCAACACCAACTATGGACCACGGCCACATAACCCGGAATCACTCAACATTAAAAATGCAGTATCTAAAATTAAAATTGGAAAATGTGTATCAGAAGAAATTAAAATAACAAAAGGCCTTCGTCAAGGTTGTAGCATATCACCCTCATTATTTAAGATATTTATACATAAAGCACTGTCAAACTGGAGCAAAAAATGTTCAGGAAAGGAAGTACCAATTACAGATGGATCAACAGATACACTGTTATTTGCGGATGACCAGATAATAATTTCTCAAGAATATCACGACATGGAGTATATGTTCAGAAAATTATTGGTCATATGCGATAACTGGGGTTTAAAAATACATTTAGAAAAAAACAAACATTTTATATGTGATGTGGAGAAGAAACCGAAGGTTTAATATTAGATGATCAGAAAGGGTAAAGGTATATTGAGGATGTGAAGAATTTGAGTATCTGGGAGTAAAAGTGGATTAAGAGGATAAACAGGATGGTGATATTAAGAACATAATAAATAAAGGTAGAGAAATAACAGCAATGATAAATGGAGCCTTGTGGAACAGACATATAACCAGAAAAAATAAGTTACAAATACATAAATCAATAGTGAAAAGTACTGTCACATATGGAGCTGAAATTTGGAAATTCAACAAATCTTAGAAAATAACTTATGTCGATTGAAATAGATTTCTTGAGGAGAGCAGCAAGATGTTCAAAATTAGAAAAAATAAGAAATACTGTCATCTTATATAAGATACAAATAATTAAATTGATATGGGCATGTACGATGAACGCAAGAAGAAAGGTTACCCAGAAAAACATTGGAATGGTGTCCACATGGAAGAAGAAAGAAAGAAAGACCTCGAAACTCGTTGATGAAAGAAATAGGAACTGGAATGAGAACAAGAGGACTGGAGGACATGGAGTGGATGGATAGAGACAAGTGCAAAAGGAAAATAAAACTTTAGGCACAGAAAGATGTGTAAACAGTAAAAATCTGTATATAAATTATTATTATTATTATTATTATTATTATTATTATTATTATTATTATTATTAAACTATCTAACTAACTAAGTCACTGGAACTATCGAACCCATAGGTTTTTGGCCGCGCGGACATAAACTCTCCATACACTCCTATCCGGAGCCAATGTTTTCCAATCATCTCCAGTATAATCTACTTCCCTCAAATCATAGTTAATGTTATTCTCCCACCTCTTTCTTGGTCTACCAACAGGGCGTTTTCCCTCTGGTTTTCGTACAATAAGCTTCTATGCACGTATTTCATTCCCTGTACGTTCCACATGTCCTGCCCATCGCAGTCTACGTGACTTAACTGTTCTTATTATATCTGGCTTCCTATAAAGATCATGTAATTCATTGTTAATCAGTCTTCTCCATTCACCTATGTGTTCATCTCTCTTTGGTCCAACAATGTTCCTAAGAACTTTATTCCCAAATATTCGTAATCTCCTTTCCTTCCTTAAAGTAAGAGTCCATGTTTAGCATCCATATAATATAACTGGTAGAATAGTAGTTTTATATATTTTCAGTTTAACGTTTTTTGGAAGGAGTTGGGACATCAAGAGTCTCTGTGATGTATAATAACACGCATTTCCAGAATTGAGCTTATTTTTAATTTCTTTGTGCATCTCATTCCTGATTATTATTCCTAGGTATTTGAATTCATCCACTTCCTCAAAATTTCCCTCATTTGTCATTAGCTGTCCATTTCCATTATATAATGTATCTCTATGTGTAACCATATATTTAATGTTACTGATATTTATTACCAGTCCCAATTTCTTACTGTTACTCAATATTGCGTGCGTGTTGGCCTTTAGTATATTTTCGGTATCGCCCAATAGTACATCATCAGCATAAACTAACAGCTTATTAATACCATTGAGTTGTCGGCGTTCTTGATCCTCTAAAAATTTTATGGCATGCTATGGCACAAAATTAAATAGTAAATGAGATAGTGCATCTCCTTGCTTCAACCCATTGTGGGTTTCAAAAATATCTAAAAACTCTTTGCCTATTCGCACCCTACTCTTTTTGCCATTTAGACCCATTCGTATAAGGCTAACTCACTTTTTAGGAAACTGACGAGTATTCATATTACTAAATTCACTTACCTCAATACTCCAGATTAGCATAGCTACCATAAAAATTCAAACAAATATTAGTTATTTATAAATCGTCAAAATATAAGCCCATAAATATTAAGTCCGTGTCCCAACAGCTGCAATGAATTAAGACTGTCTGAAAATAATGATGTCACTGGGCAGCATAAATTGTACAGAGTGTAACATGGTTAGCATGACTGAATGCCTTAACCTTTGTTACAGTTTTCGTATCCGGATTTCACTACTTATCTTTTCAATTTAGTACTCTCTCGTCCACACGAGGCTGATTGGATCCTGTTCCAAAATCTATATCGAAAAAAAAAATGTTATCGCAGAACCTGGAATAAACTCGGTCCCCTGGTTGCCAGCCAGATATGCTTCACAACGGAGGCTGTGACGGGAAAATATAAGTCTATAAAGTGTTTAGTATTTTCAGACCTAATTATATTTGAATTGAATAGCGCATACTAAAAGATAAGATATACAAATCGCCACAGATTGGAAGATGATCATAACTAGGACTAGGATGTTTATGTGATAGATGATAAGATTGCAATTCAGATAGTATATATTATTCAACTGTTGTGTGCGTGAAACCAAGATAAAAGACAGTCAAATGTATTACTTCTCATTACACTATTCAGCTGTTTGTATATGAACCAAAACAAAAGACAGTCATAAGTCTAACTTCTCACTATACTATGTTGCAATCTTAACTTTTAGTAGATAAAAATCCCACCCCTAATCATAACACACTTAAACAATGTTGAGATTTTTCCACTCAATAACTTTTTCCCTGTATGTATGTATGTGTATATATATGCCCGGTGGTGTAATGATAGCACGCTGGGATACCAACCCAGAGGTCCGGGTTCAAATCCCGTCCAGGCATTTATTTTTCTTATCATGTCATATATATAAGTATATTTATTTATTTACAACATGCTCTATTACAAAGAAAGTATACTATTGCACTTGTTTATTATATAACATTATTTACAGTAACGTATGGTGGAATAATGATTATGATCCTTGTCTCTGATTCCGACGGTCGTGGGTTTAAACACGGCTGCGGTCGATGGATTTTTTGTATACAATGAGCAAGTTCTCCGGGAGAGACTTATGCAGTGGATCCCGAATCTGATTTTCAGGCTCGTAAAATATCCTTAAACCTGAATAAAGAGGCCTCTAAACAAAATTTATCGACATTAACGTCTTAGTAATGTCTCAGTTGCCTGTTAGATGTCACATTGGGTCGTGTGTTGACCATATGCCAGCCATGACATGTATGAGCAAATAAGGTAACTAAAAATTAACTTGGTCTAGTAACTCCTTACAAAGGAGAGGCTATGGCTATGGCTCAACAATGGGCTACGCCATTATATATATATATATATATATATATATATATATATATATATATATTTGTAAAATTTACTTATTTGTTCATTTATATTCTATGGCTGATTGTAACGTACGATCTAACATATGTGTGTATGTGTGTGTTTGTGTGTGTGTGTGTGTGTGTGTGTGTGTGTGTTTGCATGTGTGTTTGGACGCGTACGCTTTCTAGTGCCACCAAGTAAACTATCCATGAAAGGGGAAAGAAACACTGTCTCGATGTTGCAATCAGTTAACAGTGCAACACATAGTTACACAATCGATGTTGCTATACCAATGGAAGGACGATTGGCACACAAACTCTACATTTGCTTCCAAGAACCTAGTGGAAAGTTTGGACCCGTGTGTCAAGGAAAATAGAAACTCGGTGCCCCGCAAATGTGTTCGTCGATGCAAGTGTGAGTGGGAAGATGACTAAACAACATCTAAAGACGTTTTTTCTGTCAGTTTTGAATCCAAATGTGTTGAGAAAGTCATTAGTAGTACTTTGTGACTCCTGGTCTGGACATAAGGATGAACAAGTACTACTGGAAGCATCTGGCGGAAAAGAAGTACATTTAAAAATAATTCCAACTAAAACTACAAAATATGCACAACCTGTGGATTGTATTTCTTCAGGCAATATAAAATATATGCCAAGAGAACAATATACTTTATTAAACTACATTCCAGTAATATGCAGTCAAAATTTCATAACAGATTCTTTATCATAAATTTGCATTCTGTCATTTACAATCAGTTATCTGCGGGAGTATATAGACCAATGCTTCGTTACACGTGGCAGAACAGTGGCTACGATATTGGTGAACGAGTGGACAAATCAAAAGTGTAATTGACGTGACGTTCAACACTGATATTATAGAATGTGCAAATATGACATGCGATCAACTTGCTTTCTTCGCTGTGCATTTTGTAGTCTCACAATGCTGTGAGCATTTTACTGAAAGTCCCCATTTACATTTATAGTTAAGATATCTGCATTGCGTATGGCTTCTACAATGACATCTACAGTGACATCTAGAGCATGATTTGCAGAGTTTTGCAGAAAAACGACACCCACCAGCACATTGAAAGGTACGTAATGGTCCTGTAACCAAACTTTCATATAGATATGTTTGTTCGAGCCCAAGTACTTTCCTTGTTAGTATGGGGTAGTGACATTATCCCGATACTAGTATACCAATGGATTTATGACTACTATGATTGCTATAATTACAATAGTTCTATTAAATATTGTACTAATTATGTTTTTGTTTTATTTTGAAGGAGATAAAAATATATTCTCGAAAAATTCGATTGCAAGAGTAATATATAATCCAGACAATAAAAAATAATGCGACAATCAAGAAAGCTACCACGTCGAGCATGAAATAGTCGTACCAAGTGAGGTCCATAGTTAGAGACCTCATGTGCGGTGCTCCCTTGTGTCTGATAACGTATTCTGTCACCACACGGCTCGTTCCATTGGTGTTTCTGGTTGATCTCTCGAGATGTCTGGAAGTCTTTTCATATTTCACTTGTATCTGAAACAAAATTGATATAATCTGAAGTACAAGTTGTAGTACTAGAAGAACTGTTACTGTCTACAAGTTATACCGTGCACTTAAGTATTCGACCTATCTCTTGATTTGTTGACTCCTCCCACGACTAACTTAGCGATTAATCTTCTAGAATACGGCTAACATTAAGGTACTTCTCTCAAAATCATTATAAAATGGAAATAGGATAAAACTGTTTATTCCCCCAGTTGTATTATGTGGATGCGAAACATTGACTGTTACTTTAAAGAGGAAGAAAACATTACAAATATTTAGTTCTTAACCCATTCGCTTCAGTTTTAAATGCTTAATGCATTTCCCCAGAATCCGAATTTAAGTACCGTAAATAATATTGTCTATTTTCAGACATTCGAAACAAACAAAATATAACGGTACTTGAGATCACAATAAGGGCGAAGGCCAAATCACATTCCTCTACTATTCACAAATGTTAACAAAACATTACTCTCCGAGGGATGTACAAAATATTGCAAGACATATAACAGCAAAAATTAAGCGAGTGTACCTCGTCTTCTGAGTTGAAGGCCATTTAACTGACGGCGAGTGTACCTCGTCTTTTGAGGCGAATGGGTTAAGAAAAATTTTAGACCAAAGAGAGATGAACAGATAGGCAAGTGGAGAAGACTACTAAGCCACGTGATATCTTTTGGGAAACTAGATATAAAAGAAGAATTAAGTCTCGTAGACTATGATGGGCAGGACATGTGGCATGAGTGGGGATTGAAAGAGGGGTATGGAAACTCGTAGGGATATCAGAGTGAAAACGCCCAGTAGGCTGGCCATGAATGAGGTGAGAGTATAATATATACCCTGATACCTTAACTACAGGATAGGGATGTATGGAGAACTCATTTCTGCCTGGAAATGAATCTACGGGTTCGATAGTGCCGGTGAATTAGTTGGCTGTCGGCTCATTAATATTCCTGATCAGGCCTCGAAGATGAAGTATAACGTTCCAACATCTTTATGTCACTTCAGTAGCATCGTATCTTTCTGGAGTCCATGCTTGTCTTCCATTTACTTAGAACGGGTTATGCCCATAAGATTTTACAGAAACGAATGCAGGTAGGGACTATGCCTTTGAATTAGATATTAGTGTTATAGTATGCGATCATCATTGATTAATGATATTCTAAAGGTTCTTCTATGAAAAAAGAAATATAAAATACCTTCCGTGAATGTTAATTAGCCGACATCTTACTTACTTACTCACTGGCACTATCGTAGGTTCATGGACGAGCGGACATAAGCTCTCCATACATGCCTATCCTGAGCTAATGCTTTCCAATCATTCCCTGTATAATCTACTTCCCTCAAATCATAGTTAATGTTATTCTCCCACCTCATTCTTGGTCTACCAACTGGGCGTTTTCCCTCTGGTTTTCCTACAAGAAGCTTCCATGCAAGTATTTCATTACTCATACGTGCAACATGTCCTGCCCATCGCAGTCTACGAGACTTAACTGTTCTTATTATATCTGGCTTCCTATAAAGACCATGTAGTTCATTGTTATGTAGTCTTCTCCATTCACCTGTCTGTTCATCTCTCTTTGGTCCAAACATTTTCCTAAGTACTTTATTCTCAAATACTTGTAATATCCTTTCCTCTCTTAAAGTAAGAGTCCATGTTTAGCACCCATATAATATAACTGGTAGAATAATAGTTTTATATATTTTCAGTTTAACGTTTTTTGAAAGGAGTTGGGACATCAAGAGTCTCTGCAATGCATAATAGCACGCAGATCTTAGAAAAATATATATTAAAAAGGACGCAAGATAAAACATGTGGCAGAGGATTAAGAACTGAATATTTAAGAATAGTGAAATATAGAACTGGACAAAAATATTCATTTCAAGCTCCATTGAATCTTAAACGATTAATAAGTTGTCGTATAGTATGTTTAACTCGACTTAGTCTAACCGTGAAAATATTTTCACTAGTTCTAGAGTTGAGTAAAAGACTGAAAACCTCAACAGGATTTCCAACAAGACCGAACATCTAACACTGGCCCGTTGCGTGAATACGATGATGCTCTCCACACAATATAGGGATAGATTATTAGATGTTTTAATTATGTAAAATAAAACTTATTCTACGTAAAAATATACCTATCATATAATTCGTCACATTATAAATGTCACTGAACTTGAAATTGAATTTTTAAACAGTATTTCCTTATCTCAAATTATTTATTTTGAACGTATCTGCCGTCGGTGGTAATTCAACAGAATATGGCCGGGATTGTAGGTCCTGGTGAACCAGTGATTATCATGATAGTCTTTTAGTTCCAAGATTCTCAGAATCAAGCCACGTCTGGAGTCATTAATTTTTAACGAAGTAAATACTCTGAACATGGATTCCTTCGGAAGTTATGTAAGGCCAAGAGTCCCGTACAGTAGAATATAAGACAATTAAAAGAATGTCAGGTCTGAAATAAAAGCCATCTGAACGTTACTTTCTGCTCTTTTATGCTTACGTGTGAATTTCGACTTTAAAGAACTGATTTATTAAAGAGCGTCGTTAAATGGAATTAATATTTGGATTTCTAGAGATTCAATTATCTATGTGGCACAATTAAACACACTTTATTGAATAAGACTAGAAAGGAAACTATTTTGAAGTTTTACAAGGTATTAGCAGTTCCATCTCTTATCTATGGATGTGAAACCTGAACATTAACAAAGGCAGATAGTAAACAAATAGAGGCTGCTGACATGAAGATGTTGAGAGCAATAGCAGGATACCAAAGGACCGATAAAAAGAAAAACGAAGATATAAGAACAGAACTTAATATAGTTAATCTCTGTGAAAGAATAACATATTACCAAAATGCTTATCTTCACCACGTATTACGAATGAACAGCGCATACCAAGATGAATGTATAATTATAAACCGAAAGGGAGAAGAACGTTGGGAAGACCATTGAAGAGATGGAAGAACCAATTCGACCTATAATGAAATCGGAAAAGGCCATTGGGCCTAATCCTTGTTGTTAATGATGATGATGATTTCTAGAGTAAAATTAATAAATTCTTACTTTGGATCAAATACGACTGCATTTAGTGCTTCTAACAAGATATCCTTAGTGACTGTATAGATATCGAGTTTAATCCCAGCTTCAAAATCCTTGACCATTTTCATATTTAAGTTTTGATCCACACGGAACGGAAATCCAATCAATGGCACTTGGAAATTGATGGCTTCTTCAGTGCTTTGAAGTCCGCATTGGAAAATAAAGGCTTTCATTTTTGGATGAGCTGAAATAATAATTTACTAAAAATAATGGTTGTTCAGAATCAGGACAAAATATTATGTATCATACAAAGACTGAAAATTTGAAATAGAACAAGTAGAACACTTTAATATCCAGGCAGTACAATGATTAATCACTAATGAAAACTGATCAAGAGTGTACAAATTAATAATATAATTGCATTATAAAGATAAGTATTTAATCGGGGAAAAAAAAAAATTTATTTACAAAATAAATCCTAAGTACTGAGAAGTGGAAAGAATAAATATATTGCGTTCTTGTCTGTGAAGATTGAGTCCTGTCGATATAACGGATATTTTGTTACGGAGGCTGTTAGCAAAGATAAATAGGCTGAAAAGGGAACAAAAACACGAGACAAAGGTTCAATTTGTTGATAAAACATAAAATTAAGATATAAATATTATTATTGAAATAGTTTGATTACTATAAATGTATTTTTTTTTAATTTCAGACTAATTAAAAATATATAATCATTTATCCTCTTATAAATATTTATACCGCGTATGTAGTGGATTTCGTATAATTAGTATTTTTATTTTCAACACTTACCGAGGAATTTCTTGTATGAATCACTTCTATTTATAACGCTTGCGGTGGTGCCAGAGATTATAAAGATTTATCTTCTCTTGCATCAAACTGAAAAAAGCGTATTTTTATTCGAAGAGAGGTGACCTTTCACTGAATAATACAACAGCCTAGAAAAGCGGGCATGATTTCCACTTAAGTAAAGTATTCCAGACATAAAAGTCCCCCATTCAGATCTTCGGACGGGACTATTTGAGGGGGACCATCGTAAAGTCTTAAATTTCTTAAGAACATTGAATGATAGAATATTATGTAGTTGTGGGCACTAGAAATATTAACACGGATACTAGATAAATCTCCCTTGTACATAATCGCTTTGCAGGAAATGTAGATATCCAGGAGAAAGCGGTCAGGAATCATGATTCTCTGCATTTAACTATAGGGGAGCGAGATACTTAATCTGGAGGATTTTTCAGCTAACCGAGATGTTAGGTTTGCCAGCGATAGTATATCGAACATGATTTTATAGTTTCAAATGCACATGGTCTCATAGAAGAAAAGGACGAAAAGATTAAGGTTCTACGAAAAATTAGTTTTCGTATTTTGATAGACATTATCGATATCAAATGAAAAGTGTATTAGGCTATTTTAATGCAAAATTTGGAAGGGAAGATATATTCAGACCAACAATAGCCAAATTCTGTCTTAAAGGAAACAGTAACGACGAGGGGTTAGTAACCTTTGCCATATAAAAGAATAGGCCTATATTTTTTAATGCACAAGGATATTCATAAATATACCTGGACATCTCCAGGTGGTAAACACAAACTCTATAGATAATTTATTATTAGATAAATACTGGGCACAGCACCATCTTCATCATTAGGTAATTTAGGTGGATATACTGCAATACGGATCATCGTATAGTCAGGATAAAATTCAAAATGGTTATCACTTATGAGAAGTATGAACGACAAGGATGGTTCTAAAAATAAAAAAAAGTATAGAATAGTGGGTAACGCTCTAACGTATAGAGTTAGAAGTTCGTGTTCAAATATCAGTTCGGTATTAGTTTTTCTTTTCATGTCATAAAATTTGAATCCGGAACCTCTAACTATGTACGTTATCGCGATACCAATTTCGTTATCCAGGCACTGCAAACATTTATTTTTTTACATATAATTCTCAATCATAATTTTATAAAAAAAAAAAGGCATGTTAATAAGAGTATTTTACTTCATAGTAGTAACACTTTTTTTATTTCAATGTTACAATTACATTTTGACATTAAGAAAAATATATTTATCTTCACCATTAAATTTGTATTTATAAGTAATCTTCCTATCTGCATATTTTCTCAAGAATTAATCGATACAGAGTTATGAAATGTTTGAGCTTACTTTATTCACTGTCGGCCGCGATGGTCTTGTGATATGTTCCTTGCCTCTAGAAACGCTGTATTTTCTTTTAAAGAGAACGATACACACACATACACACACACACATATATATATATATATATATATATATATATATATATAATGTCTTGAGGAGACTTAGAATTTGAAGACAAAAACAAATTGAAATGTAATTTTATTATTTGCTACATTAGTTGCTATAGAATTTAGGACCTTAAAATGTTTGACAAACCTATTCTATATCATGAAAACATATTAAGATCGAAATGCTTTCACAATTATTGGGAAAACCTTAGGAAATACCCTGATAAAGGAATATAGGCATGTGAGGGAAGGTGATATTTGAGTGGGTCATAGGGAACTTGATACCAGGGTTATAAACTGGATTTAGTTGGCTAGCGATAAGTGGGCATGGGAGGATCTTAGTGAATGCGGAATTAAACCAATGGATTTCAAAAGCGATAGAATTATATGGTTTTTTTGAATTGCCCTATGTTAACTAGCATGTTCCCATATGGGAACGCACAATAGGGAAAAGGAAAGTTGGAAGACAAAATAAAATCGTTGGAGTGAAGTGTTTAAGTGTCATGTAGAAAAATTGTGGGCACGAATAGTGCAAGACAGACAAAAGTGGAAGCAATCCATAAAAAAGTGGAAGTGATAGTCCCAAGGGGTTTTGCTATCCCGGGGATGTAACGTAAGCCACCCTGTAGTCGCAGGAAGCCCTTGTCCGAAATTCTTAATTCTTAGCCAGCAATGCTGTTGACCTCAGTATTGAGGTAATTACTCATATGAGGAAATTATCCATCCTTGAATGTTCAAATTAAAAAAAAAAATCTGAGTTAAAAATCCCTTCTCCATTTGTGGTGTTACACCTTAAATGACAGGATAAAATAGAAAGACAAAGAGAGATAATAAGAGAGAGAGGAAGACAGATTGAGAGATTTTGAATACATACCGTTAATTTATAAAATCGAATTAAATAATACATTAATTTCTTATAATTTTATATACTCTGATGACATCTCAACGGAATTTCACCATGAGTTTTATTAGTACTTACCTTCATACTTAATAGAGCTAGAATTGCCAGAAAAAAAAACTCTTGCAAATATAATCCTTATATAGATTTTTACTTCAGTTTCGAAACGATTAGTGAAATATTTCACCCATCCATTGATAAGACTATCTGTTGTGCATTTCGAAACACAGACCTGAAATATTGAAGTCAAAGAAAATTATTTGCATAACTGACTCATATTTGATTTGGCACGCTAAAATAAATATATTTTTAATTTATAATGCAAATAATTTTCACTAAATTAATTTGGAGCTGTTAAAAATAGTATTTCATCTACATATCATGGTTGAAGCAATTACTAACAAACGTACATTAAAAATTGTGTCATAGGGCTACTTTTCATCAGAAAAACAAATCCCCTATAAGCTATTAGTTGTTACATTTTACAGCTCCTGATAGTGAATGTGATGCTTCCTATAATAGTATATTACGATAGGTTGAGGTTGGGACGCGGTTACATTTTTACTTTCTGGATCCAAATTTACCCTTTTCCATCCAATGATGACATCTATCTTTTCTGTCCCAATAAATAGACGGAGCAGAAAATTGATTTTATCTTCCCTACTTTCTTTCAAGCATGGGAATAACTTCTAGATCTCCGCATATCATCCAAACGTGATCAACCTATACCAATAATATTTGAAGAGGATTAATACACAATGCATCAGAAAATATTTGTCTAAGACCCTCAAATCCCTGTCTGAAATAGTTCGCCTACAAATCAGCTATAGCGGATACATTTATTCAGTTTAATTCATTAATTTATACACCGTATAATGTAAGTAAGAATTAAAAGGCATTTATAAACAAAATCCTAAGTATAGAGAAGAGAAAACAACAATTGATAGGATCTTACATTTGAAGAGTGATGATACTTGCCTGTGATAGATGGGTCCTGACAAAAAAGTAACATAAAGACACTGACAGTAAAATAAATGTGGTTATTGAGGCGATAATTAACTAACTAATCAAACTAACTAACTAACTAACTGGCACTATCGAACCCGTGGGTTCATGGCAGTGCGAACTTAAGCTCTCCTCATATCCCTATTCTGACTTAATATTTTCCAATCATCCCCTGTATAGTTTAATTCTCTGATATCATGGTTAATGTTATACTTCCACCTCATTATTGGTCTACCAACTGGACTTTTCCTTCTGGTTTTCCTACAAAAAGCTTCCATGTCTCTCTTTCATTCACCATTTGTGTCACATGTCCTATGGAGGCGATAGCAAGTTTGGGCGCTAGCAAGTATAAATTGGGCAAACAAGACAAAATGCCAACAATTATGGGATGAAATAGAAAAAAAGTACTTCTATAACATTGAAAATGTATTGTAAACAAATGCCCCTTTTTAACGACATATTTTCACAATAATTCCCTCAAAACAACTTTGATGGAAAAATGATAGAAAAAATTAAGGGGACCAAGGAAGACTATTTTTGGAAGATCATCATCACCATAACACCCGTTCCGGCTTCATAATGCATCAGGCCCTAAGTTTTCTAGCTCTTCCGACAACACGTCTTCCTCTCGCTTGATAATTTATTGCTAACAGTGAATATCTCTCCTTACTCATTCCATTCATGTGATCAATCAGCTTTTATCGATAATTCGTGACTTTATCCAACAAAGGCTGCACTTTTAATTCTTCTCTCATATGTTCATTTCTAATTCTATCAAGTTTCGTACATCCTTTAACCCGTCTGAGGAACCTCATCTCCGCCGTTTTTTGGAAGATATAACAGAAAATATACGATGCCAAAAACCATCAAGAAAAGTGAACTGAAGAAGAATTGTTTCCCAGACAAAACATTTACATGTACAATTTGATGACGATTCAATCAAAACGAACGTCGTGCAGAAACTGTGTAAATTAATTAAATCATATGTAGGCCTGTATTAGTTTCGCTGCAAGGAAACAAACATGGCGGCCGCTGGAAGTATTTTTAAATTTTGGCTTTCAGATATACCCCCAAATCTAATAGTCGGATTTTGTTGCATTTGGAGTACACTTTTCTCGTTGTATTTCAATTGCATATATCTTTTTTCGTTACAAAAAATTAAAATTGGTAGAATTTTTTATCGCTTCAAGCTAACTTCTACTCCTAATATACTATTTTGCTTGTTAATGAACTCTATCGGCCGCGGTGGACTAGTGGTCATGCTCCTTGCCTCTGGTCCCGAGGATCGCGGGTTCAAACCCGGCCGGGGTCGATGGATTTTTTAGGACGGAAAAATCCAAGGAGAAAGTCCTCCGGGAGGGACTTTAAGCCGTAGGTCCCGAGTCTGAAGATTTTCAGGCTCGTAAAAAATCCTTAAGCCTGAATGAAAAGGCCTCTAAGCAAAATTTAGCGAATTTTCCCGTCCTAGTACTAACTTGGTTTCCTAGATGTCAGTATGAGGCGGAACGCTGACCACGTACCACTCAAAATTACATCTATACGAAAACAAGTGTAACTAAAATTAGTATGGTTCAAAATCTTCCCTGTATGGGGAGAGGGCCTAAATCTCTGTAAAAGGAAAACATAGGCTTACAATACAATACAAAACAATGAACTCTTAAACTCAACCTTATTTCTCAAAAATGTTGCAATATGCCAAGATTGATTTAAAAAACTGAAACATCAATAGCTTTATCAGACACACACACACACACACACACACACACACGCACACACACATATATATATATATATATATATATATAATATATATATATACACTATAAACCAAATTATAATACATATAAATCAAATGAAAGAGAAACTCTGAAAGTTTACTTTATCATATATTGTTGTGATGGCGTAACAATGCCTTTGAAAAGTGCGACTATAAAGCAAAAAGTGTTCTGCGTGTTGGGATATGATAAAATATTTTCTTTTATTATCGTACAACGTGCATTCCGGAAAAAAAATACCCTGGTAATCCAATTCCAGGTAAACAAAGCATTCATCGATGGTATCATCAATTTAAGGAAACTGTACCACTGTTGAAGGTAAAATCAGTGGATGTCCAACGAAACAGTGGATCGAGTTGGGACTAGTTTCGTTCGTATCCGCAGAAATCGAGATACCGCGCCCCTGATCTGACAGTTTGTGACTTTTTTCTTTGGGGTAGGCCTACATAAAAGATAATGTGTACGTACCACCACTGCCAGTAAGTTTGATTGAGCTCAGGAACGCATTACACATGAATTTACGACGGTTACCAGGGATATGCAACTCCGTGTATGGGATGTACTTCAATGTTGCTTAGATGTGCGCCGTGTAACCAAGGGTAACCACATAGAACACTTGTAAAAGTAAACTGTCACAGTGTATCTTTCATTTGATGTATCATTCATCGTTGCATGTATTATAGTTTGGCTTATACAACCGATTAACCCTTCAAGGGGACCGATTGGTGAACTTCAAATTTATTTTAGATTTTATCTGATTGCCTTGAAATGTCATCACATTTATTATTTGCTTATAGAAGCGTTTCTGTGAAGTGTGCTGCTTATAAGTAAAATAGATTCAGAATTATGTTTTTTAAAATATTTCCTATAAAGTGCTCCTTACGATGCATTTTTAAATATTATCTGTTACAATTTGGGTTCCAAAGTCTTCATGATTCCACTAAACACATTTGCTATGCAAAAGACATTCACAAAGGGAGGATAGTGCTTATTTTTCATTTTTTGAAAAAAAAAATTATCACTCTTATTTTTTCCATCTCATTTTAAAAGAATACATGTGTCTTAGACTATTAACTGCTTATCAAATTTGAATTAGCATTTATTGGAGAGTCTAACCACAAAATTTCACTTTGATAGCAAAAAAATTGCATCGTAAGGAGCATTTTAAGTTTTGGAAATTGTCAAAAAAATGGAAACCGAAAAAACGCATTTTAAATTTTAAGTATTAATGCTAACCTTATGTGCGAGTATTTAAACTCTTAAGTCACGGGGTAATTTTGCTCCTACAATAAAAATATTTGCATGAAAATGATCCTAAAGAATCAGAGTTATTAAAATGCAAATAAACAAAAAAAATAATTTTTTACCATATTTTTTCAACATTTTCACCAGTCGTTCCCCTTAAATTGGCAAAACACTACTTTCTCGTTTCAGTTATTTAAATGTGGCGGACCGCACTGAAAACAAAATCACGCATGACTGTTATTAGGTTTATTGTGTAATTCGACACATATAAGTTATTACTACTCGTTCGTTTTCTAAATTCTAACATCGACCTAATTCAGGAACTTCTTATACTCCAAAACCCTCAGTTACTGTAGACTATTGAGTAACATGACTAACACAACTAAGTCATACACATAAAGACATAGTTTAAGACTGAAAAACTTAAGCTTCATTATCGGCGCACTAACACCAAACAGCTAGGAGAAGACAATTCACCTAGCTAACACATAACTTCCAATTCCTACACATAAGCACATTAGGGAAAGAGTCGTGACCTCAAAAGGATCGGTACCAACACTCAACATCTTTGACAGAACCTAAAGTATTCTGTTTCGTTAATGAAACTAAAATAATCGAACCAATCGATGTATCCTTCCTATAGGATACATTGCCAATTAAAGGGTTTTAAAGTTATAATCATTTGTAATTACCTTGTATATAAATAAAATGTATGGGTCGGAAATCACTTACTGGTAGGTTACTTTTTCTTTGAATCCTAGAAAGCGTACTTTTACTTGTACAACATCCATACTTCCTTACCTGAATGCCAAACTTTCGAAGTAAATAACCCATGGCATAACGGTATGTATTATTAAATTGTTTCTCTCTTTTGAAACACAGAGTTTTTCGTGGAAAACTTAATGGCACTTCAAACACCATTTCGACAAAAAACTGGTTTAAATGATTATTTCCCTGCACCCATCATATGTAAACAGGCAGCTACGTACATGGGAATTAAAATAAAAAATCATAAGTAAATTAAATTTTGCAAAAGTGTATTTGTCGAATCATTCAGTTGGAATTTCTAGAAGAGAGAAAAAAACAACGAACAGTATAAATAAACAAAAGATGTATGTTCAAACATGAATTTAGATTTCATAAATAAAAGCATTAAAACTGTATGATCATATAAAAGCATACATTACACAGAATCCCAAGAAAAATAATATAACAGATGCAACTGGTGATAGAAAAAGAAGAGGATGGCGAAAATAAATGGCTTGATGATGTTTTAAGCAGCATGAAGAGGGGGGGGAAGAAAGAAGAAAAAAGATTGAACGATGGAATTTGGAACGAGAGAGAGAATTGTAAAGGATAATGACAGTAGATTAAATAATTGTCCGCAGGAAGATGTTGTGAAACTTCTTAAATAATACAATATAAGTAATATTTTATATTTAACAAGGTTTCACATCTTCCTGGGCCCAATTAATCTAATGTAATTCTCCGCTACATGTATCTGTTATTCCAATCTTCATTGTTCAATCCTTTTTCCTCATACTTCCCAAACACCATCAATCCACGTTATTTTTGACCGTCCTCTTCTTCTTCTACCAAGTGGCACCCATTCTAGTATTCTTCGTGGAAATCTCTCTTCTGTTATTTTTGACATGACCATACCATTTTAATTGTTTGTTCTTTTTACGAACATTAATTTTTATTTAATTAAATTGTTTCTTATTTTATCTCTTCTAGGAATTCCAGCTGAACGCCTCCAAAAATCCATTTCTGCAAAAGTTTAAGTATGATATATATCATCATCAACAACGACTTCATTCACGGATTAGGCTCTGCCTATTACGATGTCACCAACGTTTTTTATATATATCATCATCATCATCATCATCATCATCCAGGGATTAAGCCTGTTGGCTCGTTCCGGTTTCATGAAAGCTAGAATTGTTAAAATTGTTCAGACCAACTTCTGTGTGGGCGTCCAACATTTCTGCTCCCGTGCGGTTTATAATTTAGCAATAATTTTGGAAATCTTCGTTCTGGCATTCTATCAATATGTTCTTTCCAGTCGTTCCTATATTTAATTATTCGGTCTGCAAGTTTGAAAATATGTAGTTCCTTTCTTATATCTTCATTTCTTTCCTTATCCAGCAAAGTATATCCTGCTATATTTCTTAAAAATCGCATCTCAGCTGCTTCCAAACTATGTTCTTGTCTTTTAGTGATCGTCCAACATTCTGATCCATACATCAATACAGAAATAAAATTTAATTTTTGTTTCTTTTCTTGTGTTTTTAAGGGTTCTTTTAATAGTACCACACATTAGATTAAATTTATTTATTTTGTCATTAATTTCCTTCAATTTTAACATATGATAAATTGAAACCTAGATATTTAAAACTGCTCACCTGCTCTAAAATGTTATTATCAATTACTATTTTTGCTCTAAAGGTATCATGTCCTTTAAATGCTAAAATGTTATTCTTATTCTTAGAAATTTTTAAATAGTAATTAGCACTTATTTTTTCAAATTAAAAATAGCTCTTGTAGATCATTTTCTGAACTGGAAATCACTACATTATTATTATTATTATTATTATTATTATTATTATTATTATTATTATTATTATGAAGAGGAAATAAGAAATATAAATAATAAAGGAAAATTTGTAATTGCTTGACTCAATGGAATATTGTGGGATAAAAATGTAAGTAATAAAAATAAAATTAATATATATCATACAATTGTTAAAAGCATCATTACTTATGGAGCAGAACTTTGGCCATTAACAACAAAAACAAATAAGTACCTTTTGGCAACGGACATGGATTTTATACGAAGGGCCGCAAGAATTTCAAGAAGAGAAAAAATAATAATTAAAGCTACACAAAATTTATATGACAGTTGCATGTCTAAAATTAAAATTGGCAGTAAATTGTCACATGATAATACGATAAATAAAGGTCTTCGTCAAGGTTGTTGTCTTTCACCGACTCTGTTTAAAATATATGTACATGAAATATTAAAGAATTGGAGGAGAAAATGTTCAAGCATGGGAATTCCTATTTCAAACAACAAAACTTTATACAACTTACATTTTGCAGATGATCAATTGTTAATTGCACAAGATTATGAAGATTTAGAATATATGACATAGAAAATTAATAGAAGTGTATGAAAAATGGGAATTAAATTTGAACATTTCATGTTTTTTTTTTCCAAAAACAAAATATTTATCAATTGGTGAACCAGAACAAAATTTAATTTTGGAGACTGGAGAAACAATAAAAATCTTGTAGTGAGATCACATATTTAGGAATTAAAATGAATAAAAATGGGAGTTATGAAGATGAAATAAGAAATAGAAATAGAAATAATAAAGGGAAATTTACAATTGCTTGCCTCAATGGAATATTGTGGGATAAAAATATCATCATCATCATCAACAACAACAAGAAGGATGTATAATTATAAACCAAAAGAGAGAAGAACATTGGGAAGGCCACTGAAGAGATGGAAGGACCAATTCGACCTATAATGAGATCAGAACAGACCATTGGGCCTAATCCTTGTTGTTGATGATGATGGATAAAAATACAAGTAATAAAAATAAAATGAATATATATCATACAATTGTTAAAAGCATCGTTACTTATGGAGCAGAACTTTGGCCATTAACAACAAAAACAAATAAGTACCTTTTGGCAACAGAAATGAATTTTATACGAAGGGCCGCAAGAATTTCAAGAAGAGAAAAAAATAGGAACTCAGTTATAAGGGAGAAAATGAAGATTCAAGACACTATTTTAGATTATATTAAAACTCAGCAATTAAGATGGTACGGACATGTCCAGCGAATGGAAGAGAATCGACTACCAAAATCTGTTTTGGAATGGAAACCTGAGGGAAGACGAAGCAGAGGAAGACCTAAAAACTCCTGGAGTCAGAGAATATGTTTATATATGGAGAAACATCTACAACCAGGAGATTGGATGGACCGACAAAATTGGCTATTAGGAATCGGACGATGTCAAAGACATTAATCAACCGATGATCTATCTATCTATCCATTGTTATTATTATTATATTATTATTATTATTATTATTATTATTATTATTATTATTATTATTATTATTATTATTATTATTGTATGGTTTAACTCTTAAACCTTTATCAACATCGCTCTAAAAATGTAAAGGTTGCCTAAATATTCTTCTTCACATACTTTTTTTTGGAAAAACTATGATGTCCATTTTATACTTCTCCAACTCCGAAAGAATGGTGTTTACTTTAGTAGACAACTCATATACATTTCAGCATGAAATTCGCAATATCTTTTTCATTTCATTTGTCGTAATTGGTTAATTCTGCACGTATTTTTTACATTGAGTTTTTTCTTTTTACCATAGTTCGTTTTTTTTTTACAAAAGACGAAGAGCTGGATATCAATATAACCCCCAACCTGAGGATCAGGTGATTTTTCTTCAAGGTTTTCTTCCTGTAGCGTTTGACGAACCAACATCTTTCTATACGGCACCAATTGCCGTATCCTGGCAAGGAGCCTCACAGGGTACTATTTGCGGGCCATATGAACCCTGGTGTTTCCACATTTTGTAATTTCTTCCATCTCTCCCCCATTTCACCTGACTTGTGGCAGACACAGCCTAGTTCTCAAAAACGAATCTAAGTCAAGTGACATTATACCTAAGATGATATTAAATTTTGAAGTGGAGGGCAATAGAAGAAAGAGGTGGCCAAAATAACAGTGGTCAAATATTGCATAGGAGTATATCGAGAGGATTAAAAGAGAGTGATGCAGAGAATGGGGATTTATGAAGGAGTAAAATTTATAATAGGTTGTAGCCACCGTGCTGCCTTATCACGCAGCGGGCCCGGGTCCGATCCCCGGTCGGAGCAGTATTTTGGGCGAGGTTTTTATTGGGGTTTTTACTCACCTATAAGTCAAATATCAGGAAACCTTTAAGGCTCAAACGGTCCCCGAAATCATATGGCCTTCATCATCCTTATCATTATCATCATCATCATCCTTCACCGGTGTGGAAAGCAACGGGAAGCTAACACACCTACAATTCCCTAGTAAAGCTGCAAGCATATCATGAAAATGCTATGATTGCATTGAAAGACCTGCCATCGGGCAGAATTACTTTGGATGGGTGGATATATATATATATATATATATATAAAAGAAGTGGACAGCTTAAGCCAAATGAGGGATATTTTGAAGAAGTGGCTGAATTCAGACAATCACAAATAAGAATGAGATGCACAAAGAAATTAGACATAGGCTCAATTCTGGAATTACGTGTTATTATGCATTACAGAGACTCTTGACGCCCTACACTCCTTTCAAAAAAAGTTAAACTGAAAATATATAAAACTATTTTATTCTACCAGTTATATTATACGGATGCGAAATATGGACTCTTACTTTAAGGGAGGAGATTCCGTGTATTTGAAAATAAAGTTCTTAGAATAATTTTTGGACCAAAGAGAGATGAACAGACAGGTGAATGAAGAAGACTACATAACAGTGAACTACATGGTCTTTATAGGAAGCCAGATATAATAAGAACAGTTTAGTCTCGTTAACTGCTATGGGCAGGACATTTGGCACGAATGGGGAATGAAAGACGTGCATGGAAACTTCTTGTAGGAAAACCAGAGGTAAAACGACCAGTTGGTAGACCAAGAATGAGGTGAGAGAAAACATTAGGTATGATTTGAGAGAAGTAGATTATACAGGGGATGATTGGAAAAGATTAGCTAAGGATAGGGATATATGGAGAGCTTATGTCCGTGCGGCCATGAACCTGCGGGTGCGATAGTGCCAGTGAGTTAGTTAGTTATAATTACTATTTAACTCATGCCCCAAATAGGAGTCAATGACCAGTCACATTTCAATGAATTTTTATTTACAACCAATCACAGTCGTGTTTCGCCTAAAATTTACCAACTAAAGTTTATCATAATAAAGAAAGCACCTCCTTTTAACATTCTGAATAGGTCATAACATTATTTTGCAGTGACTGACCCTCTAAGAAATACGGCTACCAGATTGTATATATAGTGCATGAATGTTAGCAGAAAGTGCATGCAATAGATGATTGTAACAATTGATTATACCACAAAAAAACTGTTTGCACTCTCTTAAACGAATTATTTTCCAGAAAATGACGTTACAGAAAAATATAATTTACATCATAGGACATCAAATTAATTAATACCTATAACGTTGGTTATCAATTTCTACGCTAGGGTGCATTCTTACAATATTGCGATCCTTTGGCAATAAATAATATTATGATCTGGTTGCAGTGATGCCGATGAACAAAGAAAGGAAGTGAAGCGTACCAATCGTTTCTGATTTGTTTTCAAACATCGCCGTTTACATTAAATATATAAATATTTTAAAATAACTATAGTTAAATAATGATTTGTAAGTAAACAGCTTAATTTTATTCGTTAAATAGTCCTAACAAATGCAACTCTTGATTTTCAAATTCTCTAGATAAATTCACGACTCACCTCGTGAGTCGTGAATTTATCGATAGTTTGGAAATCACTCGTGGCATTACTTATGATAATTTTTCGATAACTAAAAAGGTAAGATTTTTTTTTTCAAAATTCTATTCAGAGAATATCCTCAATGACCTTCGAATTGGCTAACAGAACTCTAGTATGTAATTGAAGATGTATAGGGCTTGCACCTGAGTACATTTGTAAGGTTACTTATATAATGGAGAGAGGCTAACACGGTGGTAGAAGTGAATGTTCACCTGACCGTTAAGCTCTCTAGCCAAGCGCTGCCCAGCGTTCCGCTGTCCCGGTTTGTTTGGCCCGTTGCTCGGCAACAAAGGATGTTCTTACTTGCTTCTGGTTGAAGCTCGCTGGCTTAAAGCAAAAGCTTTAATGATATCTAGCATGAATGTGATGAAATTGTAGCTGTCCTTCTAATGCCTTTGTGTTCTCTTTCATTCATCGCTTCACCCTTTTAAGTATAAAAGAAACCCGATCACTGGACTCGTGTTTATTATATATTCAGCTAGAGTTACGCAGCTTCTGCCACTAGTTAATTGCACGTAAAAGTCAGGAGATGATACTGTCATATATATAATGGTTCTTTCGCATGAAAATTATGACGACATAATTAATTCTTAGAAATTGTATAAGGTTTTAATTTCGTTTTAAGAAACCTGTTCTTTCATTAATATGTTTAGGCCAGTACAGAACAGTGGCGGTAGTTCAGTATTCGCAATGGAGCCAGTGCACACATCATTTAAGCCACTGGTGTTCTATAATGAATCAGCAGACTTCACCCCATTGGTGATGTCTCTTATGTAAACGGTGCAAAAAATCAATTTCTCCTGAATAAATTGCTTCAACATAGCCCGCCCTTATATGCTTTAATCCAAGGCGCTCAATATAATACGTTTTTCTTCTACTGTTCCTTCTACGTCTGCCGTTCTGGCTTAGGTGGTAGCATTCCTGCTTTCTGACTAGAGGTCTCGGATTCGATGCCCGATGGGGTTGAAAATGTATTTAATTAACAAAGTAGCTCCTCAATACCACTCTTCCACAATGACCATTTTCTGTTACGAAATTACAAAATGTGAAAACACTTTCGATATTTCTGATACTGATTTGCATTTCTTTTGTAACCGAACAATATTTTAGGTTATTCTGTTACTTCTTTACTCTTCGGTGCCATGTAATTGTTTTATGCATTCTGTATAACTGTACTCATAATATAAATTCATCTTCTGTTTTCTTTTCGTTTCTTTTCGGAGACAATTAAAGTGTTTTGTGTAATTTATTCTGCACAATTGTAATGTTTACACTCCTGGGGTTGCATTAGGTACACAATTAATTCTTTGTAAAAGGAATGGGGGAGACTCTTTACACTCACTTCTCACTCGTATGATAATGGCTAGACATTTATAATTCACATTTTCATGGTTCATATAGCATGGCAATGTAAATAATTGTCTATATTAATATTAACACGTACTAATTATATTTTATCGATTGTCAAGATTTGTACATACTGTAAACGTGTTTATATGTACAATCATTTTTTAACTCACTGCATAAAATATTATGTTCTAGATATTGTGGTGATTTTTAGTTATATAGAATTGTCGTATTTTGCATTTTTTACTTTAACATAAGTGTTATTCTACAAACTTATGCGAGGGCACAGTCATAAAATGTTACCATCAGCAGACTTTGGAACAAAATTATATTATTATAAGCTGTCACGGTTCTTACAGTGAAATTTTTTAATGGCAAAATGGTCGTCCTACGCCAGGCATCTTCTGAAAAATTGAAAATAGGTATCTGTATCTTAGCTGATGCTTGAAAACAATCGGAATAGTGTTTAGGATAGACCGAGAAGAATAAGGATAATATTTTAAACTATCTAACATGGAGGACTAATAACAATTAAAATACAATGTTTTGTTTTTACATGATACAATTGCACGAATTAAGTCAAGACTTAATACATTTCTAGATATAATAGTAATAAATAGTGTTCAAATCGAACTACTTACTGACATTCTGAACGCATTTTAAAAAGGGTTTTTGTAGTTACTGCCTTTTTTTCAATTTCCGGATAGGACAGGGGTAAAGCGTATCATATTCGAGGCAATGCGAATCATATTTAATTTATATCAATTGTGAAGGTCACAAAACCTCATATAAATTGTTTTTCCCAAAAGTATTTACACAGGACTCGTGAAATCTTTTTATTTTATTTCTTTCTTTATTTTTTACATTTTTGAGACCGGATCCAGCTACCCATTTTAAAGCTTTTCGGGTCTGAATATTTAATTTGACATACGTTGCACGTATATTTGATTTTGTCATTGTCTATCCCTGAAGTGCTGGTAGAAATATAGGATGAGGAAGTCCGGGTTATGTAGTTTTTTTCGTGTATGAGAATTTTTAACTTTTTTCCCACTCTCTCAACAATTCTAGGTTTTCGGGAGACGTGACACGTAGGTTTGAAAAAGGTCTTGGTCACTTCTTCGGGAATGGATGCAAATTTCTCATATCAGTCGCAGCAGAAATATAAGACAAGTCCACAAGCCTAATAGGCCTATCTACTGAATGAAGTTCCGAATTAACTTGGAGATTATTTCATGCTGTGTCTCGAAGGATTTGTGATCTGGAAGCACAACGTTGTGTTATTATACATCTGAAGTAATTTAACAGGCTTAGGGTCTATATTAGAAACTTGATCCGTTTCCCCGGAGGTAACATTTCAAGATTAATTAAAATTACACTACAGTGAACGAAGTAAATCATTACGGTATAATAAAATATAGTAAAACAACTAAAAAACATTTTTAATTTGTAAAAAAAATGCTAAGAAGAAATCTAATTTAAAAATTGTCTTAACTAAAACAACAAAATGTTACATCGACTGCTTTCAGTCAGGCAACTGGAAGCACAGTGAAATGTGTACGCGGTACTTCTGAGAAACCAACACAACATAACAATTAAGTTTAGTGTTTAAAGTAGTCAAAACAATGCGATACTCCATGGACCCAAACATAGAAGAACAAAAGTTTCTATTATCATTAACAAAGAGCATGATAATCCTGAAAGTTAAACGCCTTACCCCGTGAATCCGCATTCCCCGGTCTACCCTATTTGATTCGACCAACCATCCAACTGGTAGATAATATCATCCAATGAAAAAACGATAGTCTCTCTTGGGGGTCATTCCTACGAATATGTGTTAAGGAGAGTCGGTTTAAAAGACGGAGTAAGAAGTGATTCGTAATAAAAATACATCTACGTATCTCTTACTCTAAATATCTCATTGTATTAATGTTTTCTGATAATTAAGGATATATTTTTCATATACATGGACGTCATCCATGCCAGGTCAGACCTAAATGGTGTGGCACATCTCACGGACGTTCAGTGAAATACCACCTCAAAAACTGTTAATCTACAGATCTAATCGGAGGAGAAAACTTGGAAGAACGAATAAGCGATTAAGATACCAGTTTACCAGAGGCGGAAGACCTCACAAGGCCTAATTCTTGTGCGCTGCTACGCCAGATTAGCAGCTAAATACTTGTCATACGGTATCTGAAAATGTGTATACACAGGTTATACACTGCGAGGAACCAAACGCGGCGGTTTGCTGACTAAATATTGTATTTTCTGATTTCAAGTAAACCCCATTTGTAATGGTCGCATTTCGCTGAGTTTTGGATAATAATTGCCTGGGCTTATTTTAATAGCATATTATGATTTTGTTGTGAAACATCGAAAATTGCTACCGCTAAAGTGACTTATTTTATTTTCGTTTTAAGTGAACTCCTACACCTAATGGTTTTATAGTATAATATATAGCAGCTAAACACACACATATGTATCCATCCATAGTAATTATTTCCGATGGCAGGTCTTTCATTGCTATCATAGAATTTTCATGTTATGTAGTATTGCAGCTGTACCAGGAAATGATGGGTGTGGTAGCTTACCGTTGCTATCCACACCGGTTAAGATAATGATTATGATAATGATATACATGATAATGATGGCCGGATGATTTTCGGGCACCGTTGGGCCTATGCTTCCTGACATTTGTCTTACAGGTGAGGAAAACCCCGAAAGAAACCTCACCCAGGAGCCTGTAGCCACGACGAGTTATGACAGGTGAGAATATTTAAACTTTGAATCACATACATAATTTTTTCACCACACTAGAACGTATAGGCGAATAAGGGATCAATGAGGTGCTACCTGTGAGACAGTAAGAAACAACATTTAAGACAAAAAAGATCACACATTTACACTAAACAAGGCGAATGAGACAGAATGGTGATTATGAAGGCCAAATGGTGTTCGGGAATTACTTCGTCCTTAACGTTAACCGAAATTGTCTTACATTCGAGGAAAAAACTCGATAAAACCTGACCGAAGAAACGTTTCCTGAGCGTAAACTAAATGAATTAATGGTCAAAGGGATTATACACAGAAGAGCACGTCCAGAGGCTCTAAGGTGGCAGCCCCACCACTAGACTTGTCCTGCGTAACGCTCGTAACGTGACCAGGAGACATTTACATTACTGGCAACCATCAAGTGAATAACCGGACTGATCAACCTAAGACAACCAGAGCAAGAAATAGGAATAAACGATTAGGACTTACAACATGAGAAACAACTGGTATGAACATGTCAAGAGAATGCCTACAGATAGAATCCCTCAGCTGTTACTGATGTACAAACCAATAGGACATAGGAATGTTGGACGCCCATTTACTAGATGGGAGGATTCATTAAATCCCACTTGATGTGAAAACAGGTCAAAAGGCCTAATTTCATGAAGCAGAAGAAGAAGAAGAATTTGCTGGTTACGTAATCCAATATCCCTTTCTTCTGCAATTCATATGTATCGAGTTACGTTACGGGAAAACAAACATGAAGGTCATTAAGAGACTTTTAAATTATGACTTTCAGACAAACCCTCACTTCTAATGATCGGATTTGGCTGATATTTGTAAAATGCCTTTCATGTTTTATTCCAATGGTATAGACTGGACATTACGACGGATTGATGAAAAGTGACTAGAAGCTTTTCAGATGTGGATAAGGAGAAGGATGGAATGTATAAAATGGACAGACAAAATAAAAAATAAAGATGTGCTAGACAGAGTGGGTGAAAGAAAAACAATGACGAACTCATAAAGAAGAGGAAAATAAATTGGATTGGCCACTGGCTAAGAATAAACTGCCTGCTGATGGATGCCCTAGATGGAATGGTCAGCGGAAAGAATGTTAGAGGCAGAAAAAGACATCAGATGTTAGACAATATTGAAATAAATGGTTTGTATGCGGATATAAAAAAGAAAGCCGAGTTAAGGAAAGAGTGGAGAATGTTGAGTTTGGAGTGAAAGACCTGGTCTTGAGCAGAACACTATGTGTGTGTGTGTATATATATATATATATATATATATATGGTATGATAAGAAAAATAAATGCCTGGACGGGATTCGAACCCGGATCTCTGAGTCTGTACCTCAGCGTGATATCCATTACACTACCAGGCGAATCCAATCAAACACTTATTTTTCTTATATATGTATTATACTCTCCATATTACTAGATGTCGCGAGAACACTGTCTTCACTGCCATCTAGTAGCTGACTATATCAAGTAAGCAAATTAAAGAGAATATTTATTTTACTTTATAGCAGTGACGCTTTATCGATGTTATATATATATATATATATATAATTCCGTTGTGAAAAATCGAAAATTGCTGCCGCTATAGTAAATTTAAATTTTCGCTTCTCATGAATCCTTACACCGTAAGGTCTGATTTATCAGGTTGATGAACTCAAGTTTACATTTAATTGATTGATTTATGCCGATTTTGGTTCCAAGAAAAGCAAAAATTGATGCCGCTAGAGCGTACAAGGCGCGCGCGCGCGTGCGCGCACACACACACACACACACACACACACAGACACAGAGAGAGAGGCGCGCGCTCATATACACACACACACGAGCATGCGTATATATATATATATATATATATATATATATATATATATATATGTACATTATACTGTAGATTTTCGCAGACATAAGTATGATTAGAAAAGGTTTCTTTGGTTTCCCGCGTCATGGATTCATGGTTGGTCTCTGGTCACTTATTCCAACGTTTCGATTTTATCCCACATGCCATTATCAGGGAATGATAGGTTCGAATTTCTGGTATAAGTCTTATATACCATCAGTATATGCTGATGAGAGGCTCATTGCCACTTTTCACGAAAAATTTTAATTACCTATATCAGGAAATAAAGTCATGAAATTATCTATCTCTATCCTGTAACTACCCAAGCGACAAGTTTCCTGTAAGTGACTTTAAGCCGTAGGTCCCGAGTCTGAAGATTTTCGGGCTCGTTAAAGAACCTCAGCCCTAAATTAGAGCCTCTGAGCTATTTGTAATCTGCCTTTCTCATCGAAGTAGTTGCCCCTAAGTACCGCTTTGAGATGATGAGCGAATATATTGTCACTCGCTGACATCTGTAGGGAAATAAGCATCATTATTTAACTAATAAAATAACTCCCGCAAAGCAGTACTCTTACCACATGTGTGGATTTACTGGTATAGACAGACATACACTGTATATGAAATATATTGATTCATGTCTTTCATGTCTTTCGGGGTAAACGGCCGTGGTCTGGTTTTATTAACGCTCAACGTTTCGTCTACTACTGCGGTAGACATCCTCGGGAGATTCTGCGTGCTCTATGACCTCCTAACTTTTCAACTGTCGGCTCCTGAGGATGTCTACCGCAGTAGTAGACGAAACGTTGAGTGTTAATAAAACCAGACCACGGCCATTTAGCCCGAAAGACATGAAAGACATAAATGAAGACAACTGCCGTGAAAGTCTACAAATTTACATAATCACCGTTATATTTATATTGTCAGTTAATTTTTTAGAAAAATTATAGATGGCAACGGGCCCTTTAATGCATAATAAAATGAGCTTCCAGAGTTGAGCCTATGTTTGGAGTAAACACATACTGAATAATTACTACGACATAGTTATCAAATGAATAAATGTAGCTGCTGGTACATAGAAGGAAGTGGTTGTAATAAAAAAGCAATTTTGTGAATAGTCGTGTGCGCCAGGGTACCTCACATGGCGAATCTCCTAAGTTGAAACATAAAGGTGACTATATGACGGAATAATAGTCCTTTCTTCTGGCCCTCTTGGGATACCTCCATCTCTTCCACCTACGGATGGGAAATAATCCCTAATGAGAGAAAGGTAATAGTCTCTTTAGTTTTAACGAAGAACTCCTTTCCAGAGGGAATGAAGTCAGAAATAAAATAATTCTTTTATGAGTATGTTTCCACATGGGGAAATAGTCTCAAGCTTTACCTGACTATAATTGAGAAAACTGTGTAAGTAGAATTGCAAGTAAACTGGAAATTTAATTTATATATATCATTATAATTTAATACATTATCGTATAACTATCAGATAATACTTTACTAATAATCCCTCTTCAAAGCATTTCCTCTCATTCTACTTCTTTCACAGCAGCCTCTGCCCGCTCCTGGGAATCCCTTTCTCAAGATATCAGGGGTTGCCGCACACTTGATATTTATAATAATAATAATAATAATAATAATAATAATAATAATAATAATAATAATAATAATAATAATAATAAGAAGAAGAAGAAGAATAAGAAGAATAAGAATAATAAGAATAATAATAATAAGAATAATAAGAATAAGAATAATAATAATAATAATAATAATAATAATAATAATAATAATAATAGCATTATTTTACCTGGCAGAGTTAATAAGTCACGCTTATACAATTACCTGTTGTTAAATAATTATTTATTCTCGAGAATTGAATTTATTGTATATTGTACGTCACTAATTTTTTTTCTCATTTTTATATCTTGTACAATTTATATTTCATTAGTTAACTCTACCCATAGATTAGATAAAATATTTTCTAAATAATAATTGTATTGTAGATACATATGTTAATATTTATTTTATTGTAATTAAATGTAAGAATAATGTTTGCATTTTTTTAATCTGGTTGAGTGGTAGACAAGGCCTTAAGGCATTAACTCCGCCAGGTAAAATAAAGCTATTATAACTGGTTTGTTTTGACGTCCCAACTCTTTTCCAAAAACGTTAAGCTGAAAGTATATAAAACTATTATTCTACCAGTTATATTATATGGATGCGAAACACGGACTCTTACTTTAAGGGAGGAAAGGAAATTACGAGTTTTTGAGAATAAAGTTCTTAGGAAAATGTTTGGACCAAAGAAAGATGAACAGACAGGTCAATGAAGAAGACTGCATAACAGTGAACTACATGGTCTTTATAGGAAGCCAGATATAATAAGAACAGTTGAGTCTCGTAGACTGCGATGGGCAAGACTTGTGGCACGTATGGAGAATGAAATACGTGCATGGAGTATTCTTGTAGGAAAAACCAGAGGGAAAGCGCCCAGTTGGTAGACCTAGAATGAGGTGGGAGAATAGCATTAACTATGATTCAGGAAAGTAGATTATACAGGAAATGATTGGAGAACATTATCTCAAGTTAGGGATATATGGAGAAATTATGTCCGCGTGGCAATGAACCTACGGGTTTGATAGTGCCAGTGAGTTAGTTAGTTAGTTATAACTGGGTTGTTTATTTTCAAAAAGTCTATTACATTTTCACAAATTTTTGGGAATAATATAAGGTCCCTATGTTTCTGTAAAGAAGAGTCAGTTTGATTGAAATAACCACTTTTGGTGCACGTTTTTAGTGATATAAAAGATGTTCTAAAGTCAAATTTACATTAATATGTGGCGTTTATTAACCACGCTAACTGCTACCATTTGTGGGCAAGATGACCACGCTACTACTACCATTAATCCGGGATCGGGTTTTGTTATTGCTGTCTCTATTAACGTGGATCTGATTTCCTGCAAGGTTATCTATCACGAAGTTGCTTGCCTTGGGCCCATAGAAGGCAGCAATTGATTCATCTTTCTCTCTCAGATATATAGACATAAATAGTTAATGATTCTAAAACACATAGAGTGAGTGAAAAAGATAATAATTGTCATTCCAGAAAGCTAAACAGCATAATAGCAAGGGAGCTGGAAATGATTTCCTACTTGAGTGAATTTCCGTCTAGGATTGAGAACAACTACGCGCACATCAATAAAGCAGCAGATAAATAAAAGATGACCTTTAATAGAAACAAGTTGTCTGATTTAAAAACAAATTAACAAAAAAGACTTTGATCATTCAGAGAGAAAAACAAAATATAAACAAATAAATAACAATATTCTTACAATAGAAAAATACACACCATACCTCACGCTACACTCATACTTGCGTCCGAATCAGGGACCACTTCTTCCCTGGTCTGCCGGACCAACTAAACCACGCCGCTTATCGGCTTCAGACCAGCTTGTCCATTAGAGCATGATTCGCATCGCGGACTGGATGCCGATTCAAACTTTGAATCTGCTCAAAGAACTAAACGATGAATGATTGAATGATGAATGAATGATAATGTTCTGTCTGTGCACCACGTATATGAAGGTTCCGAAGTAGAGGGGAGATGCGCCGTAGACATTGCGCGGCAGGAAGGGTAAAGAGGGGAGAGTGGGGAACTACAAGGAGAAAAGGATATTGGCATAGTTCATAAATATTCCAATCTAGGGAGGAGAACGACGCTACAATAATGAGCCGAAAAACACACTTTCGGTTCAAATAAATCACACAAGGGAACTGTCTACCATTGCATGCCGAAACCTGCCCTGAGATTTCTCTAAAAGAAGCGTTGTGATGTACCAAGGGCGCCTCCAAAAAATTATCTACCTCGTTTAACTACATAACTCGAATATCCGGGGCCAAATCTCCCATTTACACTTCAGAGAAGTAACAGCAACTCCTGACTTCGTGGATTAGATAAACTGTCGTCCGCGGCGCGCCGCTCTCACTCCATTCCGCTCTATTCAATCAAGGATGTCCGTTTGCTTCTCACACTGGGTTGCCATTGCTAGATTCTGGATTCGATTTCTGTGCTTTGCAGTTAAAAGCGGCAGATATTTTTCTGGATATGTCCCTGGTACATCTCAACGCTTCTGTGGGAGAAATTTCTAGGTCGGTTTCGGCATGCAGTTGTCGACAGTTCCCTTTTAAGGCAGACACACATAAGGTCAGTTTTGGTATATAATGGAGAAGAGACTTTGAAAATGAGCTCCACAATTAACAGATGTTCTCATCTATTTTAATTATCAAATAAACAATGAAGTATTCAAAGAGACGCTAACAGAAAATTCTCACTGATACTGTTATTTTAATAGTTAATAACGTATTTCCTTTCATTTTAATTAAATGGTAGGAACTTATTCTCCATCGTTGGGGTCTCGGAATAGCATTGCTCCCTCGTATGTAACAAACCCGGGTCTGTCCCCGCTCGAGAAATTTTCCTTGGATGATATATTTTTCAGAGTTTTTCCTCATCTGTAAGAAAAATGTCAGGAAGCCTTAAGGCCCAAATAGTCCTCGAACAACATCTAGCCATCATAATTATTATTTTATTCGCCGCGTTCAGTATGAATGTGTATGTGAATGTTGAGTTTCGTCTTAAATGTTCGTGTTGTCTCAGAAGAGGCCCTGGAATGAACTGATCACTCATTAGAGGAGGGCCTTCTTTCCTTGCATGGTCACAAAAGTATGTGTGGAATCCAAAATTAAAACCCCTCTCCTTACATTTTGTGGCAATATAGGACCCGTTCGGTGTGGGGTATGTAAATATACAGTTCCAGTACGATGGAGAAGAGACGAAGAAGATACCAAATTTTAGCATTTTTTATTTAATAAATGAAAAACAAAACAAATCTAGAATGGATAGAATACGTAATAAAAAATAAGGGAAATTATGGGTGTACAAGAGAAGCCAGAAATCATAGGCATTATAGAAAAGAAAAGAATACAGTGGTATGGCAATGTCAAAAGAATGCCAGAGCAAAGATTGCCTAAAATTGATATGGAATGGATCCCAATGGAAAGGAGGAAGAGAGGAAGACCGAAGAAAACTTGGATAGAAGGGGTACAAGCAGCTATGAATATCAGAGGAATGGAGGAAGATCAATGCATGGACAGAGAGGAATGACGTTTGGTTTCCGGAAGACGGCGGCAGCTGCCATGATACCGGATGATGATATATATATATATACACACACATTTATATACACATATATATATATACATCTCACGTTTAAGCTATATATAGCCTATATACATCTCAAGTTAAAGCTATATGCGTATATATATATATATATTATATATATATATATATATATATGTGTGTGTGTGTGTGTGTGTGTGTGTATATATATATATATATATATTAATAGCTTAAAGATAAGATATCAAGTCATCTGCGCTACTATCCACATAATCCACAAAATATTTGCCTGACTTAAGAAATTAACCTTGTATTCTAGCTTGTATTCTAGTGTCCTACATACTTGGTGACACAACAAGAGGTTTTGCTGTCTCTCTGAAATTAATATTTTTGGGACAATTAGTATTTAGAATTAAATAGCAAAGTATCAGAAATATTTTCATCAATTAACCAATAAATTAATCATCGCGGATTGTTACGACGTCTCTCCGTCCCCAGTCGCAACAACAAATAAACAAATACCTAAGAACCAAAGTTACGGGATGAAGTTAGTCTGAGGTGATGTCCTTTTAATTTAAAACTTTTAATTTTTTGCTTAAGACAATAGCTGGGCATGTTAACAAACCATTTCAATGGGTTACCGTAAAAGGCTTTTAATTGTGAATTAAGAATGTTCATTCTTATATGCATGACAGTATTCGAATACAACTATCCACATGTTTCATTTTCTATTACGAATATATAATAATAATAATAATAATAATAATAATAATAATAATAATAATAATAATAATAATAATAATAGATTTATTTATTCTGGCAGAGCTAAGGCCATAAGGCCTTCTCCTCGACTCAACCAGCACAAATACAAATAAATATTTGACAAATATAGATATACACTATACTAATTATAAACAGTTAAAGATACATTAAATGTAGCAATGTAAATGTCATGTACAAACAACATTTTATACGATAATAATAATAATAATAATAATAATAATAATAATAATAATAATAATAATAATATAATAATGATAATAATAATAATAAATAATAATAATACTTATAATAATAGTATAAATATGATAAATTATACGAGAAACTCCAATTAATATATCTGCATGAAATTTGGACTGCTTTTCGTCTAAACCATAATCAAAAATCCAACATCTAAAATTATATTATTTCGTAAGATATCCACGAAATTATTTATTTATTATTTATTTGCATAGCAAGTTTCACAATTTTTATATCTTCCTATGCCTAATTAATTTACTGTCATTCTCCTCCATATCTCTGTGTCATTAAAACCTCTATCGTCCAATGCTGCTTCAAATACAATCAATCCACGTTATTTTTGGTCTACCAGGTGACGCCTAATCTAGTATTTTTCTTGGGATTCTAATTTCTGTCATTATTTTTACATGTCATACGATTGTAATGTTTTATTAACTCCACTTTCCAAGTTTTAACATTCATATAAGATTTAACTACACAGTATATTTTATTTTACATTGATATAGTTTCCAGCTGAACTACTCCAATGTATGTGTGTGTGTGTGTGTGTGTGTGTGAGAGGGAAATTTTGAAGAAGTGGCTGAATTCAAATAAGTAAAGTAAAGTATTCCCACTACAGGCCTCAGGAGGCCCTTGACAATCGGCACTTGATGTCAGCGGGTTGTCAGCCCTGCGTGACGGCCGCCTTTACCCCCAGAACAAGCGCCTGGTACTCATTTCAGTTAGAGGCTGAGTCGACCTCAGGGCCATATTGCCGCCAGAAGGTTTGGGTCAGTTTAAAAATCCTGACCCCACCGGGACTTGAACCCTCGACTTTCCGGCTTGTAGCGCAGTGCCTTAACCACTACGTAAAAACAATTATAAACAGAAATGAGGTGCACAAAAGAAATTAAACATGGATTCAATTCTGGAATTACACGCTATTATGCATTACAGGAACAATTACCGCCCTAACTTCTATTATAAAAACGTTAAACTGGAAATATACAATAGTTATATGGATAGTAAAACATGGATTCTCACTTTACGGAAGAGGAAATATTACGATAACTTTATTCTCAGAAAAATCTTTCGACCAAAGAGACATGAACAGATAGGCGAATGGAGAAGACTACACAACAGTGAGCTACATAATATTTATGAGAAACTAGATATAATAAGAAGAGTTAAGTCTAGTACTCTGTGATGAGCAGAACATGTATAAATAATTTGGGAATGAAAGAAGGGCATTGAAACTTACTGTAGGAAAACCAGAGGGAGAGAATTCAATTGGTAGACGAAGTATGATGTGAAAAAAATAACATCAGCTATGATTTGAGGGATATATACTATATAGGGATGATTGGAAAATAGTAGCTCAGGATAGGGATGTATGGAGAGCTAGTGTCCGCGCGGTCATGAACCTAGAGGTCTATAGTTATATATATATGCACACACAAAACTAATTTAAAAGATTCTTAATTTTTTTCACTAATTTTTTGACATGGGTTATTAAAATACTAATATTGCCGAATTCTAAGTTCCAAATTTAAAAACAAAACTACTAAATAATTCTGAATTTATGTTTAGAATTGCTGAGTTATTTTTTTTTGCATCTATTTATTAATTTTTTATTTTATTCATATTTTTAGGTATTTGGATCATAAATGTGTGGAATACTGGAAAATTACATACAGTAAGTACAAAAATGAGTTTTATATCATGAACTTCCCCTCATAGAATTTCACTTGAGCAGTATACTATTATTCAGCGAAAAAAAAATTGAACCTCAAATAAAAGTTGATATTCTTGAAATATATAGAAAATAAGGTTGTCTGTAACAGGTTCAGGTTGAATTACCCAGGAGAGGAAACCAGGCGGTAATCATTTTATAAAGTTGTAGGCCTCCTGAGTCTTTCTATATTGGATCCAGACTACATACTCTTAAAAATTCATGAAAGAAATGCTCTTTGGTAATTTTATCTATGATAGAATTTTTAATATAAGACTAAAGGTCGCTGGAAGAAGTATAATAATAGTATAAACATTTATATTTATTCAGCGAATATAACCTGCACATAAACGTATTAGAATAAGAGAAATTGGTTATGTATATGTGCAAAGGCTACAAAAATAATAATAATAATAATAATAATAATAATAATAATAATATAATAATAATAATAATAATAATAATAATAATAATAATAATAATAATAATATGTAACAGAAAAAATAGGGTCGGGCTGAACTTTAGGTACGCGCGCGAGCTATGAGATCTCTAAGTTTCTGCAGGGTTGGGCTGAACTTCATGATTTAACCGGTGATAGACAAGGAACTATTTAAGGTAGGGCCTAATTAGTGATAAAACTAATTTTAGGCGACGTGATAGAAGGATTTTATTAATTTTCTTTTCCCTCAATAGTAAGATATACACTTTGCTCTTAAAACTTGGCTAAGAAATGACCAAAATCACGACTAAGTTTTAATAATGCTTATCGAAGATCTTTCTTTTGTACGTTCTCCTCATGGGAACACTCGCTCCACTCACTTTGCTATCGGGGAGCACTCGCCCCTCTTGCTTGACTATTGACTATATGGGAGCACTCGCTCCTCTTGCTTTGTACTTCGGATAGGAGCACTCGTCGCACATGCTTTGATTTGACCAGACCAGACGAAGTATGGGACACCGAAATGTCCCTGACAATATAGGGACTTATTTTTTTGCCCTCTTTGTCCTTGGATAAATATATGAGGAGGTTAATTATTCAAGCATCATATTGAAAATTCTTGAATGCTTTGATTTTTATCTTCATAACATTTTACATTAAATATTTAAGAAAGTCGTGGATTTGACTTATTTTTCCGTCGCCATTACAGTTTTTATACAACATTTTCATTGGGTAAAATAAATATTTTGACACACCTCTATAGGCTACATGTGAAAGTTTATATATGCCTACTAAATTCATGGAATGGCCTTTAACAGGACTATCTTCCTTATCTTTATAGACTACATGTTCAGTTACCCGAGGTCAACAATCCTTCTAGCTGTCCGCTATGTTTTCTTTTTTTCTTTTTTTAGGCTGTATTTTTATTGTATTCTTTTTTGAAATTTCTTAAAAGCAATAAAACATTGTTTGCATCTCCCCTAACAATATCGATGTTCCCCTTCTGAGTTTTAACCTTGGGGATTTGCGTAAAGTCTAAGACCGTAATATAACTATATGTAATACCCACCGACTTCCAAAATACGTAACACATGACCAGACAATAAACTTAACAGTTATTCATATTTCTTCAAGCCCCTAACAGTTATTCATACAATCTTCACACACCCTCAAATAACTTAAAACGCCGCTGTTGCCAATGACTTGTTAAGTAGACAGTATTTTTTTTTGTATTTCTACAATCAAAAAGACAATACAACTTTTGTAACAATAACGGTAGCCCTCCATTGTAACTGGTACAAATAATAATAATAATAAGAAGAAGAAGAAGAAGAATTTATTTATTCTGCCAGAGTTAAGATCAAAGAGCCTTCTATCCCACTCAATCATCACACATATAGAATACACAGATGATGTAAAAAACACAAATTAAAAATAAAATATGAAAAATAAGATTGAAATGTACATATATACCCACCCATTCCTTCTGTACTCCCCAATTAACTAACTCGAACTGTAGAACTAGGAGGTTCTTGATCTTCTGAACACTAAAACACAGTAATAATAATAATAATAATAATAATAATAATAATAATAATAATAATAATAATAATAATAATAATAATAATAATAATAATAATAGTGATATTAGAAAACTAAGGTTAAATTTTATGGGCATGTTACCCGAATGGATTCAAATAGATTTTCAAAACAAATATTAGAAATGTACGAAAATAGAAGTAAAGTACAAGAGGATACTATAAAATGGATTGGTGAAGTAAAAAATGACTTATAATTGGTAGGTGTTACTCAAGAATATATCATAAACAGAGATATCTTTAAAATTAAGGTATTCAAGTGGCAGGTTGACCAAGAGGACAAACCCAAAAAAAAAAAAAAAAAACAAACAGGAACATCATGGACAGAAGTGAGAAAGAAAACCCACAGTCAAAATATGAGGCACATATGGCGTAAAGGAAACGCACCTAAGTACTTTGCATAGTCCTACATGGGCTCATTAGCAAAAAAAAATAATAATACCTAGGAGTAGTAATTAAATACAAACAGGAATGAGATTAAGAAATAAATGAAATATTATGCTCAACCCCACAAATCCATGTTATTATGCATAACAGGGATTTTTGTCATCCCATCTACTCTAAAAACCGTGTATGTATGTATATATATATATATATATATATATATATATATAATATATATCCATAGTAATTCTGCCCGAGGGCAGGTCTTTCACTGCAATCATAGTATTTTCATGCAATGCTTTGCAGCTTTACTGAAGAATTATAGGTGTATTAGCTTCCCGTTGCTTTCCACACCGGTGAAGGATGATGATGATAACGACAAGGATGATGATGACCGGAGGATTTTCGGGGACCGTTGGGCCTTAAGCTTCCTGACATTTGTCTTACAGGTGAAGAAAAAACCCGAAAAAAAACTTCATCCTGGAGCCTGTTCCGACCGGGAATCTAACCCGGGCCCGTTGCGTGACAAGGCAGCACGCTACCTCGAGACCACAGCGCTGGACACATATAATGGATATTCTTCCAGTTATATGGATCTGGAATATAGTTTTGTAGTTTAAGGGAGAAGATAATATTACGAGTATTTGTGAATAAAATTCTTAGGAAAATGTTGGACCAAAGAGCGAGGAATAGAAAGGTGAATAGAGACTACTTCGTAATGATAAGCTACATGATCTTTATGGGAAACCAGATGTTATTAGAACCGTTAAATGTCGTAGATTGCGATGGAAAATGAAAGTCGGGATTTATAACTTCTTGTATGAAACACAGAGTAAAAACTCCCAGTAAGTTTGCTAATAATTAAATGGGAAAATACCATTAACAATATATTAAGAAATATGAATTATACAAGGAAGGATTGAAAAACAACCTAAGGATGGAGATATATGGAGAGCTTATGTCCGCATGAGTTTGATAATATCAGAGAGTTTATTATTATTATTATTATTATTATTATTATTATTATTATTATTATTATTATTTTTAAGCATTTTATTACATGGGTCCGAAACCTGGACAATAAGTCGAAAGCAAGCCAACAAGCTGTTAGCAGTATAAATGGATTTTTGGAAGCGATCTACAAGAATTTCAAGAAGAGATAAGGTCAGATACAGCACATAAAGGTAAATTATGTAAGATGAAAAAAAATAGAAAAAATAGAAGAAAAACATTTGAAATGGTATGGACACCTCATAAAAATGGAAGAAGAGAAAATACCAAAGAAAATTCTTAATTGGAAAGCTAATGGAAGAAGTGGAAGAGGCAGACCTAGAGAACGTTGGATAGATGAAGTGAAAAGAATTATGGAAGCTAGAAATTTGAAGGAAGAAGATGCTTTAGACAGGAACCTCTGGCGACAAATCATTTTGGATTAAAGGAGAAACACTGTATTGTGGAATATTCCTAATAAAAAAATATTACTATTATTATTCAATTAGACAAGAATCGCCAATTTATATATTTACATTATACAAGTAGGCGACAATAAATTATTTAAACCAAAATTGAAGCAAATATTTTAGATTTTTTAAATATTTCTATCGCCCGGCAGGTCCTAATTTTCCCGGAAATATTGAAAATTCTCTTCGCTGAAACAACGTCATAGGCTACATTCTTTCAGAATTCGCTGCAATCGCAAGAACGTTTTACATAGGCCTATGGAAACATATCTTAATAAATTATTGAATTTCCTTAGAGATAGTACTTCCAACTAAGCCAAAACCTTAAAATTAGATATTTCTCATCCTATCGCGAATGAAGTCGTAAAACTTATTTACTTATTCATTTATTTCGTATTCAATCGAATCTACAATTTCCAGCTGATCTTCTTAAAACATCAATTTCTGTACTTAAAATTATTTTCATTTACCTGGTAGAAATTTGCTAAACTTCGGCGCCATATGTTAAAACGCTCTTGACTAGATTTGATACATTTTTAATTTTCCATTTTTTTTGTAATATTTTTGCTCCACCAAACAGAGTTTAAAGAATATATTGATTGTTTTGTTTGTGCTGGTTTTTTAAATTTTCACTGTGTTATCGACTGAATGGTCTAATTTTGTTCCTAAATAAGTGCATTCAATAATAGGTTGTACTTCTTCTCCATTGTTCAAATTTATATTTTCCATTTCTTCTCCTATATACGGATATTAAGTCATCATCATCATCATCATCCAGGGATTAAGCATGTTGGCTCGTTCCGGTTTCATGAAAGCTAGAATTGTTAAAATTGTTCAGACCATCTTCTGTGTGGGCGGCCAACATTCCTCCTTCCGTGTGGTTTATAATTTAGCAATAATTTTGGAAATCTTCCTTCTGGCATTCTATCAATATGTTCTTTCTAGTAGTTCCTATATTTAATTATACGGTCTGTAAGTTTGAAAATATTTAGTTCCTTTCTTATATCTTCATTTCTTTTCTTATCCAGCAGAGTATATCCTGCTATATTTCTTAAAAATCGCATCTCAGCTGCTTCCAATATTTGTTCTTGTCTTTTAGCGATCGTCCAATATTCTGATCAATACAGGAACAGCCATTACTTTATAAAATTTAATATTTGTTTCTTTTCTTGTGCTTTTAAGGGTTATTTTAATAGTGCCACACATTAGATTAAATTTATTTATTTTGTCATTAATATCTTCAATTTTAACATATGATAAATTGAAACCTAGATATTTAAAACTGGTCACCTGCTCTAAAATTTTATTATCAATTACTATTTTTGCTCTTAAGGTATCATGTCCTTTAAATGCTAAAATTTTAGTTTTATTCTTTGACATTTTGAAATTGTAATTGGCACTTTTTTTTTCCAAATTAAAAATTGCTCTTTGTAGATCATCTTCTGAACTGGAAATCGCTACTTGATAATCGACAAATCATATTTTATCCAACAGTTTATTATTTATTTTAAAATGTTTATTTAAATTGATCTGCCACTTTAACATAACTTCGTCTATATATATATATATATATATATATATTAAAAAATAAGGTGATAAAGAGCACCCTTGTTTGAAACCACGATTTATTATTATCATTTTTGTTGTTTAGATTTAAAACCTATATCTATTACAATTGTAAGATATTTAGTGTTTTCTATATTTATATAAAGTCCCAAGTTTTCTTATTCTTATTTTAGTTTTCTTCCCATATATTACGAAATAAATCAATAAGGGAAATGATGGCTGTACAAGAGGAGCCGAACATCATAAATATTATAGAAAAGAAAAGATTACAGTGGTATGGCCATGTCAAGAGAAATTCCAGAGCACAGATTGCCTAAGTATTATGGAATGGATCCCTATGGAAAGAAGGAGAGAGGAAAACCAAAGAAAAACTTGGATAGAAGGCGTACAAGCGGCTATGAATATTAGAGGATTGGAGGAAGATCATTGGATGGACAGAGAGGAATGGCGTTTGATTTCCGGAAGACGGCGGCAGCTGTCATGTTACCGGATGATGATGATTATTTATTATTTATTTTATTAATTTTATTTATTTATTTAACTTAAAGCTTAACTTATTTAACGCTAAGTGGCCTACTCTCTCTCTCACATGGACAAACATAATGTTACATTCAACTGCAAAGATCAACTAATATTATATATTATTTGGCTGAACAATGATAAAAGTAAGATCTTATAACACTATAAAGTTAATCATAATTAAAATTAAATCTAAGACAATAATATATAATCAATTGAATTGGCGTTTACTTGATGAAAATCCATAATTTATTTTATTTAATTAAATGAATAAAATATGTACCAAGGAAGAACAGCTCCTATCTACTATACATTAAATAATTAATATAAGGAAACTAATAAAATTTAAATAATTAATTTAGTGGTTATATATATATCAGTCTACCGCTGTGGTCTCGAGGTAGCGTGCTGCCTTGTCACTCAGCGGGTCCGGGTTCGATCCCCGGTCGGGACAGTTTTTCTGGGTGAGGTTTTTATCGCGGTTTTTCCTCACCTTTAAGACAAATGTCAGGAAAACTTCAAGGCCCAAACGGTCCCCGAAATCATATGGCCATCATCAGCATCCTTCACCGGTGTGAAAAGCAACGGGAAGCTACCACACCTACAATTCCCTAGTAAAGCTGCAAAGCATACAGTGCAATGATTACAGTGAAGGACCTGCCCTCGGGCAGAATTACTGTGGATGGTTGGATATATTATATCCTCTGGCCACTGAAGCCGACATTTCGCGACATGATCCCACATGTCATTAACAAGGAATGTTCATCGGTTTAAAGAATGATGACCTGGTGTACAGCTACGGGTCTTGCGCTGGTTTGAGTCCCTATTGTGGAAGATATTTTCTCATAGAATTTTTGCCAGTATGGGACCAGAGCCCATCCAGCATCGTGAAAAATTGGGGTAGCTACAATAAATATCGTTTTCAAGTTGAGAAAACCAATATAACGGCTGCAGAATCCGATAAGCTGACCCACATGTCACTCCTATACTAGGTAGATACTCCTTCAACTCTATGACTAAAACGTGTGGATGTGGGCCAGGGTGTTCTATATATGTCATGCTATGGAGTTTTGGAATTAATATGGTACATCCAGTCATTTTATATTGCTCTTTTTTTTCTGTTATAGTAAAAATATTTAATTCTTATCTGATGATAATATTTTTCACGTGGTCTTTTAAAAAGTATTATTATTATTGTTATTACTATTATTATTATTACTACTATAATAATAATAATAATTATTATTATTATTATTATTATTATTATTATTACTATTTTATAATATTATTATAATAGTATTATTATTATATTATTATATTATTATAATAGTATTATTATTATTATATATAATAGTATTATTTATTATTATATTATAATATTATTATAATAGTATTATTATTATTTATTATTGTTATGGAAAGGAAGAAGAAAGGAAGATCAAAGAAAACGTGGATAGAGGGTGTGCAAGCGGCTATGATTGTCAGAGGATAGGAGGAAGATCAATGGATGGACAGAGAGAAATGACGTTTGATTTCCGGAAGACAGCGGCAGCTATCATGACACCGGATGGTGATGATTATTTTTATTATTATTATTATTATTATTATTATTACTATATTTATTATTACTATATTTATTATTATTATTATTATTATTATTATTACTATTAATATTATTATTTTTATTGTGAGTTTGTTACTGGAGCTTGAGACGAAACTGAGGTTACTTCCAAGATACATTTTTACAACTATATATTTGTAACACCATCTCATGAATATTCATTTACAGCTAACATTGCAGCAAGCTCTACATTTTGTTCTTAAAAGCTTCACTCGATTGATTTTCCTATTGGTTTCTCTCTTTTCCCATTGGTTGTTTTTATTCACAGACGAATTCCTAATGTCCAAGCTCTTTGACACTGGAGATGTTTCAATTGTTTTTTAAGGTTAGAGGGGATAGGGAGGATAACATCGTTCCAAGTGAGCGATCTTTCAGATTTCATGGCCTCCATTTCGTTAGTCTGTCTCCATTAACCGTATCAGCTTTTGACTGATGTTGCATTTTGTTAACTTTAAACTCACTTGAAGGTCCCTTTTTATGTTTATACTGTATATTACATCATTGATTTTATATCGAAATACAGTTCATTCAATCGATTTTCTCAAATTCAGAACATTTGAACTGACCTATAAATTCCTGAACGCTTACCACAAGCTCCGAGGGCCAGCTTGGACACAAATGGGTGAAGGAAAATGACATTTTCCTGGTGCTCTCCAGACCGTCCAAACCTTTTGACAAGTACTTTTCACCTTTCTGCTTCATGTCTTTATCCACTATTCGACAGATATCGGAAAAAATAGGACGTCCATACTTTAAGAAACTCATAATTAAACTTTTTACAAAAATAAGAAACATACATACATATATCAATGGCACTGCCGAAAACAGGGGTTCATGGGCTCGAGGACATAAGCTGTCCATACATCTCTATCCTGAGTAAATATTTTCTATTATCCACCGTATGACTTACCTCCCTCAAATTATTGTTTAATTATTCTTTCATCTCATTCTTGGCTTACATACTGGATGCTTTCCTTCTGTATTTTCTACAAGAAGTTTCCATGCCACTCTTTTATTCCCCACTCGTGCCACATTCTCTGTCCATCACAATCTACGAAACTTAAATGATCTTATTATTTCTACTTTCCCATTAAGATAGCATAACTCACTGTTGGGTAGTCCTTCCATTCTCATGTATATTAATCTTTCTATGATCCAAAAATTTTCCTAAAACTCTATTCTTAAATAACTAACTAACTAACTGGTACTATCGAATCCGTACATTCATTACCGCGCGCGGACGTAAGCTCTCCATATATCCCTATCCTGAGCTAATATTTTCCAATCATTCCCTGTATAATCTACTTCCCTCAAATTATGGTTAAAGGTATTCTCCCACCTCAATCCTCGTCCACCAACTGGGTGTTTTCCTTCTGGTTTTCCTATTAGAAGCTTCCATGCACATCTTTCATTTTCCATTCGTGCCCATGACCTGCCCATCACAGTCTACGAGACTTAACTGTACTTATTATATAGGACTTCCTATAACGACCACGTAGATCACTGCTGTGTAGTATTCTCCATTCACTTCTCTGTTCATCTCTCTTTGCTCCAAAAATTTTCCTAAGAACTTCATTCTCAAATACTCGTATTTTTCTTTCCTCCCTTAAAGTAAGAGTCCATGTTTCGCACCCATATAATATAACTGGTAGAATAATAGTTTTATATATTTTCAGTTTAACGTTCTTTTGAAAGGAGTTGGGACATCAAGAGTCTCTGCAATGCATAATAGCACGTATTTCCAGAATTGAGCTAATGTTTAATTTCTTTGTGCAGCTCATTCCTATTTGTGATTATTATTCCTAGGCATTTGATTTCAGCCACTTCTACAAAATTTTCCTCATTTGTCATTAGCTGTCCATTTCCATTATATAATATATTTCTACGTGTGATCATATATTTAGTAGTTTTTATATTCACTTCCAGTCCCAATTTCTTAGTGTTACTCAATAGTGTGCGCGTTTTGGCCATTAGTATCTCCTCGCTGTCGCCAATAGTACTACATTATCAGCATAAACTAACAGCTTATTAATACTATTAATTTCTAGACATTCATCTTCTACAATGTCGAACTCATAAAGAAGAGGAAAATAAATTGGATTGGCCATTGGCTAAGAATAAACTGCCTGCTGATGGATGCCCTAGATGGAATGGTGAGCGGAAAGAATGTTAGAGGCAGAAAAAGACATCAGATGTTAGACAATATTGAAATAAATGGTTTGTACGCTCTAGTACAAAATTAAATAATAGAGGAGATAGTGCATCTCCTTGCTTCAACCCATTGTGAATTTTCAAAGTATCCCAAAACTGTTTGCCTACCCGCACCCTACTCTTTGTGTCATTTAGACACATTCGTATACTTTATTCTTAAATACTCCTAATATTTTCTCCTCCCTTAAGAGACCTTATTTCACATCCATATAACTAGAAACATTACAGTTATATATGTTTTTAGTTTAACGACTTTTAGAGAAATTGGGAAGATAGCAATACTTACAATGAAAAATAAAATTAATTTCCAAAGTGCACCTATGTTTAATTTTATTATGCGCTTTACTATTTTTATTTAATTACAGTGGTCTCGAGGCAACGTTCTGCCTTGTCACGCAGCGGGCCCGGGTACGATTCCCGGTCGGGGCAAGCTCCTGGGTGTTTTTTTTTTTTTTTTGGTTTTTCCTCGCCTGTGAAACAAATGTCAGGAAGCTTAGGGCCCAACGGCCCCCGCAAATCATCCGGCCATCATGATCATCCTTATCATTATCATCATCATCTTTCACAGGTGTGGAAAGCAACGGGAAGCTACCACATCTATAATTCCCTAGTAAAGCTGCAAAGCATAGCATAAAATGCTATGATTGCACTGAAAGGCCTGCCCTTGGCAGAATTACTATGGATGGATGTATATATTTTATTTATGTGTTAAAAAGTTTATAAATGTTTGTTGTATTAACTACTGCATGTTTAAATCTCCTGCCTGAGTTTATTAATTTCAGTATTAGGTCTACGATGTCCACTGCTGTGGTCTCGAGGTAGCGTGCTGGCTTGTCACGCAGCAGGCTCGGGTTCGATCCCTGGTCGGGACAGCTCCTGTGTGAGGTTTTTAACGGGTCTTTTCCTCACCTGTAAGACAAATGTCAGAAAACTGTAAGAAATAAACAGTCCACCGACATCTGACCACTATAATCAACATTGTTTAGTCAGAATGTGTAAGTGAATGATATGTTTCGTCTTAAATGTTCACTTTGTCCCGGATGAGGTTCTAGATTGAGCTAATGACTCGTTCACGGAGATTCTTCATGTCCTTGTGAGGTCAGAAAAGTGTGTGTTTGATCCAAAGTTTAAATCACTCTGCCGAGAGGTGGTGCTACACCACCGTTTGGCACGAATTTTAATATATCATATATTACATGTTAAAATGCTTTTTAACAATCATGTTATACGGGCTAATGAATTGTATAATTAAATAAAAATTGCTCAATAAATGAACTAAAATAACGAAGGTAATAAATATTTATGGGAATTCAAATAGAAGATAATTATTACCTCCCCCATATACTATTCGCAGATTGTGGTGACTACTCAGGATCAGGAAGATGTATCTTTTGTGCTCGGAAAAAAAGATAGAATACAAAAAATAGGGATTACAGATAAATTATAATAAAACAGATTATGTTTCATTGGATACAACAGATGAGTTAATATATACTTCAGGAAGAATACGCAATGTTAAAAATTTTAAATTTTTAGGATCTATTTTAGATGAGAATGAGAATTCGATTATAGAATTAAAAGCTGATTAACTGATGGAGAAAAAACAATTGGTATGTTGAATTCAGTGCTGTGAAATAGAAATATAATATACAGAACGAATAAAACTATATTTGTAGCCCTGTTATAAAATCTTATATTATATGCGTCCGAAACTCGGACAGTAAGTAGACAACAAGCCAACAAGGTGTTAGCAGAAGAAATAGATTTTTTGGAGAAGATCTACAAGACTTTCAAGAAGGGATAAAGTCAGAAACAGCACAATAAGGGAAACCATGCAAGTTAAATAAAAATAGAAAAAAAATAGAAGTAAAACGTTTGAAAAGGTATGGACACCTCATAAGAATGAAAGAAGATATGTTACCAAAGGTGATCCTTGATTGGAAACCTAATAGAAGAAGTGTAACGTTGGATAGATGGAGCGAGGAGAAGTATGAAGCTAGAGGTTTGAGGGAAGATGATCCTTTAGACAGAAACGTCTGGCGACAGATCACTTTGGGTTGATGGAGAACCACTGTAGTGTGGAATATTTATATTTAAAAAGATAAATATTTAATATAAAAATAATTAAAGTTATTATTTCATTACATGAAACCTGAAAAAGAAATGTATTAGAAGATTAATTAAAAAAATGAAAATCATATTTTATTTTACAGCTTCAATTCTGGACCCATGGTATAAGTATGAGTCGAGATAAAAACATGTTCTTGAAGATAAAAAACCCAATGTCTGTGAAACTCCTATTGGCGTGAAAGTCAATTTTCAAATCATATACATTGACTTACAGAAATGAAAACCAGTGTTTTCTTGAGGCATGGAGCTGGTGAAGGAGAGAGACTATGGTTAAGCAAGGATATATATAATTGTTTGTTTGTTCGTACTTTATACGCGGGCATACCGTTGATCCGATTGTGATGGGGCTTTTAGCAAAACGTTCAGGAGATTCCCGGGATGAACATAGCTATAAGAGAATTGTGATACTCAACTCCTACACCCTTAAGAATTGCCCTGTGCAGTGGAAAACGTGAAAAAAGTAGCTCTTTGGACGATTAAATGACTTACGGTGCCTAAACCATAACAAATACACAATATTAATGTACACAGAATTGAATACATCAAAAAGCTCTACAAAAAACGTTTCGCGACAGCATATGTTTATCTCTTATGGATAACTCACAATGACCATTTTTGTCTTTCATTGATGCCAAGAAGATCGAGACTAGTACGTAGATTTCTATGCAAGCATAGCAGCACATGGCGGGTAATTCTTTTACTGATAACTCATTATAACGAATTCTGCCTTTTAGCTCATTTATGCCAAGAAGATCGAGATAAGTAGATTGCCAGACAACACCGGGCAATCAGCATGGAGAATCTTAAAATAATTACGATATACATTTATAATTATTATTCATTTTACTTATTCAACTAATCATAAGAATTACATTAATTTTTGTCTTTTCAGCTCATTTATGCCAAGAAGAACGGGATGAGTAGATTCCCGGACAACGCCATGTAAACATCACGGGGTATCTAAAATTAATTACGATATAGATTTTTCCATCTGCTTATTTAAGTAAACATACAACACATTAATTTTCGTATTTCAGCTCATTTATGTCAAGAAGATCGGGATAAGTAGATTCCCGGGCAACTCCGGGTACTCAAGACGGGGTATCTAAAATATATAAATGTATAATTATTTTTCCTATTACTTATTCAACAAAACATAAAAGCACATTTATTTTCATTTATTTAGGCATAGCAGCGCACGCCGGGTATTAGCTAGTATATATATATATATATTATTCATTTATATATATATATATTTATTTATTTATTTATTTATACCGGTATAGGGCCTATATTATATTCAACAATAGTTCCAAAATCTTCAAAATTATAAAAACAGTTATTTTGAATTGCAAATTCTATCAGGAACATTTTTATTATGAACTTAGAAGTAATAGTATATATATATATATTGTGTGTGTGTCTAGTGTGTGAGTGTGCGTGTGACAGTATGAATATGGGTGTGACAGTATGAGTGTGTGTGAGAGTGTGTGTGAGTGTGTGAGAGAGAGAGTGTGTGTGTGTGTGAGAGAAAGTGTATGTGGGTGTTTGAGTGAGTGTGTGTGTGTTTGTGTGTGAGAGATTGTGTGCGTGCGTGTGGGTGTTTGTGTGAGTGTGTGTGTGTGTTGTGTGTGTGAGAGATTGTGTGCGTGCGTGTGGGTGTTTGTGTGAGTGTGTGTGGTGTGTTTGTGTGTGAGAGATTGTGTGCGTGCGTGTGGGTGTTTGTGTGAGTGTGTGTGTGTGTTTGTGTGTGAGAGATTGTGTGCGTGCGTGTGGGTGTTTGTGAGAGTGTGTGTGTGTGTTTGTGTGTGAGAGATTGTGTGCGTGCGTGTGGTGTGTTTGTGTGAGTGTGTGTGTGTGTTTGTGTTGAGAGATTGTGTGCGTGCGTGTGGGTGAAGAGAGAGAGGGTGGTGTGAGTGTGAGTGTGGAGTGTGTAATGTGGTGTGTGTAAAATTTGACTATATGAACTTCCACCCATCCATAGAAATTCTGCCCGAATGCAGGTATTTCACTTCAATCATAGCATTTTCATGCTATGCTTGCAGTTTTACTGGTGAATTGTAGGTGTGGTAGTTTCCCGTTGCTTTCCACACCGGTGAAGGATGATGAAGATAAGGATGATGATGATGATGCCCATATGATTTCGGGAACTGTTTGGGCCTTAAAGTTTTCCTGACATTCGTCTTGCAGGTGAAGAAAAACCCCGATAAAAACCTCACCCAGAAAACTGCCCCGACCGGGAATCGAACCCGGGCCCGCTGCGTGACAAGGCAGCACGCTTCCTCGAGACCACAGAGGTGGACTTATATGAACTTAATGTGTTGTAATTACTTACTTACTTACTCACTGGTACTATCGAACCCGTAGGTTCATGGCCGCGCGAACATAAGCTCTGCATACACCCCTATCCTGAGCTAATGCATTCCAATCATTCCCTGTATAATCTACTTCCCTCAAATCATAGTTAATGTTAATCTCCCACCTCATTCTTGGTCTACCAACTGGGCGTTTTCCTTCTGGCTTTCCTACAAGAAGCTTCCATGCAAGTCTTTCATTCCCCATACGTGCAACATGTCCTGCCCATCGCAGTCTACGAGGACATAACTGTTCTTATTATATCTGGCTTCCTATAAAGACCATGTAGTCCGTTGTTATGTAGTCTTCTCCATTCACCTGTCTGTTCATCTCTCTTTGGTCCAAAAATTTTCCTAAGTACTTTATTCTCAAATACTTGTAATCTCCTTTCCTCTCTTAAAGTAAGAGTACATGTTTCGCACCCATATAATATAACTGGTAGAATAATAGTTTTATATGTTTTCAGTTTAATGATTTTTGAAAGGAGTTGGGACAACAAGAGTCTCTGCAATGCATAATAGCACGAATTTCCAGAATTGACCCTATGGTTAATTTCTTTGTGCATCTCATTCCTATTTGTGATTATTGTTCCTAGGTACTTGAATTCAGCCACTTCCTCAAAATTTCCCTCATTTGTCATTAGCTGTCCATTTCCATTATATAATGTATTTCTACGTGTGACCATATATTTAGTTTTATTGTTATAATTGAACGTCATATTGGCATTTTATTTAAAATCAATGAAAATGGATTTCTCTCTCTTTCTTGAAGGTAAATTAATACTAAATTAATTTTAAATTAGTATTTTTCTATGGTCATTCTTATCAACGAACAGGATAATTTTAACATAATTGAAATACCGAGTTACGTAATATTTTACATGTAAATAATAGGTTTTTATTGGTTACTTGTTAAATAAATTGTTTAAAATGTAGTTTTCTTAATCCATATCAAGTATACTCGTTCGATATTAAGGTACCTTTTTCCCATAGTGATTAGCATAATCCCATAATGGTTAAGCTTAATTAACCCGTCGTTCAGTATAATCCCATATGAATTAAAAAAATCTCATAAAGCGCAAAAAAAACACCCTTATTTATTTTGTGAACCCATTATACACTACAGACACATAGATACCATGAGAAGTAAAATTCTTCTTCTTCTTTACTTCACGGGCTAAACAAAATGCCTGTTCCGCCTCAGAGTTGTTCTGTCGATCTTTTCACTGGCTTTCCTACATTTCTTGAACCTCTTGGCTTGTAGTTCCACATGTCTAAACAATGTGTCTCTACATTCTTTGATTTTATCATTCAATGGATATATATATATATATATTTAACATTGTTCTTATATTTTCATTCTTTATCCGATCCATTTTTGTGCAGCCTTTTGTTCTTCTAAGGTAGTTCACTTCTACGCATTGTATTTTACTTTGTAAAATTTTTGTCATTACTCACGTTTCACTCCCATTAAGTAATGCAGGAACTGCCAATGTTTTATAAAATTTCAATCTAGTATCATTTTTTGTTTTGTTCTTTAATGTTCTATGTATAGTTCCACAAATCAATTGAAATCTTGACAGTTTCACATTTACGTCTCTTTCAGTTTTTGTGTTTATAGTAAAATTTCAACGCAAATAATTAAAATTTGTTATTTGTTCCAGAGGTTTGTTGTCTATTATGATTTTTGATCATATACGTTCACTTCCCCAAAATTCCATTATTTTTTATTATTGTTTATCTTTATTAAATGATAATTTCGGCCCACTACCCTAATAATATAAAGCCCTTCAGAGTAAAAGTGTAAGAAATATCCAAATCGTAGCATTTGATTTAAATAATTTAAATACATACACTAAAATGTATATGTTTGGGGCACGTAAAATTACCTATAAGGTAAGAGGTAAACTTAAGATGGGGAAAAGAGAAGAAAAATCATAGAAATGAAGATATCCTAACGGACACAATGCCTTATGAATAAAACGAATTTAATATTGACAGAAGTAATATACACGAGCACATACTAAACCTTAACTACAGACTAGTCCAAAGACAATAAATATATCATTGAATATCAAGTGGCCAGACATGACAACAAATGTATATATATATATATATATATGGTATGATAAGAAAAATAAATGCCTGGACGGGATTCGAACCTGGATCTCCGAGTCTGTACCTCAGCGTGATATCCATTACACTCCCAGGCGAATCCAATTCAAATACTTATTTTTCTTATATATGTATTATACTCTCCATTATTACTAGATGTCGCGAGAACACTGTCTTCACTGTCATCTAGTAGCTGACTATAACAACTAAGCAAATTAAAGAGAATATTTATTTTACTTTATAGCAGTGACGCTTTATCGATGTTATAATTAAATGTTTAACATTGAGCAATGCAAGCTTAATATGGTATGATAAGAAAAATAAATGCCTGGACGGGATTCGAACCCGGATCTCTGAGTCTGTACCTCAGCGTGATATCCATTACACAAACAGGCGAATCCAATGCAAACACTTATTTTTCTTATATATGTATTATACTCTCCATTATTACTAGATGTCGCGAGAGAGAACACTGTCTTCACTGTCATCTAGTAGCTGACTATAACAACTAAGCAAATTAAAGAGAATATTTATTTTACTTTATAGCAGTGACGCTTTATCGATGTTATAATTAAATGTTTAACATTGAGCAATGCAAGCTTAATATGGTATGATAAGAAAAATAAATGCCTAGACGGGATTCGAACCCGGATCTCTGAGTCTGTACCTCAGTATGATATCCATTACACCACCAGGCGAATCCAATTCAAACACTTATTTTTCTTATATATGTATTATACTCTCCATTATTACTAGATGTCGCGAGAACACTGTCTTCAGTGCCATCTAGTAGCTGACTATAACAAGTAAGCAAATTAAAGAGAATATTTATTTTACTTTATAGCAGTGACGCTTTATCGATGTTATAATTAAATGTTTAACATTGAGCAATGCAAGCTTAATATGGTATGATAAGAAAAATAAATGCCTGGACGGGATTCGAACCCGGATCTCTGAGTCTGTACCTCAGTATGATATCCATTACACCACCAGGCGAATCCAATGCAAACACTTATTTTTCTTATATATGTATTATACTCTCCATTATTACTAGATGTCGCGAGAACACTGTCTTCACTGCCATCTAGTAGCTGACTATAACAAGTAAGCAAATTAAAGAGAATATTTATTTTACTTTATAGCAGTGACGCTTTATCGATGTTATAATTTAATGTTTAACATTGAGCAATGCAAGCTTAATATGGTATGATAAGAAAAATAAATGCCTGGACGGGATTCGAACCCGGATCTCTGAGTCTGTACCTCAGTATGATTTCCATTACACCACCAGGCGAATCCAATTCCAACACTTATTTTTCTTATATATGTATTATATTCTCCATTATTACTAGATGTCGCGAGAACTCGGTCTTCAGTGCCACCTAGTAGCTGACTATAACAAGTAAGCAAATTAAAGAGAACATTTTTACTTTATAGCAGTGACGCTTTATCGATGTTATAATTAAATGTTTAACATTGAGCAATGCAAGCTTAATATGGTATGATAAGAAAAATAAATGCCTGGACGGGATTCAACCCGGATCTCTGAGTCTGTACCTCAGCGTGATATCCATTACACTACCAGGCGAATCCAATTCAAACACTTATATATATATATATATATATATAAATATATAATATACATGAACTCAGTTATTAAAGAATGGAGACTACAACCACATGGCAGTATACCACTTAATAGATTATATAATTTAGACACCCTATTATTTGCAGATGACATTGTGTTTATAGCGAATTCAGAAGATGACCTACAACGTTCAGTCCATTCTTTTTACCAAATTGCAATAAACTACAAACATAGAAATCTCAAAAGAAAAATCTAAAGTCATGCTTTCCTAGGAAAGAACCCAGTTCGCAGTAAAAATTGTTATTAATAATAACATATTAGAATAAACCAACACATTTAACTATCTCGGATACCAAATTTACATACGAAGAAGAAAAAGATTTTAGTCAAAATATTTTAGTAAAAAAATTATTAAAATCTAACAGAGTAACAGGAATTATAAATAATATTTTCAAGCCAAACACAGTGCAGCAACATACACGAACTAGAATTTATAAAACACTGGCCAGACCCATATTATGTTACGGCAGTGAGGCCTGGACAATTCGCAATGTAGATGAACAAAGACTAACTGCGGCAGAAATGAAATTTATGAGACGTACGGCGGGCTACTCAAAGAACAGACCATTAAAGGAATTCTGAGATTCTCAAAATAATTACACACAGAATCAGTCATGGAATATGTTCAAAAATACAGAAACAACTGGAAATCTCACGTACGAAGAATGAGCAGAACAAGAATACCACCTCAGATCTTAAATTACCAGCCACCAGGCAAGAGATCTCTGAGCAGACCCTTCAAACGTTGGATTGAGACCGTAACAGACCACTAGGTCTATCACATGAAAAGAAGAAGAAGACATTTGTACATTTGTATATATATATATATATATATATATATATATATATATATATATATATATCTTCTTCTTCTTCACTTCCTGGTTTAGGCAAGATTGCCTGTTCCGTCTTCACTAATAGATCTAAGACCATCTCTTCCGGAGGACGTCGACATCTCTTCTTCCTCTTGGAAAATATGGAAGATTTATTTGGTAATCTTCTTTCTTCCATTCTTTCTACATGGTTCTTTCCACTGTATCTTGTTGTTAAATTATATATATATATATATATATATATATATATATATATATAGAGAGAGAGAGGGAGAGAGAGAAAGAGGAGAGAGAGAGAGAGAGCTTATAAGGCTCAAATGAACATTAAAATAAAATAAAACAAAAATGGAGGTGGATTGAGCGTACATCGCGAAAACCACGGGTGCGATTGAGAAAGAAGTCTTGGACTGGAAATAAAGAAAAGAGGTCGACATAGGAGAACATGGAGGAAAACCACAGAAGAGGAAGCGCAAGAGTACAAAACATGCAGAGAAGTAGAAAAAGGTTGGCTAGCAATAGAGGCAATGGAATAACTTTACTGATGCCAGAAGTAGAAAAAGGTTGGCTAGCAATAGAGGCAATGGAATAACTTTACTGATGCCCTATGCTCCACAAGGGGCAAGAGGATGTAAGTATGACCCCATAGTGTCTGTAACTACACTCTTGGGAAGAATGGCGACAGAAAAATAAAGGAATTGAGGAGCCCAAACTTACAAACCTGAAGAGGAAAAGGGAAAACAGCCCACGTCTTAAAAATATTGATGTTGATGAAATAAAAAAAAATATTTACTTCCAGCATTGGAAGATTGGGCAGTGTCGAATGTTTCAAACAACAGGAAATTGGTGCGGTGAGGGGATTGTCTTACACGTAGGGTGGAGTACCTAACAGGCGCCTTTGCATTTTTAGGAGAGACAGGCAGGTCTTAAGACTTTGTACGCCTACAGTGTCTGCTTGTGCCATCTCCACCACTTCCCGTCGTATTACTTTTTTTTTGTATTACAGATAAAGGAAATACCTCCATTAAGATAATTTTAATTTACATGAGAATGTAAATAAAAAGAATCGGGTACAATCCAATTCTTGTAACTATTGTTACTACACTTATATAATAATAATAATAATATTATAATATATAATAATAATTAGGCATATTATCATTATAAAATATTGATTAAATAATATTAGTAATAAAAATATAGAAAAGTATTGAATTTAACAATATCATTATTATAAATATTAATGTTATAGTTGTCATAATTATTATCATTATTAGTTTAGTAATTATTATTATTATTATTATTATTATTATTATTATTATTGGCTCAAAGTATTAAATAATGAGACCGAAATAAGTATTATTATTATTATTATTATTATTATTATTATTATTATTATCTATCTTCGGGTTTTTACAGCTGCTGCCGTCTTCCCGTGCCAAACCTCCAAAGCCTACGGTCTTGGGCATCTTCGATGCTTAGCCCTCTAGCTTGCATTACTGTCTTCATGTTTTCCTTCCATGTTAACCTTGGTCTTCCTCTTTTCTTCTTTCTGTTAGGATGCCATTCATATAGTTGCTTCGGCCATCGCTCATCTTCCATTCTTAAAACATGTCCTAACCACTTTAATTCCTTTTCCTCAATTCTTTCAATTATGCTTTCTTCTGCTTCCATTTTGTTTTCTAATTTCCTTATTTGTGACACGTTCTAATTTAGACTTTCTGGCACTCTTCTTCGTAAATAATCCATTTCTAGAGCTATTAGTCTATTCTTGTAGTACTTATTGATTGTCCCATACCTCACTTCCGTACATTGCAACAGATTCCACCAATGTTTTTACCAATATATTTTTTTGTGTCTTTCCAAATATGCTTATCCCACCATATGGAATTTAATGATGATATTATTTTGCTACTCAATTCAATTCTATGTTTTATGTTCTCTTTGCCTATACCTTCGATGTTATCCATAATCATTCCCAAATATTTAGTTTGTTTCACTTGCTTTATTTGGATTCCATCTTCCAATACTAAGTTTTCTCTTTCATTGCTATTTATTGCCAGATATTCTGTTTTTTGTAAATTTACTGGTGAGACCCCATGATTCATATGTGCTTTTCAACCTTTTATATCATGAATTCCATATCAAAATTGGTCCTTGCGCCGAAAACCAGTTGATCATCGGCAAAATTGTAATGTTCAGCAAAAAATCTATTGGCCTATTGGGATCCCCATACCTTTGCAGCTTTGTTTCCATTTCGTTAATATAAATTCTACATAAATATTAAATAAAAAATTGGTGATAGACTGCACCCTTGTTTTCAATCCCTTTGAGGTGTTTTATAGGATTAGACATTATATTTCCCATTTTAACATAAGCGGAGTTATCTTTATAGGTTTGTTTAATAATTTCTATTAGGTTTCTGTCAATATTGTATTTCTCCAATACTTCCCATAATTTGTTCCTCGGAATTGAGTCATAAGCTTTCTCTAAATCTATCATTGTCAAATGGGTTTCTTCTCCAACTGCAGTCCGTTTTTCAATTAACTGTTTGTATTGCAAATATATTGTCAACACATGACCTTCCTGGTCTGAATCATTTTGATCTTCTCCTAATTTGTCTTTAACATCTTTTTGTAACTTTGTTTTTAATAACTTCGTAAATATTCTATATAATGTGTTATTTATACTTAGTCCTCTGTAGTTTTTGTGCGTCTCTTCTATCGCCCTTCTTGTATATTGGTACTATGTAGCTTATTTTCCATTCATCAGGAATCTTCTGTATTGCAATGCACTTATTATACAAGTCCCTCAATCTACCTATTAAATTTTTTGGGCCATATTTAATTAACTCATTTGGTATGTTTTCCCGGCCCTGGTGCCTTTTTATTCTTTAGGGTTTGAATTTCTAATTCTATATCTAATTGTAATCAAATTCCAGGGCGTTCATTTCTATGGATGGATTTTCTGTTGTTTCCATAAACTCATTTCTAGTTTCTGACAGTAAAGCTTTTGTAATGTTTTTCTGCGTCTGATTTTGCTAACAAATTTATCTTGCTGGGTCCTTGGTTGGTTTTCAGTGTTTTTTAGAAATCTCCATACTTCTGATGATTGTGATCCTCCTATATAACTTTCTATTTCTTGGCATTTGCTTTTCCATAATTTGTTTTTTTCTTCTATCACTTTCCTTTTAACTTTGGCGTTTGTTCTCTTGTATTCTATCCAATTTTCTGTTGTTTTATTTGCCAACCATTCTAAGTAGCATTTTTTTCTTCTTTTTGGTTAATTCTTCAATATCATCATTCCACCAATCTTGGGTATTTGTGTTTTTTATTTATTGTGCCTAATGCTTCTTTTGCTGCCGAATGTATTATTTCCTTTAATTGATTATATTCTTCTTCTATGTCTTCCTTGTAATCCAAATTCTCAATTTTAATCCTCAGTCTTTCTTTATATAAGTTTTTGATACTATCCTGATTAAATAAATACAGTTTAAATTTTTCTTCCTGCTTCGGTTGCATTGTTGATTCCCTTGCTTCATCATGCACTTTTTTCCCTGTAGGGAATTTGGGGATGAATCTGTGCTGTGAGTAGATAGTGGTCAGAACCACAATTTGCTCCTCTTTTAACCCTTGAGTCCTTAATAAATAAGGAAGTATTTTGCTTTACAATTATGTAGTCTATTATTGATTTCTGATTGAGACTAGGTCGTTCCCAAGTAAATTTATGAATATCCTTATGGTCGAAAAATGTGTTTAACTATCTTTAATTTATGTTGTTTGCACATTCTCTATGATTCTATTTCCATTATCGTTGACTTCTTGTTCCCCATATTTTCCTCTACTGCTTCATCATGTGTTTCTTCTACCCCACTTTCCCATTTAAACTCTCCCATTAGTATTAATTCTTCATTACTTCGTATTTTCTCAATTTGTTCCACTAATACTGAATAGTACTTTTCTTTCTGACTCTGTGGCAGCATCATCTGTTGGTGCGTTAGACTGCTAAGAACACCATTGTTCTTCCCCATAAGCTTCATTTTAATCTTTAGGCAATCTTTCATTAATATGTTTCATATTCTGTTAGTTTTTTTTTACTGTATTTCTTTTTTACAAAAAACATTGATACTACTTCCCTGCTTTAGCTCTTTTTGATTTATTTACACCTGACAAAAATGTATGTAGTTTATATTATTTTATTAATTATTAATTATATTATTATTGGCTCAAATATTAAATATGAGATACCGAAATGAGTATATTATTATTATTAAATTATTATTATATAGTATGAGTATTATTATTATTATTATTATTATTATTATTATCATTATCATTATATACGAACATAAGTTTTTAGAAGTATCAGCAGGAAAATCAGGATATAAAATATATGGAATAAAAATATAAAGGAAATTATAGGATTGCAGGAGGATCCAGTAATCTTGAGTATAATTGATAGGAAGAAGCAAATGGTACAGACATGTTAGAAGAATTTCAGAATAAAAAATTGCCACATTTATAATGGAATGGCTACCACTAAAGAGAATGAAAACTTGGATGGAAGGAATACAAACAGCCATGAATATACGAGGATTGGAACCAGATCAATGGTTGACAGAGAGGAATGGCCTTTGGTTTCCGGAAGACAGCGACAGCTGTTGTGACTCCGGATTTTATTACTATCATCACTATTATTATTATTATTTTATTATTATTATTATTTTATTATTATTATTATTTTATTATTATTACTCTATTATTCCTGTTATTATTATTATGACTTTTTTTTCATCGAACAAGTAATTGTATAAGTTTGACCCCGATATTTGAGAGAGGGAATTCCAGGATCTGGTAGTGGTTACCGTGAAAGAGGGTGAATGAAAAGAGTAATAATAAATAATAATAATAATAATAATAATAATAATAATAATAATAATAATAATAACAATATCAAATAATAATAAAATATTTAATAATGCAATATATTAATACTCTACCTAAAATCGGTATACTAATGCAGATATATCTTCCAGTTTCCATATATATATATATATATATATATATATAATCTCGTGTCACGTTGTTTATCCGCGATGGAATCCTAAACTACTGAACCGATTTTAATAAAATTTTGCACAATGTGTGCAGTTTGATCCAACTTGAGACTTGGGGTAGTTTATAACTAAATTTATAGTCGCATTATTTGTTTACTCGAATTATTTCTTTATTATTTGACATGTGATTTCCATACGATTCTAACAGATGGCGGTGTAATTATCTGTGAGTTCCATACGATTCTAACATATGGCGGTGTAAGGTAATTTGATAAGGTAATTGGTTTATTATTTAACAAAGAGAGATCCAGATGGCTATGCTTTTTGCTGCAACCCAAATTTCAATTGAATTACAAATACTGATTACTTCATAATTTATGTGTGTTCAGTGTTTATTTTATTTTCAATATTACTAATTTTCGTGTGTAAGTATTAGTTTTAGTAATCTGGCTGAAAGACAGCACACGTGTGGCCGGGACTTTTTAGTAAATATATATATATATATATATATATATATATATATATATAACAGAAAAGTACTATTTATAAATTTTCTTCAGTCTTCCATATTACTTCAGCGTTCCTCCTCTATAACTCATTCCCTTATTGTTGTTTTTTATACCCAGAATTGAAATAACGTTTGGTTTCCCTGTTCTTATAAAAATTCTACGGCGGCAGCCATTCCAACACTTTCTTCGATAGTCGTTCTTTGATCATTCTAAACATTGTCTTACCACTGCAGTAGTTTTTGTTGTTCATAATTCATTATAGAATTTTTTCTCCCCATTTAAATTATCATATTTCGTTTCTTAACTTGTCCATTTTCATATAAAACTGATCTCCAAAAATCCATATCTATAGATCGTAGATAGGAAGCAGTTTGAAACTTCAACTGCCAAGTTTATGACCCACATGGTTCAATGCTTCTTACTATTGTTTCGAAGATTTTTTTATTAAAAGAAAAAAAATATATATATAACGTCCACTGCTGTAATCTCGAGGTAGCGTGCTGCCTTATAACGCAGCGGGCCCGGGATCAATTCCCGGGGCTCCTGGGTGAGGTTTTTTTCAGGTTTTTTCCTCACCTGTAAGACAAATGTCAGTCAGCTTAGGGCCCAATGGTTCCCGAAAATCATCCGGCCATCATTATCATCATCATCCTTCACCAGTGTGGAAAGCAACGGGAAGCTACCACACCTATCAATCCCTAGTAAAGCTGCAAAGCAAAGCATGAAAATGCTATGATTGCAGTGAAAGACCTGCCCTCGGGCAGAATTACTATGGGATGGATATATATATATATATATATATATATATATATATATATATATAATTTTTCTGTATGTGACTGAACTCCTCCTGAACGACTGGTCCGATTTTGAACTTTTTTTTTTTTGAGTGGGTCTCTGGATGGTTCAGGTTCACAATTGGACTCTCTAAAACTATTAGGTGTACGAATTCACCTGAAGTGAAAATTCAGCGGTCACAATTTTCGATGTTCCACAACGAAACTCAGTATATCCTATTAAAATATACAGAGGTAAGTATTATCCAAAACTGAACGAATTCCGACAATTACCGTAGAAGTGGAGGTTTACATGAAATCCGAAATTAAAAATTGACTAGCAACCGCCGTGTTTGGTTCCTCTCAGCGTATACCATACAATTTAATTAACCTTTAATATATAATTTACTTAAAGGCATAGCAACGCACGCCGGATATTAGCTAGTAGCATATAATAATGTACATGTACCCCTGAGGTCCAATGTGGGGACACGGATGCTCCCTGGAAGGAGTATCTTAACCAAGCTAATCTATTTATGCTTATTTGCCTACAGATATCAACGAGTAACTTGCGGTTAGCACATCGCCTGAACGAGATATAGTATGCAACCAAGGTATTACTTGAATGGATGAAAGTCGGATAAATTTGCACAGAGACATTTTTTTTCAAACTCACGGTTCTTTAACGAGCCTGAAAATCTTCAGACTCGGAACCTGCGGTTTGAAGTCCTTTTTACACCCTAAATATCCATCGGCCCCAGCCGGGTTTGAAACCTCGACCCGACTAGAAGCAATAAACATATTTCTACTAGACCACCGCGTCCGAATACAATAATGGTAATGATAATATTTAAAAAAAACTCCAAGCGCAACAGGCCTAGAAGACCATTGGCTGACCATCGGCTGCTGGTCTCACATCCACATGTGTTAATCATAGAGGTAGACGATCATGTAGCCAGTGTAGGGGTGACATGTTGTCACCATGTCGGATCCCCCAGCAGTTATAGCTGGTATTCTCAACTTGGGATAATATTTAATAATAGTAATAATAATAATAATAATAATAATAATAATAACAGTTTTATTTTATTTATTTACTATCCTTAGATTAGTTTTTCACTTTAAGGTACTTTTTTATTTCCCATGCCACCTGAGGCTTATAACGACATGTTCTGTTGGGAAAGGACATTTAAACTTTGGATCACCTACATACTTTTTCACATAAGGATATGGAGGGACTCCCCGAATAAAGGATTGCCTCAATGCGAGGCTACTTCTGAGACAGACAAATATTTATGACAAGGAATACAATTCACCCACAAATTCATACTAAAAAGGAGCTGAATATAATAGGATGATTATGGTAACCAAATGGTGTCCTGGGACTATTTGGGCCTGAAAGTTTCTCGACATTCTTCTTAAAGGCGAGTAAATAGTTTACTTAAAACATTACACTTTCATTGTAAAAATATTGAATTTCTATTATAAATTTATTTAAGGATTTAATAACCCGGAGAAATCTCACCCAGGAAATATGTCCCGACCTGCTATCGAACACGAGACGCACTGCGTTAAAAACATCATCACCCCGAGACCATAGGGGTGATTCAATAATAATAAAAATAAGTAGAGAGAGAAGATGCAGAATGGGAAGAAGAGAGAAGAGAAGAAAAAGAGCAGGAGGAGGAGAGAGAGAATAAGACGATAAAGACAGATACCCAAGAAGAATATTAGAATGGGTGCCACTTGGTAGAAGAAGAAGAAGAGGATGTCCAAAAATAACATGTAATAAAGGATTAGACGATGGAGATTGGAATGGCAGAGAGATATGGAGGAGAATTACAGTAGGTTAATTGGGCGCAGGAAGATGTGAATGATTGTGAAACCTGCTAAATAATAATAATAATAATAATAATAATAATAATAATAATAATAATAATAATAATAATAATAATAATAATCATCATCATCATCATCATAGTACATTCACGAATTTAGGCCATTTGTTGACCTGTTTCGGCCTCAAGAGAAACACCATCCAGAAGTCTTTTGAGTGGACGTCCTGGTCTTCTTCTTCCTGATAATAATAATAATAATAATAATAATAATAATAATAATAATAATAATAATAATAATAATAATAATAATAATTTTATTTGACTGGTAGAGGCAAGGCTTTTTCTCCTCCCAACAAGTGATATAAGTTAAGTTTCTTATGCACTGTAATTAATTCAAGAAACTATTCTTAGGAGAATGTTAGTATACCCAGCCATGTGTACACTTGCAACATGACTCCACCGGGAAAGAGTGTAATTTACAGTAGTTCAGAAAGTAATGTTATACCATTTCTGTCTGCTGCACACTATACAGTGCTGCCCTCTTCTGTAGTACTAGAATTCCTGCAACTACTAACATAAAGACGTACCACTTGCTACCGACTAAGTTGGCTCACGCGTAACGTTTAAATGAAGTAAGCATTTGGGAGGTAAATTCACTTCTCATTAATATCACTGATGTTTTCATCCTGTATTTTAATTATCCAAGAAGTAAGTGGTGTGTATAAATTTTATAACCGCTACCCATTTCATCATAATCACAACGATATCATGATATCAAAATAAAAAATCATTAACCTCTTTCAGAAAAATATGAAGGTCACAGGAAAAATATCCAGATATGTCACTTTTCCATGAAACCATGAAAAGGAAGTTTTAATTATATAACGTACCTAGTTCTTTATATTATTTTAATTTGATTACATTCCATCTTTTGTTAGCATTAGCTAGTATAAGATCACTTCCCATTGTCTTTTGTTTAGTCTATATTTTAATATATTTTTAATTTTTTAAAATAATTTTCGTACAATTGTATTATTCTCTGGTTGTGTGGAAGAGAAGGCCTCATGGCTTTAACTTTGACAGCTAAAATAAAGCATTATTATTATTTTTCCAAATATTAAATATAAATAAATACATAAATAAAACTGTTTCTTTTACTGATTCACGCTTCCAAATGATATTCCTTTCCAGGAAGAATATAATGCACTTCAAACTTCTTTGATGGGTCACCATCCATATCCAATACACAATCAAGTTAGCTGCAACTAGCAACATGATAAACAATTGCTCACCAAACAAAAATACGCGTAAAATACACTTCCGAAATTCATAAAATATTTACGGAGATACGCCCAGTATTTGCTGCTATACGTCGCATGTCATGAATAATTTTACATATATACAGCACATACCTAAATTTTATCAATACATCCATGTTATCCGGGGCAAATGGACTCCATCTTGGGACCCAGGGACCATTCTCAGTGGGCCGAAAGAGCTTCTCACCATCTGTCCCTGCAGGTCAAATGGCAGTCAAACTTTCTACTTTGATTTGAATTCCATCTCAACAAAAAGTTGGTTCCTTGATTCTTTCCCTTCACATGCCAAACATAGGGTCTACAATATCAATCGACAACTTACTGTTTTTCTAAAGATCGTAGATGCGGCACGACTTAGATGTTGAAGTGTCAATAACTGATAATCGAATAAAAAGACCCCGGCAATGCCTTTACACTCAAGAGTAATTAAACGTTAGAGTAATACACGATAAAGGATGTATACAGGTAGGTAAATGGATGCGAAACACTTACTTTCAGAGAGGATAAATATATTACGAATAACTTCTTAGGAAAAAAAATTGGACCATAAAGAGACGAACGGACAGGTGAATGGAGAATACATAAAAATATTGAGCGACACGATCTTGAAAGGAAAGCAGATGTACGAACAGTTAAGTTTCTTAGACTATAATGGATAGGATATGTGGCTCGGCTGCGGAATGAAAGAGGGGAGTGTAAATTTCGTGTAGAAGAACCAGAAGAATAGCGCAAATATGTAAGCCAAAAATGAAATAGGAGAATGATATGGGAGATGTGTATTATATAGACAAAAATTAAAAAAAAAAAAATAAACATGCTCAGGATGGAGATAATTGGATAACGTAAGTCCGCGCGGCCATAAACCTATGAGTTCGAAAGTGCCAGTGAATGACAGTTTGGCAGCGAACAAAATGCAGTCCTAATACATTCTTGTCTTGACTGTATATCTCTCACTAAGCAGATGCGTGTTCTCTTCTAAATGTTTCATCAATCAGCGTCAACATCCGCTATCAGGAAGGGGAACATTACGCCACAGAATTCTAGCGCATGAACAGTACGATTGAATATGGTCCGCTGTGAAGTTTTTTTAATAGTTAGTTAGTCCACCGCTGTGGTTTCGAAGTAGCGTGCTACCTTGACACGCAGCGGACCCGGGTTAGATTCCCGGTCGGGACAGGCTCCTGGGTGAGTTTTTTCTGGGTTTTTCTCCACTTGTAAGACACATGTCAGGAAGCTTAGGGCCCAACGATCCCCGAAAATTATCCGGCCATCATCATGATCATCATCCTTATTATCATCACCATTCTTCACCGGTGTTAAAAGCAACGGGAAGCTACCACACCTCTAAATCCCTAGTAAAGATGCAAAACGTGGCATGAAAATGATTGTTGTGAAAGACCTGTCCTCGGGCAGAATTACTATGAATGGATGGATAGTAAGTTAAAACTGCGTGCCTATTTATCATCTAGCCTTCTAGCCTAAGTTATTTAACTCAACAAAAGCTTTAAATTAAGTACCTACTTTTCTTTTCTTTTATATTGCGAATGAGCCCATGTAAGACTACGCCAAGTACTTAGATGATTTTCTTTTAATCCATATGGACCTCATTTTTTTATTATGTGCTTTCTTTCTCTCTTCTGTCCATGACGTTCCTGTTTTTTTTTTTTTTGGGTTGTCCTCCTGGTCAACCTGCTACTTGTGCGCCTTAATTCTGAACACTTTTTATGATATATTCCTGAGTAACTCTAGCCAATTTTAAGTCCTTTTTTACTTCATTTTATAGTAACCACTTGTGGTTTACTCCCATTTTCGTATAATTCTAATATTTGTTTTGAAGTTTATTTGAATCCAATCGTTTAACATGACCATAAAATTTTAACCTTCGTTTTATAATATCACTATGGATGTCTGTATGTAAGTTCATTTCCTTTTTACTTTTGAGACTATGTGCTTCAACTATGACTTGAGGGCCTAAGACTTTTCTTATAATTTTGCATTCTATTTTACTATATTTTCGATATTTTTTATCATTATTAATGTTTCTGCTCCTTAGAGACACTCGGGTTTAATTAGAGTGTTATAGTGTTTTAATTTTGTCTCTAAAATATAATAATAGTAATTATTATTATCATCATTATTATCATTATCATCATCATCATCATTATCACTATTATTATTATTATTATTATTATTATTATTATTAATGTCCCACGCCGTAGCACAGCGGTTTATGGCATGATGCCTTTGTACAGGGCTTCCGGACTTTTTTTAGCTAGAGTCCTCGTGAGAGAAGATACTTTTTCATGCAATTTCGGCCAGTATGAAATCATGATCTGAACTCACCCAGCATCGTGACGCACTTGGGAAGCTAAAATAAGAATCGGCTACAGGTTGAGAGGATTGCTGACCATATGCCACCCTTTCACTGACTGGATGATCTTCCACCTGTGTAAATGACAAGTGGATTTGAAGCCAGCATCCACCTAGTAGGCTAATAATATAATAATAATTATTATATGATTCAATTAAGAGGGAGAAGTTATATACGCGTAGTATCCTGCTGGAGTTCGGAATTCCTAAAAAGTTAGTTAGACTTATACGAATGTGTCTAAATGGCTCAAAGAGTAGGGTGCGTGTAGGCAAACAGTTTTCAGACACTTTTGAAATCCAGATGGGTTGAAGCAAGGAGATGCACTATCTCCTCTACTATTTAATTTTGTACTAGAGCATGCCATTAAATCTTTAGAGAATGAGGAAGGCTTACAACTGAATGGTATTAATAAGCTGTTAGTTTATGCTGATGATGTAGTACTCCTGGCCGATAGCGAGGAGATACTAAAGGCCAACACGCACACACTATTGAGTAACACTAAGAAATTGGGACTGGAAGTAAATATCAATCAAACTAAATATATGGCCACACGTAGAAATTCAGTATATAATGGAAATGGACAGCTAAGGACAAATGAGGGAAATTTTGAGGAAGTGGCTGAATTCAAATACCTAGGAACAATAATCACAAATAGGAATGAGATGCACAAAGAAATTAAACATAGGCTCAATTCTGGAAATGCGTGCTATTATGCATTACAGAGACTTTTGATGTCCCAACTCCTTTCAAAAAACGTTAAGCTGAAAATATATAAAACTATTATTCTACCAGTTATATTATATGGGTGCGAAACATGGACTCTTACTTTAAGGGAGGAAAGGAGATTGCGAGTATTTGAGAATAAAGTTCTTAGGAAAATTTTTGGACCAAAGAGAGATGAACAGACAGGTGAATGGAGAAGACTACATAACAATCAACTACATGGTCTTTATAGGAAGCCAGATATAATAAGAACAGTTAAGTCTCGTAGACTGCGATGGGCAGGACATGTTGCGCGTATGGGGAATGAAAGACGTGCATGGAAACTTTTTGTAGTAAAGCCAGAAGGAAAACGCCCAGTTGGTAGACCAAGAATGAGGTGGGAGAACAACATTAACTATGATTTGAGGGAAGTAGATTATACAGGGAATGATTGGAAAGCATTAGCTCAGGATAGGGATGTATGGAGAGCTTATGTCCGCGCGGCCATGAACCTATGGGTTCTATAGTGCCAGTGAGTAAGTAAGTAAGTATTAGAATTATTATAATTATTACTATTTATTATTATTATTATTTATTATTATAATTATTATTATTTATTAAATATAATTATTATTATTATTATCATTATTATTATTATTATTATTATTATTAATTTATTTTTCTAGAAAATAGCGCTCGTTCGCATGTCATTTTGATAGTAGAATAATTTACTATGTAGATTAAGATTCATTGCTTCAAACTAATTTGTATTTTACTAACCGGTATCTATTGTGTTTATAGATAATTTTTGTTATCTATTGCTTTCTTTTTTTCTAATTTTTATTATAGGGAAGTAAATTAACATAATCTAGCGATAGTTATCTTAACCGCTATTACTTTCCTTTTTATTAGAGCTATCGCAAAAAATAAAAATAAATACGCTTCCAGTGGATTTCGCCACATATGTAAAAAAAACAGTAGTTTAGCAAAGTAAGGGAGCAATGATACATCAGATAAAGAAGGATTAATATTAATCAAATTCATAATAAAATTCCGTTCAGATAAAAAGTACCTTCTTCTTCTTCTTTGTATTCATGAACTTAGGCCTTTTGATCTGTTTTCGCATCAAGTGGGATTTAATTAATCTTCCCATCTTGTAAATGGGCGACCAACACTTCTATGTCCTATTGGATTGTACTTGAATAACAGCTGAGGGATTCTATCTGTAGGCATTCTTTTAACATGTTCATACCGGTTGTTTCTCATATTGTGAATTATATTTGTTAAATTAAAAATATTTTTAGTCATAAAGCAAAATATTAAAATAAATAAATACTTTGGCAGGTGCCGCCATTCTCAAATCGGTTAAAATTTTCTTATTTAAAATTATACGATTTTCAAAATCGACTTACATCTTCCGCAGAAAGGTGTACGCACACCCTAAATAGTTGTAAAGCTAGAGATTCAAACCCGAATGGTCTACCGTTGTATGGCTGCTGTGTTACTGAAACAAACCGAGGTTAAATTCCCTTCAACGCTGTTTAAATTTAATTTATTCTAGAATGGAATAATTCAATATTGTTAGGTTTCCTGTATCCGGGCGAACTGGTTTCAAGGGCGGCGGCAGTGTAACTTTGTAGGTGGGAAAACAGTGGGCTAGACTATCGACCCACAAAGTGAATGTCTCTGGTAAGAATGAAGAACCCACGAAAAAACATCATTGCCGACACCTCTTTGTTTCTGCCCTAACAGCGTGACCAAGGACAGTCAACAGTGGCGTATTGTTTATTGTCATTACAGTTTATACACGAAACACACATTTTCACTCACTGAGAGTCATCAAAACCATATAATCAGTCTAAAATATTAGGCTTCTCTATCCATTCCAACCACACAAAAAAAGTTAGTCTGAACATCTCTTCATAGGTCTTCCTGTCTTTTCCACTCTCTCTCTCTCTCTCTCTCTCTCTCTCTCTCTCTCTCTATATATATATATATATATATATATCCATCCATAGTAATTCTGCCCGAAGGCAGGTCCTTCACTGCAATCATAGCATTTTCATGCTATGCTTGCAGCTTTACTGGGGAATTGTGTAGGTGTGGTAGCTTCCCGTTGCTTTCCACACCGGTGAAGGATGATGGTGGTGATGATGATGATGATGATGATGGCCATATGATTTCGGGGACCGTTTGGGCCTTAAAGTTTTCCTGACATTTGTCTTACAGATGAGGAAAAACCCCGATAAAAACCTCACCCAGAAAAACTGCCCTGACCGGGGATCGAACCCGGGCCCGCTGCGTGACAAGGCAGCACGCTACCTCGAGACCACAGCGATGGACACACACACATATATATATATATATATATATATATATATATATGTCTCTCTATCTATATGTATGTCTCTCTCTATCTATCTATCTATATATATATATATATATATATATATATATATATATGTCTCTCTCACAGTCTCTGTCTCACAGTCTCTCTCTCTCTCTCTCTCTCTCTCTCTCTCTCTCTCTGTCTGTCTCAGTGTGTCGCTCTGTCTCTCTCTGTCTCTCTGTCTCTCCCTGTCTCTCTCTGTCTCTCTCTTTGTCTCTCTCTCTCTCTTTGTCTCTCTCTCTCTTTGTCTCTCTCTTTGTCTTTCTCTTTGTCCCTCTCTCTCTCTGTCTCTCTCTCTTTGTCTCTCTCTATCTCATTATCCTACTTCTTAGTTTTAATTCTATGATCATGGGGATTCGGGAACCTGATACCCGTAATAATCATATTATTTCTCTTGTATTCTTTTATTAGCAAATTTCAAAGAATGGAGCTGTTGGGTTAGTTCTCATGAAAATAGTTTTCAAAGTACAAATCTTCACAATTAGAATTGTTGCGAAACCAAACTTAGCATATACCAATCAATCAAAATAGTGTGAGGTCGAGTTCGTTAACCTACAAAATCGGATCATAAGGAGTAGGGTTAACCTGAAGCGAGAAATTGAAAATCACTCCAGCGGCTGCAAATTTCGATTTTTCGCAACAAAACTCAATATATCCCATTTAAATAAAACTGGATAGGTATTCTCCAAAAATCAGAGAAATCCGAAATTAAGAGTGGGCCTATCTGAAAGTCATAATTTTAAAAAAATATCTCTAGCTTCAACCTTTTCTTTTTCCCGCAACGTTACATCGAGTATGTCTATACAAGACTTAAGTAAAAAATAATATTACGTAAACCAGCAAAATCGGACCATGTGTTCGACTTTGTGAGAAATTTGCATCCGAGCATTTTTTTCACAACGTAACTGAGGTATACAAGATTTAATTTTTAAAAACATCCGTAAATCAGCAAAATCGAGCCATAAATTGGACTTACTGTGGATTATACATAGTTTAGGCAGTTTATGAGTGACGAATTTTCTGTCATTTTAGTTGAATACATTTAATTCTTCCCTTATTGTCTCATTATATCGTTTATCTGTTTTATATATATATATATATATATATATATATATATATATCATACTAAAAAATCCACGGCACTACAGCCATAGAAGCCCTTGGCCTACACCAGCCAGCTGCTGGGCTCACATTCACATGTGTTATTCACAAAGGTAGACGATCATCCACCTAGTGTTGGGAAGACATGTCATCATGTCGTGTCTCCCAGCCGTTATAGCTTGGTTTCTCATACTGGAGCCACTACTTATTCCAGCTACCCAAATTCCTAACAATGCTACGTGGGCACCGGTCCCAAATTTGCCGAAGGTCCTTGAGAAAATTTCTTCCACCATGGAGACTCGAACCAGCGCAAGTCCAGTAGCTCTGCGCCAATGTATGTCCCCTTAACCACTCGGTTACGGTCTGGGACTTGTATCCATAAACGTTTAAAAAAGTGCAATTTCTGATAGGCCTGCTACTACTTTGTTTTTTTTTTTTTTGTGAGAGTTCCTATTCTGAGCCATATAAAAGGAAACTCACAGAGAATGATGACATTATAACAAAGTATTTATATAACTAACTAACTCACTGGTACTACCGGATCCATAGGTTCATGGCCGTGCGAACATACGTTTTTCATATATCCCTATCATGAGCTAATGCTTTCTGATTATTCCCTGTATAATCACAAATAGGAATGAGATGCACAAAGAAATTAAACATAGGCTCAATTCTTGAAATGCGTACTATTATGCATTACAGAGACTCTTGATGTCCAAACTCCTTTCAAAAAACGTTAAACTGAAAATATATGAAAACTATTATTCTACCAGTTATATTATATGAATATTATATGAATGCGAAGCATTGACTCTTACTTTAAGGGAGGAAAGGAGATTACAAATATTTGAGAATATAGAATTTAGGAAAATTTTTGGACCAAAGAGAGATGAACAGACAGATGAATGGAAAAGACTACATAACAATGAACTACATGGTCTTTATAGGAAGCCAGATATAATAAGAACAGTTAAGTTTCGTAGACTGCGATGGGCAGGACATGTTGCACGTATGGGGAATGAAAGACTTGCATGGAAGCTTCATGTAGGAAAGCCAGAGGGAAAACGCCCAGTTGGTAGACCAAGAATGAGGTGTGAGAATAACATTAACTATTATTTGAGGGAAGTAGATAATACAGGAAATGATTGGAAAGCATTAGCTCAGGATTGGGATGTATGGAGAGCTTATGTTCTGCGCGGCCATGAACCTACGGGTTAGATAGTGCCAGTGAGTGAGTAAGTAAGTAAGTATAATCTACTTCCCTCAAATCATAGTTAATGTTATTCTCCCACCTCATTCATGGTCTACCAACTGGGCGTTTTTCCTCTGGTTTTCTTACAAGAAGCTTCCATGCACGTCTTTCATTCCCCATTCGTGCCATATGTCCTGCCCCCAATCTACGAGATTTAACTGTTATTATATCTGGCTTCCTATAAAGATCATGTAGTTCATTGTTATGTAGTCTTCTCCTTTCACCTGTCTGTTCATCTCTCTTAGGTCCAAAAATTTTCCTAAATTCTATATTCTCAAATATTTGTAATCTCCTTTCCTCCCTTAAAGTAAGAGTCAATGTTTCGCATTCATATAACATAACTGGTAGAATAATAGTTTTATATATTTTCAGTTTAACTTTTTTCGAAAGGCGTTGGAAAGTCAAGAGTCTCTGTAATGCATAATAGCACGCATTTCCAGAATTGAGCCTATGTTTAATTTCTCTGTGCATCTCATTCCTATTTGTGATTATTGTTCCTAGGTATTTGAATTCAGCCACTTATTCAAAATTTCCCTCATTTGTCATTATCTGTCCATTTCAATTATATAATGTATTTCTGTGGGTGACTTAGTAGATTTAGTTTTATTGACATTTACATATTATCGATATTATTAGCATATATTTTTATGTATCATATCCAATCGCTTCTAGGTCGAAATTCATATGGCGTGAACACAATGATCAAATTGTTTTATTTTCTAAAGTTAGTTTAATTTCCCCAGACATTCATATCTTTAAGTACTCAAAACATTTTATAGTTACTTTTTACTGATTATGGGTATTGATATTTACTTCTAAACAATCCTATGAAATTAATATGTGGGATTCACATGACCCCCCATATAAATAGACGTGTGAAATGAGTGATTCAGGACCTATATTTTAGAAGGAACAGTTATGTATTCATTATTTTTCAAATAAACTTAAATGTAACTGTTAATATATTAAATTTAATTATACTTTTAGAAAAGGCGGCTCCATGGAGCTCGTTCTTCACCACTGGGTACCGAGTTCGCATTTCTGTCACTCCATATAGGATTCGTGGTGGACGATTGGGAGCCAGGGTGGCTTTTCTCGTGTACTTTCCCGTTTTCTCCTGCTTAAAACATCAATCCATCACTTATCTCTATTCAAATCATTCATTTTGTTTCATTCCATGAGCTTCTGTGATGTTGCGACAGGCCTTTTATATTCAGACCTTATATACATGTATAAGGTGGTTCATTCATCTCTTCCCTCAACCAATATACAAGACACGAGAATAGGGTTTACTTATTTTGCTTTCGGTAGTTTACAACGAAGGGTCTATAAAAATCTATTACAAATCTTAGACGATCCCATCTATTAGACAACGAAAATGACCCAGACCAATAAATATATGCCTGTTAACTCTGTAGAGGCAGCAACTAATGTTATTTTTTCGGAACAAAACTCGGCATATAGCAGCAGATTAAAAGGCGTAAAGTCGAGTTTGTTAATGAAGAAAATCGCGCCATAGATGTACGAGTTCATCTGAAACAAAGTAGCGTGAGTTTTCGATTTTTAACAACGAACCTCAATATATGTTATTGAAAATTTAACGAGGAAGGTATTATAAAAAAATCAGCGAAATCCGACAATTAGAACTGGAGGTTTACTTGCCATCAAATATTTGATGATTAGACCTTCCGCCTCAAGTGAGCTGATCCCTTCAGCTCGTCTTCTGTCCTGCAAGATCTCTCCTACTGTTAGATCTATCACTGGTCATCCATACCGGTTATATCTCGGTAAACGGTAAGTTGAAAAAAAAAGTTCTAAAGTAATAAACTGAAAATGATTCATTTGTTAGCGTAGGTATGATGTTCAATTCTTCTCGAATATTCCGATGTCAATATTCGTTTATGATAAAAAAGAATGTAGCTCGATATTTTAATACATACCATACAATATATCAACGTGTCCACCGCTGTGGTCTCGAGGTAGCGTGCTGCCTTGTCAAGCAGCGGGCCTAGGTTCGATCCCCGCTCGGGACAAGTTTCCTGGGAGAGGTTTTTTCGGGGGTTTCCTCACCTGTAAGACAAATATAGGATAATTTAAGGCCCAAACGGTCCCTGAACATCATCTGGCCATCATTATCATCAATATGATATTCACCTCATTAGATTAAGTTTAGGTTTAAGGCCTCTCCTGGCGCATCATTACCCATCGTCATCACCCATCATATCATTGGGGCAGCGTAACCCCGCCTTCCAGGCTCCCCAACCTTAGAAGTGGGTTACAATACGCCAATGCCAGGAGAGAATACCTGAAATATCGAATGACAAATAGGTGGCATTGAACATATATATATATATATATATATATCAACGTTACTTCAATGTATGCCAGTTATTCATTAACCCATTTAAGTTTACTACTTGAAGTATATAGACTTAAATTTATTCTATTCTCATTTTGTCGTAATAAAATTCTAATAAAAATATTTTCAAAGTTATAAACCTGATTTTTAACACAGATATCTAATTTGTACATTGGGATCGACACAAACCTCGATAAACAGAATAACGTGCCAAGATTTGGTACTACTTATTGTTAAGTACTAATTTCCATTCATTTTGCATACGACATCTTCAGTCCTCAATTTTTTCCACACAATACTTTTTTTATTATAGTAAGTTAGTATTTACGGGGCTACTAGATTCACTGATATTGTGACCAGATGCCAGAGAAACTTCAAAGGCTGATTTGTCCAAGAAGGTTCTTCGACGACAAGCTTCCAGCGAGGAACTTCTTAAGGTACGTACACATATGCGCGCCGCGAACACGAACGGCGCGCGCGCGGCGCATGCGCGGCGCGTGTTATGTTCGTCAAAATGATTAATTTCAACGAACCTCCTGCGATCCATAGGAAACCCACAAACCTTCAGTAGACATTTTGCAGAGCACGTGTAACCAACCATGTCTATTCCCTTTCCGTTCTCCCGCTTGTCCTGCATTCTTTCCCAAAAATAGGGACTTTTTTTTAATGCCGCGGGACGCGGGACAAGTTGTTAAAAATCGGGACTGTCCCGCCAAAATCGGGACGTCTGGTCACGCTTATTACTTATTACATCTTATAACTTTATTTATACTTTTTCAAATATTATAGCATTAAAGGAATTTAAAAAAATATATGATTTGTATATATATGTTCAAAATTATTAAGAATCTATCTCACCATAACATGGCCTTAATTTTAATAAAGATGTACATGATTATTATACTAGAGGTTGTACTTTATTGCACAAAGATACTAGTTTCTAAAAAAAAGTATAAAAGGGATTCGTTATGCATTAATCAACCATTACAATAACTTACCTATTGAATATCAACATTTAACGAATGTTAACATTTTTCTAATTGTATTAAAAATATTTTTTCTCATTGCTTTCTTAGTTAATTTTGTTAATTGTATTATTATTAATATTATCCTGTTTAAATATTGTATTTATATGTGTATATATATTGTGCATCTACAGTAGTTTGTATTACTTAAACTTATGCCTGAATTTGTTTTCTTGTTTTTATTGTTAATTGTTTTATGGCCATTATTTTTTGTATATTGCCCCTTAACATGAGCAATAATTAGTAATAAATGTGTTTATATATTGTATTGTTTTGTGATACTTCGTACATAATATTATGAAATGAACGTCTTAAATAAATAATGTTTTTTAAATAATTCTAATTGGGGTACGCCGTAGCGTAGTGGTTAAGGTACTGCGCTACAAGTCGGAAGGTCGAGGGTTCAAGTCCCGGTGGGTCAGGATTTTTAAACTGACCAAAACCTTCTGGCGGCACTATGGCCCTGGGGTCGACTCAGCCTCTAACGGAAATGAGTACCAGACGCTTGTTCTGGGGGTAAAGGCGGCCGTCACGCAGGGCTGACAACCCGGCTGACATCAAGTGCCGATTGTCTAGAAAAAGTGGGAGCCTTAACCTCCTACTACCCCAAGGGCCTCCGGGTCTGTTGTGGGATCACTTTACTTTACTAAATAATTCTAATTTATTCATACAATTACAGTACACACGAAAAAAAAACACATAACATTGAAAAAAACAGGCATCCCCTTTCAATGATTTTTAAAAATGATCCTTATGTTGAGGATCCCACAATAATTGCTTGCTTCTATAAATATCAATAAGTTTTAACATGTTTTCCTCTGACCACTCCATACTCAAATAATAGGTGCGCACCGTAAACAACGAACCTCTCAGGTACCCGTCCAAATCTAAACAGCGAACCATCAAAGTGTTCGTGGAAAAAACCGACAATGAGTGGACCGTGGTACGAGACGCGCGCGCGCCGTTCGCGCGCACCTTAAAACCCCGTCCAAATCTGACGAACATGGTGCGCGCGCGGCGCGCAAGTGTGTACGTACCTTTAGATGAAACAACAAAAATCTTCTTTAATTAACTGATAGCCTATCATTCTCACTTGAAGATCAAGAGCGAAATGAGTAATGTCACGTGATCTGTTCTCCCTCCTGCACTTCCTTCCGCGGCCTCATTGACTGTGATTTTTGCCTTCCTCCTGTGTAGATGGCCTTTTTCAAACAGCTTCTATACAGGTTCTACGGACAGACTCCGTTGCCTCCGGATAACGAGACGGATGAAGGATGTGCCATGCTCTTTTTGTGAACCGAGATACTTCTCTGAGAAGTCTTTAAGAATGGGAGAGTGGATCAGCTGTCAATAAATGTATGAATTCGTTCCACGAACTGTGTGTGGGTGCAGTTGGGAAGAAACAATTTGCATGTGATAATTGTTTATGATGATAAGTTTAGTGCGCGAAGTAGCCCCTCTCCATGCGTGGATTAGCCCCACTGTGTTTACATAAGGTGTATAGTACAGACAATTTTATAAGTGTTTTTTATTCAGTGTTATACTAGTATTTAAGGATGATTAATATTATATTATATAGGTAAGTAAATAAGCTTTAATTATAGAGTAATTAAACATATCAATTTTTTAAAAGATAATTATAATACTGATTTAAATTTGAAATGCGCGAATTAGCCCCACCCTACGGGTACCGGGGGTCTATTTCACGCATGGGGCTTTTTCACGCACTAATAGTGGCATTGACTCTGACAGCTATACCTTGGTCTATTGAAGGTCGAAGTAGGTATTTATAAAAATAGTAATTGTAAGGGGTAGTGACGTGTGTATAACCTCTCCTACCAATTCTCATCCTCACCTTCTCGTGGTACAACCTGTTTTCACAAACGAGGCTCTGAGGACCGAGTCACGGCGGTATATAACCGTTCCATCAGGTACTGAGTAAATGCGGTATCCTAATGTCTGTCCAGAGACTAAAAGGTAGCAGCCCTACCACTGGACTACTTAGCGTCGGGCCAGTAACCTGTCCTAAGGAACTTCAAAACTACTTTCAAGTCTCAACACGAAAAAAGTTCAAGATGGATACAACATGTTCATCGAATGGAAGATCACAGAATACCCAAACTAATGTTAAGATATCAACCTGCAGGAAGAAGAAGACCAGGACGTCCACTCAAAAGACTTCTGGATGGTGTTTCTCTTGAGGCCGAAACAGGTCAACAAATGGCCTAAATTCGTGAATGTACTATGATGATGATGATGAAAAATCCCGTTTTGTCACCCCTTCAGTAGTGAAAATATTTTTTTTGTGAATAGAACCGTTTTTCCGAGAAAAATTCTTTTGTTGTGCGAGGTAAACCGTATTCCGTCTTCTTACCTGTTTGAATAACATTACAGTCTCAATTATTAAGCTATAAAATTCGCATTTGAAATTATTTTAGCTTTAAAATAGAACTGCATGTAGGTTATGGTCTTAGAATATTAATTTAAAAACAGCAGATGGTGATACTTAAATGACTTGAGCATAATAAACATTTTATTAAGGTATTGTAATATGGGGCTACTTCGCGCACCGATGATGGGGCTATTTTACGCACTAAATTAAGACACATTTTGTATAAAAATTGAGTTACTAACACATTGCGTTAATTAAAATTAGTAGAAGTAGTATGTGCCCCTCGTAGCTGAGCGTCGTAAGTCATTATGCCTCGTTGCTAAGCGGTTCCAGTCCCCACGAAAAAAAAAAAATCTATTGGAATTTCGCTCAGAATGGGTCCAGTGCCCACCCAGCATCTTTACAAACTTGGGTAGCTACAATTAGTAGCGGTTGCTGCAGATTGAGAAAACCAGCTTTGGCGACTGGGGGTGCCTGACATGCTGACCACATGTGACACCTGGCAGGATCATCGTTCTTCTCTATGATTAACACATGTGGATATTAACCCAGCAGTCGGCTGGTAGGCTAAGGGTCATCTAGGCTCTCCATGCCATGGAGGAGGAGAAAATGTAAATTAGTAGCCGTAATATTTCATTCATAGACGCTCTTTAACCAATTCTGGTCATTAGCGTGAAGTTCAAAACTGGGCACCAATGGGCCGGTAAATTTTGCTCATATGCCTCTCATTTAAGGCTTGAGGTTCTTTTACTTGTGAATCTACGACAACGGACCAACAATAAATTTACATCCCTTAAAAAAAATAATAAACAAATAAATAAATAAACTTGACTGCAGAGGTAAACGCCAGCCTAAGCGGACTTCGAAACATTTGATGTCCGACTCGAATGTGGAAATAACAGCTAAAAGGGCGCTAAAACTGTAGTCTGTTGGTGAAATGAGTAGAGAAGTCTTCCAGTTTTGCGATTAGATAGGCCTATATACCGAATTTATTACGAAAAATATTGCCTCTACAGATAAGATACTTATTATTAAACCCAACTGTCTTATAGTAGAAATGGCAATAATCTTCTTTAAATCATATTCAAAATTTGCATCAAGACACCAGCTATAAATATTGTTAACCGACTCACACACACACACACACCCCACCACATACACACACCATATATACTATAGCTACTCTATATCATATGTATATACATTGAAAATAACTCACTCACTAATTAACTAACTCGCGGGCAGTATCGACCGCGCAAGTACATGCCCGAACGGATGTCAGCTCTCCAAACAGCCCAATCCTGAGATATGTTTTTTCCTTCCAATTCACGCCTGTTAATAATCTACTTCCCTCCAATTCATTACTAGTTTTATTTCCCCATCTCATTCTAGGTTACCAACTGGGCATTTACCCGCTGGTTTCGCTACAGCGAGCTTCCATAGCGCCCTCTTCGTATTTCGCGCAATGCTGTCAAATACCTGCCCTGGTGTAGTCTACGAGATTTAACTGTTCTAATATATCTGGGTTATACATCCTGTAGCTCACTATAATGTAAACTTATCCATTTGCCTGTTGTCTCTCTTTGGTCCAATAATTTTCCTAAGAATGTATATATAACTCACGGGCATTCTAAAATCCGGAATTACATGTACAATGCGGACATTGGGTATCTAATACAAACACCCCTAATCCGTTATACCGTTTTTTTTCTAAATTCCTGTATAATATTCCCTGTATAATATTCACCTCCTATATATGTCCACCGCTGTGGTCTCGAGGTAGCGTGCTGCTTTGTCACGCAGCGGGCCCAGGTTCGATTCCCGGTCGGAGCAGGCTCCTAGGTGAGGCTTTTTTCGGGATTTTTCCTCACCTGTAAGACAAATGTCAGGAAGCTTCGGACACCAATGGTCCCCAAAAATCATCCGCCATCACCATCATCCTGATCATCATCATCATCACCACCACCATTCACCGGTGTGGAAAGCAATGGGAAGCTACCACACCTATAATTCCCTAGTAAACCTGCAAAACATAGCATGAAAATGCTATGATTGCCGTGAAAGACCTGCCCTCGGGCAGTGCTACTATGGATGAATATATATATATATATATGTATAAAAGCTTGCATTGCTCAATGTTAAACATTTAATTATATCATATATATATATATATATATATATATATATATATATATATACACATACATTTTTCCATGGTCATTTTCGATATATGTAATTATGAATGAAGGGATATGTATTTTTTAAATATTTTCGTTAGATAAACCTTAATAGACACATTCATTCAGAATTCGCTTATAATATAAAATCATAGCAGTGTTTCAAGTCTTACTTTTGCAATGGAGCCAGTGAATCAATTAATTGAATTATTGCTTCTTCAGTTCAATTAGTCCCGTCTTACCCTTCTAAACACAACAAGAAGTTGCTTCGGCAGTTCAGGTCGAGGTTCTGCTATTAGAGTCTGGGGTTGAGGAGTCCTTTTTACTGAGCCTATGTAATGTAACACCCTTTTGGTAACTTGCAGGGACCATGACTAAACTCCTTGTAACTCTGGTTGTAAGAAGTTGCGGAACTTAGATTTGGCACGAGTTCATCTAGTTGCCTGTGCTACAAGTTTCAATGCGATATCAACGGAAAGTTTTGGGCTTCCTTTGAAACTTAGAGTGCTGTAGAGAATGGAAAGTATTTCTGTAAAGAATGAGCGGATATTGTACAGTTAGGAGCTTACGAGAAGACAAGCGACCTAGCCGAGCGGTCTGAAGGTTCATTACTTGGCGCACAGCTTCAAGACATGCTCTGGTTCGAGTCTCCATATGGGAAGGAACTTTAGAATTTCTTTCAATTTGAGACGGATGCTCAGTAAGTATAGTAAGGAATTTGGTTATCTAAAATAAATAGCAGATAAAGGTGGAGAAAAACAGCTATAATGGTTGGGGTCGGACATGTTGACCATATGTCACTCTGTATGTCTGAATTATCGTCCACATAAGTGATTAACACATTTGGATGTGAGGTCAGCAGCGAGCTGATATTCCAAGAACCTTCTATCATCCGTCTCATACGACTTAGTTCATCGAGGCGGAGCCTCTCCTGCACAGATAAGCCAATCATGCTTAAGCAACATTACCAAGTTGTAACTCGCGGACCGTCACTGAGACGGCAGTAATCGAAACATTATTTTCTCCTGACAAGATACCATAGCTTCGAAAACGATTAACGTTTCTAAAGACTGAATACTGATTTTTATCCATATTGGTGAAAGTCCCATTTTCAACACTAATAATATTCGCCCTGTGTCTGTGTTTAACTTGTGTTTGTTTTGTATGAATGTAACTTTTGAGCTATTTTCTTCTTCTTCGTCCTTTCATGTGATAGACCTAGTGGTCTGTTACGGTCTCAATCCAACGTTTGAAGGGTCTGCCCAAAGATCTCTTGCTAGTGGCTGGTAATTTAATATCTATTTAATTTGAGCTATTTTAACTAGGATAAACACTTATACATAAATATATACGGAATTTGAGGGTATGGTGTACAAACCGTCGCACAAAATTTTCAATCTTATTTCTTATACCACTGATGCTCTAAGCACTTTTAAACACGTTTAAAACATTTTGCAACACTTTTAAACACGTTTTAGACATCTTCCAATGTTGCAACGATCTTTTTTATATATATATATATATATATATATATATATATTTACGTAAAACTTGATCGTGCTACATTGCTTACTTGCTACTTTCTGCTATTTTCCCTCCTCTTCCTATGTTGTTCCAACGTTGCCACCATCAACAAACCAAAATACTTCAGATGTTGCCAACATCACTTCCACGTTCTCTGGATTTCACCTACGTTAGAGTAATTGATTTGTGTTACAGTAATTGATTTAGGTTTGGTTAGCTTTTAGGTTCCTTGCTTTTTAAATGTGATTTGATACGTAAAATAAATTACCTCTTCATATCTGTTATTCTATGAAAAACTCAAAATGTCGGACGGTTACCACGTATAATCATATTTTCACTAGTTCATTTCGTGTTAATTATAGGCTACATATTTAGACAAGTTCTGGGAATTTTGTGTCAATGTTGGTCATACTGACTTCACATACATATAGGCCCTACCGCCAACTGCTGGAGGTTGCATTTATCTTTCTGGGATTACATGAAGCACTAGCGCATGCGCACTGGGATTCTATATAACTTAGAAGAATTTATGTGCGACGGTAAGTACACCTTATCCGAATTTGACAATATTTTAATTAAATATTTAATTAATATTACGTGATAATAACCAATAAGCATATTATTTACGAACTTAAGTGACAACGGGAACATCGAGAGGAAGCCATCTTCCTCAGAGATATAACGTATGTACAACACAACGTTCACTTCTGATTGGAGGCGTCCCGTGAACTAGTAAGTCGTATGACGAAGAGAGAAGGACTGTCCTGTCATGTAGTTTAGATTTGTTTAGTTCTAGGAGTTCACGAGAAAGCTAACAATGTTTGATAGGTAGGTGATTGTTATTAACAGTGTTTATTGCCCATAGAAATGTTAGGAGCCGTTCTCAATCAGGTGATAATTTGCTCTAGGGTGGAGCGTGAAAAAAATTAATTGGGATTACATTCACTAATTTGCCTCGCTTTCATGGCTTCCAAGATCATTTAATAATTACGCACGCCACATATTGTACTGTTAACTCAACTTTTTCTTGTAAATCTTATCTATCGACAATTAAGAATTTGAGCAACAAAAAATAATTAAATAATAATGTGAATTTAAATAATTACCTTTTTTGTAGATTAGCTCTGTGTGACATGTCTTCTTCTCAGCAAATGCATCAGTTACACTTATTTGAAAAGTGGATCCCCGCAGCATCTATGACAAAGATATTTTTCAATGGAGAGTGCTGCGAGATGGGATAATCTACTATTTGTAACTCTATGGTTCTTCACCACCGAACAGCAACAAACAATAATATTAGTAAAATGTTTAAGTAATCAATTGGTTTGGTGTTATTTCATGAATATCCAATATGTATTTAATAAACATACCTATCAAAGTTTTATAAGATTTTCATAAATATTTATTTTATTTGACATTCATCCACCGCTGTGGTCTCGAGGTAGCGTGCTGCCTTGTCACGCAGCGGGCCCGGGTTGGATCCCCGGTCGGGGCTGTTTTTCTGGGTGAGGTTTTTATCGGGGTTTTTCCTCACCTGTAAGACAAACGTCAGGAGAAATTTAAGGCCCAAACGGTCCCCGAAATCATATGTCCATCATCATCATCCTTCACCGGTGTGGAAAGCAACGGGAAGCTACCACACCTACAATTCCCTAGTAAAGCTGCAAGCATAACATGAAAATGTTATGATTGCAGTGAAGGACCTTCCTTCGGGCAGACTTACTATGAATGGATGGATTAAACATTCATAACAGCTGTTTCAATACACTGTATCTTCATCAGATGAAGTTTTATTTATTTATATTTATGACATTCATCTGATGAAGATGCAGGGTATTGAATCAGCTGTTATGGATGTTAAATAAAGTAAATATTTGTGAAAACCCTATAAAACTTTGAAGGTTTTATTGGCTCAACTGCGCTTCTACTAGCGCTTGATTTTTCAGTTATATTGTTGTAAACTATAGCTCTTCTTCTGTATTTACTAACATTATTTAATATTTTAAATTTGTCAAACAATTTTTATAACATTATTAGACAATTTTCAAGTATTTATTTAAATACTTATATGCAAATCACAATATTATGACACTGTTAGATGATATTGTGATGCTAATTGCTATTTTCTTCACAGAGTATATACTTAGTTTATGATTTTGCTATCGCTGTTTTGGGTTATCGCTGGTTGGATCAGCGTTAGGGAGTGATAAATAAGTGTACACCCATTTTTAATAAACGTTTGGTAATTTTAATATTATTAAAATTTTTTTAACATAGATTTGGGGATTTATTGCAAATATTGGTCATTTAAATTTCATAGCTACGGGTAGTAATCGAGGATGATAATCGATATGTGGTTCGATTGTGGGTTATCGCTGGCTCTATAAACTCTGGCGCATGAGCACTGTTGTTCTATAGGACTTGAAAATATTTCACGCTAGTTTAAGTGCAGTTTTCCGTTTTTTATTAAAAAGTAAAATATTTTCTTTACATCCCTAACAAGAACCAGCTATAGTTTGATTGCCAACTGTTCTTGTCATCTTTTTATGACAAATTTAACGAAGAATGATTAATTTTAGACTTTAATTTTACCTTCTGCTCGAAAGTTATTAATAAATTGAATGACTTAATATAAAATGCACTGGCTCTAAATTAGCATAAACTTATGGATTCGATAGTGCTAATGAATTGTTTAGTTAGTTAGCAATACATTTAAAAAGAAGCATGTTCGACTTCGTTAACTTGTAAAATTGAACCATTATAGTGACAGTCCACCTGAAGCGAAAATTAAAAAATCGCTCTAGCGGCCGCAATTTTCGGATATTCACTACGAAATTCAGTACACGTTATTGAAAATAAAATAATCAAGATTTTTTTAAATCAGCAAAATCCGACGAAGACATGGGGTTTTGCCTGAAAGTCTAAATTCAAAAGTCGTTCTAAAATCCGCCATGTTTGTTTCTCTAAATGAAACTGCATACCTACGATTTAATTAACAAGAGGAAGATACGTTATAAATTCTACTTGTTGAGGAATTCGCTTAGTTTATGGGGATGTTTCTTTCACGGACACAATAATATTCCCCATTCAGAATGTTCTCGGTCTTCCAGTTTTCTTTTCCCTTTTCGAATACCGGCTTAGGAATTATTTTCTGTGACATCTGTTTACTTCTCCAAATCTTTTTAATTGTTTATTAACAAAATATAATATATCTATGTGTATAATTTTGAACATCTATGATTGTACAAATACACTGGTTATTCAAGTGTAAGATCACCCAGTGTAATACAATGAATTTATTCTTACCAAAGTTTTGTTACCGAACTTACCAGCCATCTCAAATTCTCCGATTTTCAATTCCCAGCCAAAATGTCCAGGAATTGTTTCCTATTGCTAAAATTTAAGGCAATTCCACAAAGAGAGTTGGATTAAGCGCTAACATTTGAGACTCATATTCTGTAGCCTTCTGGTTCAAACCCGTTGTCGACCATTCTAACTGACGTTGTTTCCTGGTTTTTCTGGTATCAAGGAATGTGGGTCGGGTTTCTGTAAGAGTGTAAGGTCACGTAGGACATTAAAAAATGGGTCTGGTAATACCTAGTCTGAGTTACGAAATTGTACATTTCGGTTCGGTAAACTACTCACACCATAATATGTTTATAAAAGTGATATTCACTGACACTAAGTTTATTTCACTATAATAGTTAATACGTTTAGAATATATTACTTGTAATTGCTGTATGAATATTGTCGGAGGACCTGATTCACTTGGAATTATACTGAAAAAGATAGAAAAATGCTTCATAGAATTCAACACTTACTTATTCTTCGCATAACTAATTACTATTCGTTGTAATATTTATCGTAGATACTAATATTTTACAACTTTTTATCACAATACAAGTCAACATGAAGGCTTTGTAAGATGTGATGTGCACCCCTTTGAAACCTCCGTAGATGTTTCTAGTAATTGCTGGAACCTTCTGTTGGCGGAAGTAGTGTAATTGAACATGGCGGAGACAACAGAAATACATTTTAAGTATAACAGAGCCAGTGAGAAGCTTATAAAACAAAGAGTATTGACGAAATATCAGTACTGCCATACTGAAAAAAACACAGTAAAATATGCAATGAAACTAGGCATAGATAATATAAAAATACTGCTGGTTATTACAAAAAATAATAGAGTAGGCAGTAGTAAAATAAGTACACGTAATTAAAAATAAGAATAAAAGAAAGTCAAATAAAGATTCGTCCAGGAGTCGACAAGGTCTCTCAACAGACCGTAGCACCGGAAATGATGACGACGATATAAGTCTCACAATAAAAAAAAATGTTTTTTTCTTTTTTCTCAACTCATTCTAATTCTTCATACCCAAAAGCAATTTAGCAATTTATTGCATTTTTATACTTATCATAGTGTTTATACTCATATATATATATATATATATATATATATCCATCCATAGTAATTCAGACCCGAAGACAGGTCCTTCACTGCAATCAGAGCATTTCCATGCTATTTTGCAGCTTCCCTAGGCAATTGTAGGTGTGGTAGCTTCCCGTTGCTTCCCACACCGGTGAGGGATGATGACAATGATAACAATAAGGGTGATGATGGCCATATGATTTAGGGGACCATTTGGACAGTAAAGTTTTTCTGACATTTGTATTACAGGTGAGGAAAACCCCCGATAAGAACCACACTCAGAAAAACTGCCCCGAAACCCTGCTCGATAAACGCAGCACGCTACCTCGAGACCACAGCGCAAGCGGGGGATAATATATATAAATATACTATATATATAACAAGAAGTTATTTGCATAAAAATAGTATTTTAATTGGCTGCAATTGGAACTTAGGTGCCTAAAGTGAACTTTTCATATTGGATGTAAGACCAACAGCCGGTTGAAAAATTCCTAGCCTATGGTGACGTGGAAAATTAAATTTTAATGTCTTCTGATTAGCCTCGGTTGTCAAAGCTGTACATTTCTTTCATCTGGGGCTTCAAACCGTCGAGGGTCCACAACTCTTTTCAAAATGGTAACGTTGAGGCCTATGGGAAAAGTTGTTCGGGAGGATCATGAGACCGTGAGTCCTGAGTCTGAAGATTTTCTTGCTCGTACAATAATCCAAATCTAAATTAAAACCTCTGAGTAATAGTTAATCGACATTTACATTTCAAGTTCCTTTCTGAGGTGATGAGCTTGTCCTCCCTGAAATCTGTAGTGAAATATGCATAAATAAATTAGCTTCATAAAAGAACTTCTGCAAGGAAGGAACCTTGCCATATGTCCGGATGTATGTACATAAAAGACAGAAAATGCCTCTTTTAATTGTAGTTTAGGCTACTTAAGATTCTTCAAATGTTTTTTTTAGCATAAATATTCCAGCTCTACTTTTTATGTATCTTCCCTTCCTCCTTCTCGCCATCTTCTTCTTTCTTTCTTCTTCCTTCTTGAGCCCATAACTAAGTTGGCACAGAGTTTATATAGAAATATTCGCTCGCTCGAGTTCCCAGGAGGAATAAATATTATGTAATTTCACCCATTTTATGGAAACGCTGCCAACCCAGCACCGTGAGAAATTTCAGTTACTACTGTAGGTAAAAGCGTCAAATTGAGAAAACCACTTATAACGGGGATCAGACTGGCTGACTGCATGCCATTCCTATACTGACAGGAAGGAAACTGTTCCACATATATATATATAACTATAGCAAGTGAGTTCAAAAGCAGTCATATGTCATTTTCATGAAATGTTTAGTTTTGTACTTCAAAATAATCTATAGCCTATAGCAAAGGAGAAAGTAGCCAATACCGTTGAAGCAACCAATCTCCAATTTGTAGTTCATATTCCTGTCCATTTATTGCGCAGGTAAGCCATGCAAACAAATACCAAACAGTTTTTTTTCTCATCATCAACAAGCAATCAAGAATAAAAGTCTAGTGATCTCTTCCAGTCTTGTTATCCACCTAGTCACTTTTCTAAGCGGTTGATCTTTGTTCGTTTTCCATGCTTCGTATTTTAAATTGGACACTCTTTCTCTAGTCATTCTTCAAAACAAACACTAGTTTCCCATTTACTTCTCTGATTTTGTACTTTTTTCCAGGAATGGATTCAACGTTAAGCTCTGGTAATATTTCGGTTTGCTTCATTATTTATTATTATTATTATTATTATTATTATTATTATTATTATTATTAGTTTGTACTTTTAGAAGTATAATCTTATTCTTCTTCTTCTTCTTCACTTCCTGGTTTAGGCATGCCTGTCTGGTTCTGTCTTCACTAATAGATCAAAGCCCCTCTCTTCCGAGGCCGTCCGCCATCTCTTCTTCCTCTCTGCCCCTCCTGTAAGATTTTCTTTGCTACCTCCTTTTCCTTTCTTCCCTTCTTTCTCCCATGTTTCTTTCCACTGATTCATTAATTTTTAAATCTATTTTCTTTTATGGAGTAGATCTGCAGTTCTTCACGGATATCCTCATTTCTTATCTGGCGCACTCTAGTGCATCCTTTTACTCTTCTTAAAAATTTCATCACGGCTGCTTGGATTTTACTTTCTTGTTTGGCAGTGATAATCGAAGATTCGCCCCCATACAAAAGGACAGGGACCGCCGTTGTTTTATAAAATTCTAATGTTGTTTGTTGATGGGCTTTATTATTCAATGTTGTATTTATTGTGCCACAAAGAAATTTCAATTTACTTTCTTTTTACTTATTTTTCGAAAGAAGATTGTGCATTTTTTCTGTTTCCTTCTCGAATTTCATTTCTGTCTTCATGAAGCCTCCAGACTGTCAGTCATGTGGATTAGAAACCCCTCATATTAATGTTAAAAGATTCCGGGCTATGTGGCCGTGGTCTATAACTGTTATTTCTTCCAGACGTTTCTCCCTCAACTGCGGAGGGCATCTTCAGTAGCGAGTGCTTCTAGGTGATGTTACCCTTGTCGTAGACTCGGCTGTAAGTGAGCCTACGACAAGGTAACATCACCTAGAAGCACTCGCCACTGAAGATGCCCTCCGCAGTTGAGGGAGAAACGTCTGGAAGAAACACCAGTTATAGAGCACGCCACATAGCCCGGAATCTTTTAACATTATGATTACTGGTCATAAAAGGCTGCATTCCACTCTCATATTAAAATAGAAATTATTTTAACTCTCAAAAAAAACTATTATGGACCTACGTAATAGTAACTCAAGTGTCCCTTGCTGTCTTGTAGACCTATCAAGAAACGGAATTTAATTTAGATATCTTCCCACAATTGATAATGCATGTTACCAAGTTGGAATTATTTATAATATTTATTATTAGTTTAATCTTATTAATTTGTGTTTTAGTAAGTATCCTCCCTCGGAAGACTTACCAAGAAGGGGGCGAGCTACAATTAAATAATATTAATCAGCTGCTGTATATGTTGATTATATAATAATATTAGGTGATAGTGTGTAAACACGAAAAGCCAACAAACATAATATGTTAAATAACACTATGAAATTGGGAGTGGAAGTAAATATCAATGAAAATAAATATATGGTCACACGTTATAAATTAATTTTTAATCGGAATGGACATTTAACAACAAATGAGGGAAATCTTGAAGAAATTACAGAAATATATATACACAGGAACAGTAAACAAACAAATGAGAAGCAGAAAGATATTAAACATAGACTCAACTCTGGAAGCGTATGCTATTATGCATTATAGAGATTCCTGTCATACCAACGTCTCTCAAAAATGTTAACCAAAAGATATAAAGCAGCTTAAAACAGTTATTGAAGTATATAGATGCGAAACTTACTTCAAGGGAGAAGAAAACAATTCTTAGGGAAATTTTTTGGACAAAATAGTAACGAACATAGCCTATAGGTGAATTGAGTAAAAAACTACATAGGCCTAACAACGAGCTACAAGTTTCTTTTTTTTTACCAGATATAAGTTTTGTAAATTGCAATGGGTAGGGGGCATGTGCCAAGACGGGGATGAAATATTGGCATGAAAACTCTTGTAGGAATACCAAAAAGAAAGCGCCCAGTACATGGGCCAAAAATCAGTTACATGTTGTCTAATAATTAATTTTTCTCTACTTATTTAAATGTATACTATGTCATTAATAATTTTTTCTCGTATTTTGTATATATATCTTGTACATACTATGTTTAATTCGTTAAATCTGGAGTAAATCAAAATACATTATAAATAATAATTTTATTGTATTTATAACATGTAATCTAGATGTAAGACTTTTTTGTACTTTTTAAAAGCTAGTTGAGTGGCAGACAAGGCTTTAAGGCCTTAACTCTGCCAGGTAAAATAAAGCTATTGTTATTATTATTATTATCATCCATGATTTCAAGGGGGTGAATTATACAGAAAATGATTTGAAAACAACTTAGTACATAGATGTATGGAGAACGGCCATGAAGCTTCATATTCAATAGAGTCAGTGAGTTAGTTATGCAAGGAGTCACTGCACACGCAGCAGGTGACGTGACAATTGGTAGCACGCCACTGATTGTAAAGGACCGGATGTGAGCAGTTACCTTCTCTTCAGTTCTCCCCCACAGTTGGTAATTACACAGCAGAAATCACTCACTGGAACCTAATACACGCGTGTCCTAAAAGCCCTATTAACATTTTTTTTTAAATCACCTTATTAACAAAAATATCACCTCCAACATAATCACCAACTGAATCCAAATCATAATAAACCAGTCGTCCCGGTGGTCTAGTTCAGTGTTTTTCAACCGATGGGTCCCGACATATTGGTGGGTTCTAAAGGTTGGGCAGGATTATTTGGATCGCAAATATTTGAACGTAATAAAGGACCCATATAAAATAGAAATGCAAGATAGAATTTCAATGTCACGAAGTGATACCGAGTTGTTTAAAGCATCGTGCCTTGCCGTAGGGGAAAATGCGCTTCCTTTATAGATATTTTCGTATCCAATTTATGTTTTAAATTATCTATTAAGGGCTATTGAATGCACTTTAAAGCCATGGATACACTATACATTTTATAGGAGGCTTAGGAAGCCACAGATGAACAGAAAAATTCTATAATTAATCTTTAATAAAAAAAATTAAAAAACTCCAATTAGTAAATTAGTATATCTATGGATCACATAAACAAGTTTAATTATCGATTTCATATAAGTCTATAATTCTCTTTCAATCAAAATAATTATATGTTACAAGATAAATAATTTTTATAATAACTATTATCTTATTTTTTATTTAGCCTGGTGGAGTTAAGGCCATATGACCTTCTCTTCCGCTCACCAGGACAAACACAATGTAACATTCAAATACAAAAATCACAATAATATTAGGGACCGGTACTAAATAATTATTTGTTCTAACTGATCAATAATAAAAATAATGTCTAAAAATACAATACAATTAAAGACAAAACTAAAAGTAATAAAAGAATATATACACAAGGAATAACAGCTACTATACACGAAAAGAAAAATAATACAGGACAGTAACAAACTGTAATGATTCAATGTATTGTTTGTTTATATAAGACATTAGGTAGAAATATTGATACATTTTATTGCCATTTTTATAAATAAAAAAAAAACAAATCTTAATTGTTTAAAAAAACTATTAAAGATATTCATATATTTTTATGTATTTCGGGCTAAATGGCCGTGGTCTGGTTTTATTAACACCCAACGTTTCGTTAATAAAACCAGACCACGGCCATTTAGCCTGAAAGACATAAAATACATGAATCAAAATACCTGACGTGAAAGTCTGCAATTTAACATACATTAACGATGTTTATGTTAATTTTTTCAGTTTGTTTTTGAAAAATGGTAATATTGCTTATTAGCTCTCGAAGAGGGAAGACTTTTCTCATGGGAGTTCGGCCAGTATTGGACTAGTGTCCACCCATCGTCGTGAGGAATTTGGGTAACTAAAATACGTAGCAGTAATAGGTTGAGAAAATCAGCTATAACGGCTAGGATACTCGACATGTTGAACACGTCACCACTATACAGGCTGCATGATCGTCCACCTCTGTGATTAGCACTTGTGGATATGAAGACGGCATCCTGTGGTAGTCCAAGTACTTCGAGACATGTCGCACATTGAGTTAATTAGAATTTCATTTGAAAAATATTTTGACCTGTTTCTTTAAATTATTTATTATTTTTGTGAGTTTTAAGATTTTAATTTTTATTTATTTATTCAACAGCTTTCACAATGCTTCATATTTTTCTGTCCGCAATTAATCTACTGTTATTCTCCTCCACACCTCTTTGTCATCCCGATTCTTCTTCCCTCATGCTGCTCAAAACACAATCAATCCACGTTATTTTATGCCTTACTCCTCGTCTTCTTCTTCTATCAAGTGGTACCCATTTTAGTATTCTTCTTCGGAATCTGTCTTCTGTCATTTTTTTACATGACCACATAATATTAATTGTTTGTTTTTATGAAATCCACAATTGAAGTTTCAACAATCATCGTCCGTTTAATTACACTGTTTGTTATTTTATCTCTTCTAGAAATTCCAGCTAAACACCTCCAAAAATCTATTTCTGCAGAATTTAATTTACTTATTGTTCTAGGTTTTAATTCACATGTTTCTGCACCATATATCATTGAGTTCCTTATTATTGTATTTAAAATGTTTGTTTTTGCTTTAGAACTTATATTCTAATCCCATAAAATACCATTTAAATTTGATGAAGATTTGCTCTTATTTATCATTTCATTATTTTCAGCATAATGACTTCCATCTGTGCTAATTTTGTCCCCAAATATACATATTCGTGACATACTTATATTAATAAACTGATATTTAAATAGTAATAAAATATATCCCACGCCGTAGCCGAACGGTTTATGTTATCATGCCTCGGCGAAGAGTTACAGAATATTCTCTGATTCGATTTCCCATGGGTGAAGAAATGTTCTCATGGAATTTGGGCCAGTATGGGACTAGTTTCCACCCTGTGTCATGGGATATAAGGACAGTTACAAATAAGGACTCTGTATCATATTCTAGTTGAATGATCGTCTACCTCTGTGATTAACATAGGAATGTTATGTTGCCAGCAGGCAGTTGGTAGACTATAGAAAACCTTCCAAGCCTATCGCGTCGTGGAGATAGTAATAAAACTTTAAATCCTAAAAATATAAGAGAAATTTATTTTGTTTGGTACTTCCTTTTCTATTTTATTTCCGTACACTCCTAATGTACAAACAACTTTTATTAATCGTGTTTATTCGATAATGAGTACACAGAACAAATGATTGTTTCTTTTCTCGTCCCCTGTGATTCTCACGGGAATACTAGATTCACTTCAACGCAACATTCTCTTGTTTATGTCCAACCAGCACATTCGTTAAATAAACAAATTTTAGGATTTTCTCAGCTTAAAGCATTTTCATTTTAGCAAATTCCGAAGATATGAAGCTAGTGAAAAGATGTTTAATTTGTTTCCAGACATGTACCGATCATAGACTATCATAGTAGACATCTAAAATGATCATGCCAAAAGTGGAGATATATATATATATATATATATATATAAAGCAATGGGAAGCTACCATACCTACAATTCCCTAGTAAAGCTGCAAGCATAGCATGAAAATTTGCAGTGAAGGACCTGCCTTCGGGCAGAATTACTATGGATGGATGGATATTCTTCAATGCCACCAGGTTCTGTTTTATGACATTTCTGGCTTTCTCCCTTCGCAACTGCGGAATTGTAATCCATTTCTTGGGATGGGGCACCTGGAAGGCGGACTTACGTTACGCCGATGTTATGATGGGTGATAAATGATAATGGAGCGCCAGGAGAGTCCTTAACCGAAACTTAACTGACATTCCAGACCATGGGCAACCATTGGAATAATTCCCAATAAGGAAAAATACCTATCGCCTGACCGGGAATCGAACCCGTGACCTCATGAACTGTAGTCAGAAACGCTGACCACTGGCACCTGAGATATATATATATATATATATATATATATATATATATGACATGAAAAGAAAAGTAAATAACTGAGTCGGGATTTGAACCCGAGCTACTAATTTTGTAATGCTCTAGCGGCCGCAATATTTGTTTTCTCGGAACCAAACTGCAATATAGCTATTAATTAATAAGTAAGGTCCAGTTCGTTAACCATTAAGAGTCGGAGTTCACCCGAAACAAAAATTTAATAATCGCTCTAGCGTACGCAATTAACAGTACATGCTACTGGGATTAAACGATAACAATAAGCGAAAACCGACCATAACTGGCATTTCTCCTGAAATCAGAAATTTAAAAATATCTTTATCATCCGCCATGTTTGCTTCGTTGCAATTTAGGCCTATCAGTATACAATAAAATTTAATAATCCCTTATATTGGCAATGTATCCTATAATATATATTGATTTACTTTACTTAATATTTTAAATTAAAGTAATAGAAAAATCATTCGGTACAAATTATTTAAACTTGTAACATATTATACAACTACTAGCTGGCCCGGTGAACGTCGTATCGCCTTTAAATATTTTTACGTTGATTTTTCCGATGTTTTAATAGTTATCTGCTATTCGGGGCGGAAACAAATCCAACAAATCAAAGATCATAAAAATCGGTCCAGCCGTTCTTGAGTTATAAATAGTGTAACTAATCCGACTTTGTTTTATATATATATATATATATATATATAGAGGTCCCGGCCACGCGTTGCTGTGGCTAAGGTATACGTTAAATTATGTTGTAGTAAACTAAGTGAGAAATCTAAACCAGAAAGTTTTTGTTTTACACAATTTTTTAGTTCTGGTACGTTAACTACACCCGGTTTAAATATGGGTGGTGGTTTATGTGGAAGTGGTTTTGTTGATTGAGATGAATTTATGTTGTCTGCATTCTCAGTATCATCCATAAGTGTATCATAAGGATTATATACAATTATTGATGGAATATTTTGAGGAGGCTTGCTGATTTCATTATACTTTCGTTTTTTTTCTACGAACTTGTTGGCAGTTTGGATTCTCATCATCATCAAGAAGTCTCTGTATATAATAATATCATCTTGTGATATATTATAGTCATCTTGTTTTTCATTTAATTGAGGGCTGGAGATTGTTTCTGTAATATTAGGCATATTATTATAACTAACAGACTTACTTACAGTTCTGTTATTCCGTTCATATGTTTTTAAATTGACATTCTTCTTAAATGTAAGATTTATGTCACATAGGCCTATACCAATTTGCGGAAATTCACTTGATATCTTATCATTCATGTTCTCTAGAACTGATTCGCCATATTGTTCAATGTCCCTTCACGGTCCAGTTAAATTTAAATTAAGTTGCTGTCTTTCAGCCAGATTACTTAAAACTAATACTTACACACGAAATTAATATTATTATCAATATATTTAAAATAAAATAAACACAAACACACTTAAATTATGAAATAATCAATTTTGTAATATCAATAAAACTAAATATATGGTCACACGTAGAAATTCATTATATAATGGAACTTGACAGCTAATGACAAATGAGGGAAATTTTCAGGAAGTGACTGAATTCAAATACCTAGGAACAATAATCACAAATAGGAATGAGATGCACAAAGAAATTAAACATAGGTTCAATTCTGGAAATGCGTGCTATTATGCATTGCAGAGACTCTTGATGTCCCAACTACTTTCAAAAAACGTTAAACTGAAAATATATAAAACTATTATTCTACCAGTTATATTATATGGATGCGAAACATGGACTCTTACTTTAAGGGACGAAAGGAGATTAAAAGTATTTGAGAATAAAGTACTTAGGAAAATTTTTGGACCAAAGAGAGATGAAGAGACAGGTGAATGGAGAAGACTACATAACAATGAACTACATGGTCTTTATAGGAAGCCAGATGTAATAAGAACAGTTAAGTCTCGTAGACTGCGATGGGGAGGACATGTTGCACGTATGGGGAATGAAAGACTTGCATGGAAGCTTCTTGTAGGAAAGCCAGAGGGAAGACGCCCAGTTGGTAGACCAAGAATGAGGTGGGAAAATAACATTAACTTTGATTTGAGGGAAGTAGATTATATAGGGAATGATTGGAAAGCATTAGCTCAGGATAGGGATGTATGGAGAGGTTATGTCCGTGCGGCCATGAACCTACGGGTTCGATAGTGCCAGTGAGTAAGTAAGTAAGTAAGTAAGTAAGTAAGTAAGTAAGTAAGTAAGTAAGTAAGTAAGTAAGTAAGTAAGTAAGTAAGTAAGTAAGTAAGTAAGTAAATAATTCAATTGAAATTCGCGGTTGTAACAAAAAGCACAGCCACCTGGTTAAATAATAAATCAATTACCTTACACGGCCATCTGTTAAAATCGTATGGAACTCTCAGATAATTATAACTCTTTGTTAAATAATAAACGAATGCGACTATAGATTTAGTTATAAACTTCCCTAAGTCTCAAGTTGGATCAAACTGCACACAGTGTGCAAAATTTTATTAAAATCGGTTCAGTAGTTTAGGATTCCATCGCGGACAAACAACGTGACACGTAATTTTTATATATTACGATATGTAATAGGTAATAATTTACAGTTACGTTTGGCTCGTTTTCACTGCAGCCCGACACGCTTAAATAAGTTGGCATATGAAACTGAGATTTTCCAATTTAAAGGTTAATGAAATAAATATATATTCCATAAACCAGAAAAATCAGACCATATCTTTGACTTGCTGAGGAATTAGTTTAGTTTACAGAGTTCCTGCGTGACGGCCATTTTGTTAATTACATATCATACAGCTCGTATTTACATTTTCACCAGATATTATAGTGTACATGTTTAACTTATGGATGGGTTGAGTTCAGTATTCTTCAAGGTGGTTTCTATTTTTATATTAAAAATCACTGATCTAGTGATTACCAAGCTCGACCCTGATTCCGAGGTTTAGGATTTCAAACCGGAGTTGGTTAAATTTTCAGAATATAAAATGTTTAATATGGCTTCCTTCGGAGCATAGTAAGTCATGGATCTCGTGTCCTACATTTCTCAGATAAGGGCCGGAGTTCGATTCCTAGTCCGGACAAATTTCCTGGGTGAGCTTTTATTTGTCCTCTCTTGTAAGGCAAATATTAACTATCTAATTCACTGGCACTATGTAACCCGTAGATACATGGCCGCGCGGACATAAACTCTCCACATATCCCGTTCCTGAGCTAATGGTTTCCAATCATTCCTTGTACAATCTATTTCCCTCAACTCATAGTTAGTTATTCTCCCACCTCATTCTTGGTCTACCAACTGGGCGTTTTCCCTCTGTTTTTCCCACAAGAAGCTTCCATGCACGTCTGTCATTCCCCATTCGTGTCACATGTCCTGTCCGCCGATGTCTACGAGACTTAACTGTTATTATTATATCTGGCTTCCTATAAAGATCATGTAGTTTACTCTTCTTATGAAGTCTTCTCCATTCACCTGCCTGTTCATCTCTCTCTGATAGGCCTAAATATTTCCCAAACACCATTTACCCATCAAAATCATCCTTATCATATCCACCTTGTATAATAATAAATATAAGTCGTGTGTTAAATGTTCGTGTTGTCTCGGAGGTGGCCCTGACAACTTGTACTGACAAAAATGTATGTACATGCTCCTGAGTTTAAAATCCTCTCCAGACAGGTGACATAGGGCATGTAAAAATTTAGTACAAAGGAAGATGTTAAACTAAGAAAAGGGAACCAAAATAAATAATTTAAACTGATATTGACTGTAGTGAACAGTTGTGTTATGGTTTCTGATTTGCGTCGGTATCTCGTACGCAGTGGGTTCGGTTTCGATATCAGTATGGATTGTTGTGTGTAATGTGGGTACGGTAGCGTTTGGTTGGTGAAAAGGATAATTGTTGTAGGTTAATTCGGTAGATTGGAAGATTAATTATGGTATTATAGGTAATTATGGTGATTCAGGTTACGTTGAAGTCTTGAAGAATTAAAAGATGAAGTTAGTAACAAAACAAAGTGTAGTTTTATTCAGTAAATGTGCGTCTGTCCTGGACACACACAAAATACAAAAAGCCAAGATTCTTCTCAAGACGGTGAATATATATTTTTTTCAGCCCCTTCGCAAAACACAGTACAAAGACAATTTCTTAAAGTAAAGAATGAACCGATATTTTTTTTTGTATATAAGTCACCCTAGCTTGGTCCTTTTTTTACGACATGTGAGAGGGTGGCATCTGACCAGTTTCAATTGACCTGTCTCCATTACGTAGTCGTAAACCCGTTACACAATTTCTAAGTGTTTAAAATAGTAACTTCTCTTGTTTAATACATTTTTACAGTACACCTTCCCCCTTATTGAAGAAATGTACATTTATGTATTAATACATGTATTAATACATTTCGTCATTAATACTTTTCTTCATTATACCTTCTAATTCTGATCAATCTCTATCTAATTATTATTTTGTTAAATTCTAACTAAGTTACTTTCCTGACACGAATTATAGGCTGAAATCTATATATACATGTCTTTGAGAATCATTGAAAACATATCATTACAATACATTACAAATTACAACATATATTCAATAAACTAAGTCCAACCGGACCTCAAGATATTGTTAAAAATATTCATCATAATTTTCTCTTGTTCGGGCGTTATTTCTTTCTGAATATCATAAATTTCATGCCCTGCATTGTTTTAATTCTTACCACGGTTATATCAGTTATTTGAACTAAAGAATTAGTAATCTGTGCTTTTCTGTTTAGCACAACTTTCATATTAATATAATTCATATGGAAAGGAGAGGCAGAATGAAGGCCTGGCTGCTATTCGTTTTCTCTTCATTATATGGTATTAAAAAACCTACCTTCGTTATGCCTTTACATTTTTTACCATAGTTGCCTGTCAATTAATAAAGTTTACTTTTGTATATTATCGCTATTGACTGAGTTCCTTATAAAATAATATAATTATACAATCACCCATTATTAATAATTGTCTATAATCCTAATACTAAATGTATCATTCTTTTAATGTGTATACCTGTTTCCTAGTATTTAAAATGTTATTGTATATATTTTATTATATGTTTATTTATTTCTGATTCCAACTCTTAATGATAAGATCGTATGGTGTGTCCAAACAATAGTTATACTTTTACTTAGAAGCTCCTAATTTTAACATTTTAATTTATAAATAGGCTGTAACTCAACATAATGTATACATTTCCGTTAATTTTATTATTAAATATAAAAATATTCTAGTTAAACCATTTATAATTTCATTAAAAATATGTTAAATTTGGTATTTTCATATAATGCATAATTTCAAATTCGGATAGAGCTTTATTTCTCCCATCTTTTCAAAATAATTCCTAATGTATTTACTACTGAGACATTCACCTTTCATTTCCTTCCGTACACATGTGATAATGACATCAACACTGTAAATAATCAGATTAAGCTAATTTTAACCTTTCTATGTGATACCACTGATCACACTTTATTTTATCAACTCTTTTACTACTTGCATATGCTAGCTTCACATTAACATTTTTAACTTCTGCGACCTTGTAAGGTCCCATCCACTTGGATTCCAACTTATGACTTTTGTTCCTTAACATATAAACAAGATCCCCAACTTTTATCTTTACAGATTTAATATCTTGATTCCTATGCTCTGCTGTCTTAAATTTTTTCTGCTGTAAATTTTCGTTAGCTAATTTCCATATTTCTTGGAATTGCCTTTTCATAACATTTACATAATTATTATAGTTATATAATGGTTGCGGCTTTTGTTGTAATATACCTGGTATATTAGCAATTCTACCATACAGTAATTCAAATGGTGTGAATTTCGTCCCTGTATGTGGAGTGGTGTTATACACGAAAGTTGCATACGAAATCCAATTATCCCAACATTCAGGCTTATTGTCTATGTAGATCCTTAAATAGTCTACAAGTATTTTATGACTTCTTTCTAAACTTCCGTTACTCTGTGGTCGATATACACTGCTATGTATGTGCTTAATACCTAATAATCTTGTCATCTCCTTGAAAACATCGCTCATAAATTGTGACCCTTGGTCAGTAAGTAACTCTATGGGAATACCGTATCTTAGAATAATTCCTTCCATCAACTGTTTCGCGACCTCCTCCACTGTAATTGATTTTAAGGGAAGTGATATTAAATATTTCGTTAACAAGTCCTGACATGTCAATAAATATTGGTTTCCATCTTCCGTTTTTTCTCATTGGACCTACGATATCTAAAGCTATCTTATCCCACGGCCTAACAGGTGTGTCTGTTATCTGCATCTGTGCTTTTATTTCATATCCTTTCTGTTGCGCGCATTTTTGACATCCCTTAATATATCGTTCCACATCTTTAAACATATTTTCCCAATATTTATATAACTTGATTCTTTCGTATGTCCGATGTATACCCTGATGACCTCCAATTGGACATACATGAAATTCTTTTATTATTTTGTAACTTTTGTTTCTCTGTTAATTCATCCCGATTTACTTCACCTACTAAGGGATATCTACTTAATGCGTCGGCATTAGTGTTTTTAGTGCCTGCCTTGTGTAAGGCCTTGAAATCATATTCTGCCATCATAAGTTTCCATCTCATAACCCTTGTGTTTGTAGATTCCGACTCTTTAATTTTATCTAATATGGTAATTAATGGTTTATGATCGGTTACAATTACGAACCTCCTACCTAATAGATATGGCCTGAATTGTTTACATGCCCAAACAACGGCTAAAAATTCCTTATCAAATGTGGAATATCGTTCTTCTGCTTGATTTAACGTCCTACTGGCATAAGCTATCGGCCTATCTTCTCCGATTTCACCCTGACTTAATATGGCTCCAATTGCTAACTGACTTGCATCTGTTGTTACTATAAAGGGCTGCGAAAAATCTGGATATCTCAGAACAGGTTCGTTAGTCAATAATAATCTTAAAGTATCAAAACTTTCCTCACATTGTTGATTCCAATCCCATTCTACACCCTTCCTTAATAGTTGTGTTAATGGCTTAGAAATTTCACTAAAACGTGGTATAAATTTTCTATAATATCCGGCTAAACCCAAGAACGATTTTACATCTTTTGTGTTTTTAGGAGTTGGGAACAACTGTATTGCTCTTATCTTACTTGGATCAGTTTTGACTCCCTCTTCACCTATCACATGTCCTAGATACTGTAATTCTATTTTTAAGAATTCACACTTATCCGGTTCTAATTGTACTCGATATTCCTTCAATTTTTCGAATACCTTCCTCAAATTTATATTGTGTTCCTCTAGAGTAGCCCCGAATATAATAATGTCGTCTAGATACACAAAACAATTTACTCCTAACATACCTGCCAATGCATAATTCATAAACCTTTGGTAAGTACTGGGCCCCCCTTGACGCCAAACGGCATACGACAGAATTCGAAATGCCCGTCCCTGGTACTGAACGCGGTCTTCCTCCTATCTTCTTCCCGAACACTTGTCTGTCAATATCCGCTCGCACTATCTAAAGCACTAAAATATCTCGTCTTACCTAGCTGATTTAATATGTCTTGAATATTAGGTATTGGAAAGCTATCTCCTACCGTACACTCATTTAATTTTCGAAAATCAATACAAATCCTCCATTTTTTATTTCATTATGCTAGTGGAAATCTACCTTCTTCGGCACAACAATTATAGGGAAATTATATGGTGATGTACTAGGCCTAATGATTTCTTGTTCCAACATGGTTTTGGTTTGGTCTTCCACTTCTTTCCTATAAGCTTCCGGTATCCTATAGGGCTTTACGTGTATAAATTGCTGTTCATTTAATGTAGGCGTATCAATCACATGCTTCACTGTTTTTATTTCTGTAAGCCTATCTCCTGGCAACCTGAAAATCTCTGAAAATTCCTCACATATTTCCCACACTTCGTCCTTTCCTTCTGTGATATGGCCTAATCTTATTTCTTAACTCATTAATTCTTTCATTACCCATTAAATTTTGTTTTCCTATAGATTCTGTCTTATCCCATCGACTTAGTTCTGGTAGTTTATCTAATTCATACTCTTCCTGATTTAAATTAAGCACCATTGTCAGGAATTTTTCCCCGTCGCAATATACTAAACTTTCTGCACAATAAACTTGATTTCCTAATTCCTGTCTCTCTATCCTATAATCACCTGGATTTATTTTCGTTGGAAATGCTACAAGAGTTTCACTCATAGGGGATAATGTCGCTACTGATTTCCATGGAATATTTAACGTAATTTCGTGCTGTTGCAACCAATCTCTGCCTAACAATAAATCAAAATGTTTTATCTCCCCCGGCATTATATCACACAGCATCTCTTTTCCTTCCACTTCCAATTTCACATTTCCTAAAGCTCGACACCGTTCTCCACTTACAGTACGAAATTCCTCACATACAGGTATAATATTGTTATTTGCACTTAAACATGTTTTATTAACCATTGAGATACACGACCCTGTATCGACTAATGCTAAACCCTTCCCTTCTTTAATTTGAGGACATTGAACAAATATTTCATACTCATGTGTAGACCTACTACCAACTTGATTTTTTACCATGCAAATTTCCTTATTATTTTCATCTCCCAATGTTATGGTCCTTACTTCACTACTCTGTCGGCCTACTTCGCTTGTTATCTGTGTAACAGCGCCTACTTTATTTATTAGATCCTCTTGTGTCGGGATCTCTGGTTCGTGTTCTCGAACACCGGACACTTGGTCCACCTTACCGTGCCTTTTTACTTGGCAATTTTTTACCGAGCGACATTCTCTTGTAGAATGCCCTCCTGTGGAATCTTGGTCCACTTTATCCTGCCTTTTTACTTGGCAATTTATTACCGAGCGACATTCTTTTGGGGAATGTCCTCCTGTGGAATCTTGGTCCACTTTACCGTGCCTTTTTACTTGGCAATTTATTACCGAGCGACATTCTCTTGTAGAATGCCCTCCTGTGGAATCTTGGTCCACTTTATCCTGCCTTTTTACTTGGCAATTTATTACCGAGCGACATTCTCTTGTAGAATGCCCTCCTGTGGAATCTTGGTCCACTTTATCCTGCCTTTTTACTTGGCAATTTATTACCGAGCGACATTCTCTTGTAGAATGCCCTCCTGTGGAATCTTGGTCCACTTTACCGTGCCTTTTTACTTGGCAATTTATTACCGAGCGACATTCTCTTGTAGAATGCCCTCCTGTGGAATCTTGGTCCACTTTATCCTGCCTTTTTACTTGGCAATTTATTACCGAGCGACATTCTCTTGTAGAATGCCCTCCTGTGGAATCTTGGTCCACTTTATCGTGCCTTTTTACTTGGCAATTTATTACCGAGCGACATTCTGTTGTAGAATGCCCTCCTTTTAAGACCGAGCGACATTCTCTTATGGAATGCCCTCCTGTTTTATTTTCGTACACCCCACTGTTTACATCCCTGCAATTCTTTACATAATGACACTTTTTCTGACTATTATTATTGGGGGTACTTACTTTCCCTTTCATGGAAAGACTCTCACTCTTTACTTGAATAGCTCTGTCAATCAATATAGGAGGACCTAATTTTTCTATCACAGATTTTAATACCTGTCTGATTTCGTCTAATACTATCCCTTGTACAAACATTTGTTTTCCTACATGAATCATAATGTCTTGGACCACTTCGATTTTAGCATTTTCCCAACCTGATGTTATTTTTCCCATTGAACTCCCCAAGTCGGCCATTATACTTTCCAATCTATTTCCCCATTTACTCATCGGTTCTTTCTCTTTTTGTCTCATTAATGTTAGTTCTTGCACGTAATAATAAAAAGTTCTTTTTATAGCATACTGATTTTCTAATTTGTGATTGATATATTCCCACGTTATTTCTACACTCTCTCTATTGCCTATATTAAGGATTCGTTTCGCATCCCCTGTAATTTTAGCGATGACATATTTTATAAGTAACGCTCTCTGTGGTTCCGTCACTAATTGATATGCGTTTTCAACATTATCTATGAAATGATTTAATTCACTCGGCTTTGAACCATCGAAACCAGCACTAAATAATTTAGCTATTTCCGAAACCGAAGCTATTGGCCTATCCTCTAGTCTACCTTGTAATTGTTGCACTTGTTCTTGGAGTTCCCTTATCATGTCCTCCATTATTATTATTGATTGAGCTATTCAAGGGCTTTTGTACATTGAATAATGAAAAATACAAGAGCAACCTAACTCCGCAGAGTTTACCACTTACCTGGATCACGTGTCTTGTAGTAGACAGACGTTCGCGTAGGTTGGCGCCTGTTGATGAAGAAATCAACACCTCCGCCGATCACAGGTCATGGAGTCCTAGGCTTGCGTCCACCATCAACCGGAAGACTTCTGTCAACGGGTTGCGGATGAGAGGAAGGAAGTGACACCTCGATGTCCGTCCAGAATGAACACCCTTCGTCGTCCTACAGCTTCTCAGTCTTCTAGACCTAGAGGTCTCCGTCGAGGTCTTCTAGAGCTAGAGCTCAATTTCCTTAGAATCACGCTAGAGATGTTCGTCGAGGAATTCCGGATTCGATGCTCTGCTATTTACTGCGAGCTCAATTTTAGAATCACCTAGAGATGACCGTCGAGGAATTCCGGAATCGATGCTCAGCTATATACTGGATTCGGAAGCCGCCACACTGGTAAGAATTGAAGATGAGGTTGAAGAAAAATAGTTGCTTGCAGATTTCACCAACCAGGTGTGTTAATTAACACCTTAAATATCCCACGGAGCTGCCACCATTTTATGTTGTGTAATGTGGGTACGGTAGCGTTTGGTTGGTGAAAAGGATAATTGTTGTAGGTTAATTCGGTAGATTGGAAGATTAATTATGGTATTATAGGTAATTATGGTGATTCAGGTTACGTTGAAGTCTTGAAGAATTAAAAGATGAAGTTAGTAACAAAACAAAGTGTAGTTTTATTCAGTAAATGTGCGTCTGTCCTGGACACACACAAAATACAAAAAGCCAAGATTCTTCTCAAGACGGTGAATATATATTTTTTTCAGCCCCTTCGCAAAACACAGTACAAAGACAATTTCTTAAAGTAAAGAATGAACCGATATTTTTTTTTGTATATAAGTCACCCTAGCTTGGTCCTTTTTTTACGACATGTGAGAGGGTGGCATCTGACCAGTTTCAATTGACCTGTCTCCATTACGTAGTCGTAAACCCGTTACACAATTTCTAAGTGTTTAAAATAGTAACTTCTCTTGTTTAATACATTTTTACAGTACAGGATAAGTTACCTGTCAATATTTTTAAAATACATTACGAAACTCCATTGAGGTCAGTGTGTTAAAGTTTTAAGAAATATTAAACAGTACCTGAGATCTTAATCGTCCTCAACATTCACTGATGATTATTGAGGACGACCGAGATCTCAGGTACTGTTTTACATTTCTTAAAACTTCATCAAGTTACCTGGATGATGGGTTTTTCGGTATTTCCCTCACCTGTAAGGCAAATGTCAAACAATGTTAAGTCCCAAACAGTTCCTGAACCGGCCATTATAATCATTATCATATCCCTTAACTTTAGTATGAATGTGTGTGTAAATTGTGTGTTTCTTGTCTTGTCTTGTTTTGGAGGAAAACATGGATTTAGCTCATCCCTCGTTCGGGGAAGCCTTCCAAGTCATGTGGTCAGAAAACTTGTGTGTGGTCTAAAGTTTGAAATCTCTCTCGTGACAGGTCGTGTCATTGTAAGGACCAGGCGGCATTGGACATGCAAAAGAACACATAATGTGAGAGTGGGAAGAGAGATGAAGATATAGACTCTAATGAACGCAGTAATTATATTTTAAATATATCGACAAAACAATTATTTTAAAAAAAACTTTCTTTTTTGCATAATTTTAAGTACAGTAAGATTTTTTTCTGGTAAATGTAAAACGAGTAAGCGTGTGCAATGTTCAGAGAGAGAGAGAGAGAGAGAGATCGTCAAATATTCCTTCTCTAGCAAAGCAGTGCATAATGCAGTAAAAAGCAGACAACGATGCGCAAGATTTTTTTTTTCCGGCTTGTTAACAACAAACCCCATAACATTTTCTGCACCATATGGTTGATATGACAGGCAGCCTTGCCTTCCTGTATGTTAAAAACATATCAGTTCCATGTACCACACAAACAAGAATGAAACTTCTTTACAAGAATGCAGCTGGATACATGACACACATGGTGGCCGAGATGCGGCATCTGGCCTCTAGTCTTTACCATAGTGAAGAAATCTCAACTGCAGACAATTCTCTGTGTTCTCAACCTCGACGTCATTAAAACAATGTGTCGTGATTCAGTAGGATCAGGAAGTTCATGCCCTAACAATATATTAACATGCATTCATGCATGTACGCCTTTCACCATCCTCAGCCTTAAGAATTTGACCTTTCGCAGAGTTTATAGTCTATCAATCTCTTCATGGGTCTACCTTATATTTTTTTTTATTTACACAATATGTGCTACAACCCGTGTTTCACCAATGGTATATCACGGGATATTTACAGTTTTACAATTGTTCAATTATTGTTCTAGTTGTTTCTTGTAGTTGACGGAAGATCCTCGTAAGAAATTCTGCAACATTGACTGTGTTAAAGTGGAAGTTAAGAATATTTGGCGGAGTAGCAATTTGTAGTATAGCTGGTCGATCTCTGGAGAACATGTTGCATTCAGTCATCAGATTGTGGGCCGTCTGCAGTAATTTTTCTGGGCAGTTGCAATAAGGTGAAGCAGTTTTGTTCATTTTGTGTAGGTAGGATTTAAATAGTCCATGGTTGGTGAGAAATTGTGTGGTTATATAGTTAGGCCATAGCGATAGAGAGAGTCTATAAGGTATGTTGGGGATGAACATTTTGGTATGGAAGGCGTCATTTGATTTGGTATAAATTAAATTCCAGATTGTTTCATAGTATTCATTTAATAACTGCTTGTCTCGTGTTATAGGGATGGAGTTGCAGTCGATAGTAGTTTTGTAGCTAGCGGCTATTTTAGCCAGATAGTCAGCTCTTTACTTTTGTATTCTAAGATCTTCTCGGATATTCGGGATTCTGACATCAGTAATACTGAATCATAATATACCGTATTTTTATGTAGTATTATCATTGAAAAAAAAATCTTAGTGTTTCGAAAGGAAATAAATGGAGAATGGTTTGTTATATAATTTTCTTCTTCTTCGTCGTCACGGTTTAGGCTTATTTACTAGCCTGTTCCGGCTCCAAATTGCTGCTCTTTCCATCTTTTCCTTGGTCTTCCAAGCTTCTCCTTCCTCGTGGTGAATAGTTGTATGCTGCTTTGATATTCTATTCACAGTCATCCTTGCTAAGTGTTCTTTCCAGTTTGTTCTGTATTTCACTATTGTTGTGTTTAATTCCTCTACTTTTAGTTGTCTTTTTTTTGTGTTGTGTTTTTTTGTCTGTTCTTTGATATCCTGCTATTGGTCTGAGGAATTTTATTTCAGCAGCTTGTATTCTGGCAGATTGTTGTGTTGTCACTGTCCATGTTTCGGATCCGTAAGCAATAATAGGAACTGTCATTGTCTTGTATAATTTCATTATAGAGTCTTTTTTTTACCTTATTTTTCAAAGTTCTTTTTAATGTTCATGTTATATAATTAAACTTACTTAGTTTGTTATTTATATCTGTTTCCGCTGTGTATGATATTTCGCAACCTAGGAAGTTATATTTTGTCACTTGTTCTATTGGTTTATTTTCTAATATTATCTTTGTCTGAACTGGTTAAGCCGCTTGAAATCCATTTTTTATTGTTCTGATGATATTTCCATATTTTATTTTTTGACATTTAATTTAGTTTGTGTAGCATTCTTTGTAATTCGTCTTCTGTTTTTGCTATTAAAATATGGACATCTGCAAAGGCTAATGTTTCAATTATTATATTTCCTAATTTAATACACCAGTCGTCATTTGTTTCCACGATCTTATCATGTCGTCAGGTAAATGTTAAAAAGAGTGGTTGATGGTGGACAACCTTGTCTAACTCTTTCTGTTATATGTATTGGTTCCCTTTGAATTATTTTCATTGTTGTTTTCTCATACATTTCTTTAATTACTGCTGTCGTTATATAATTCAAGGTGTTTTATGATCTATATCAAGATGTGGATATTATCACATATTATATCAAAATGCAGATACCGACAAGGAAACTGTCAACCACTGCATACCAAAACCTGTAATGGACTCAGTATGTTAGTTTACAGGCGGTATCAAAGGCAACTGTTTTCGGACACTTTTGAAATCCAGAATGGGTTGAAGCAAAGAGATGCACTATCTCATCTATTATTTAATTTTGTACTAGAGCATGCCATTAAATCTTTAGAGAATGAGGAAGGCTTACAACTCAATGGTATTAATAAGCTGTTAGTTTATGCTGATGATGTAGTACTATTGTCCGATAGCGAGGAGATACTAAAGAACAACACGCACACACTATTGAGTAACACTAAGAAATTAGGACTGGAGGTAAATATCAATAAAACTAAATATATGGTCACACGTAGAAATACATTATATAATGGAAATGGACAGCTAATGACAAATGAGGGAAATTTTGAGGAAGTGGCTGAATTCAAATACCTAGGAACAATAATCACAAATAGGAATGAGATGCACAAAGAAATTAAACATAGGTTCAATTCTGGAAATGCGTGCTATTATGCATTGCAGAGACTCTTGATGTCTCAACTCCTTTCAAAAAACGTTAAACTGAAAATATATAAAACTATTATTCTACCAGTTATATTATATGGGTGCGAAACATGGACTCTTACTTTAAGGTAGGAAAGGAGATTACAAGTATTTGAGAATAAAGTACTTAGGAAAATGTTTGGACCAAAGAGAGATGAACAGACTGGTGAATGGAGAAGACTACACAACAATGAACTACGTGGTATTTATAGGAAGCCAGATATAATAAGAACAGTTAAGTCTCCTAGACTGCGATGGGCAGGACATGTTGCACGTATGGGGAATGAAAGACTTGCATGGAAACTTCTTGTAGGAAAGCCAGTGGGAAGGCGCCCAGTGGGAAAGCGCCCAGTGGGAGGGCGCCCAGTTGGGAGACCAAGAATGAGGTGGGAGAATAACATTAACTATGATTTGAGGGAAATAGATTATACAGGGAATGATTGGAAAGCTTAGCTCAGGATAGGGATGTATGGAGAGCTTATGTCCGCGCGGCCATGAACTTACGGATTCGATGGTGCTAGTGAGTAAGTAAGTAATCAAAGGCAACTGTTTCCCTCTGGTTTAAAGATATCATTGTTACTGCCAGGTAGAACCGGGGAGTTGTTGCTAGACGCTTCTAAGAAGCCGCTCCAATAACAACAAAAAAACTGAAAACAGTTATCTGCCAATAATGTCTTCGCATTTTTAAACGACGTTTCCATGTCTACTCCACGTGGATATAATTATCTTAAATAGCGTTGTAACTTTTGTCTTTTGCTGTATTGTTAAATTATAGTATGTTAGTGCCAGTGAATAAAACGCGAGAACGCCGCTTGATATGCTAAATACTTATGCGTGCAACATAGACTTACCTAACCACAAAGCAAAGTGTCTGTAAACTAAAATACTGAGTCCACTACAGTATACCTTGAAATCTCTCTCAGAGAAGCGTTGTGATGTACCAAGGCCATGTCCAAAAAAATACATGCCGTTTTTAACTACAAGACACAAAAATCGAAGCCAGATTTCAGCAATGGCATCCCATTGTACACAACAGATGTACATCCCTGCATGAGTTAAGATCGGAGTGAAGTAAAGCGGGAGGAGGCGAGTACGGCGGATAGTGAGGGTTATCCAGTCTGCCAATACTAGAGTTGTATCACTTCCCTATCGTTTAAATGAGTGATTTGGCGGTGGATTTTATTGCCTTGCAATTAAAAATGACAGATAATTTTTGGTCACAGTCTTCGTATATCACAATGATTCTCTGGAAGAAATTTCAAGGTAAGTTTCGACATGTAATGGTGGACATTGCGCTTGTGAGGTATGGGACATGTGGTAAGATCTGTAATCGGGTCACAGTTTTTTTTTTTTTTTTTTTTGCCTGTGAGAGAAGGAGATGTTATCAAGACTACGCGTGCCGCCAATAACATGATAGTGCATGACATATGTCGTAATGCTCCTGGGCAAATTTCCAGCGATGTAATATCTTACGTTCCTAATAGCGCGATCCTTCCTCTTCAGTTGAGAGCGAACTAGTGATAAAATGAGTAACGCTGTCTGATATGTTTTGTTTACTGGACGGCATGTAAAGTCCAGCCACTGAGACTCCGGCCCTAACGTTTTCACGACAATGTTGCCGATATGGATATTTAGTGGGAGGGGCCGCTTTATGTTTGCGGTTAGCAGAAATACAGCTGCAAACATCTCAGCAATTTAAAACCTTACTAGCGGCGTAAAGAGCAGTGATTGGTTGTGGCAGACGTCCACTGCTACTTCAACTATTCCGTTATTGGCAGTAGAGGGCGAGTTTCTCACTTTACCCCTCGTACAACCTAAATGTCAGGACAGGAGATCCAACGGCTGGACTTTAGTAAATCGACCGCTTACCTCTCTCCTTAGTCTCCTCACCACAAAGCCAACAGACTGTGATTCAAGTAAGTTATAATAATCCTTTATATACAATTCTTACTGCAAATGTGAAAGAAAAATACCCAAGTGAAGATCCAACTTAGATGGAAAAATGAAGGATATGGAAGTTCCTGGTAAAATAAATTGGCGAAGGCTAGGCCTTTATAGAAAACCTTAATAGGAGTTTCTGAAGAAGACTGTAGCCCAAATAGGTATATTATGCTATAATTATGATGATGATTATCCTCTAAGTATGTAAATAAGTATATAACAAAAACCTTAAAATATGTAGTCTAATAAATATGTAATATTAAAATAAAACAAATATCAAACTTTAAATATTTTGGCTGCGAAATATCGTTAAAAAATAATTAACAAAATTAAAATAATAAAACATGCAAATTTTAATAGACGTGTGGAACTATTAGAAAAATTAGCGTGAGATGGGAAAGGATACACAATACAAATTATATAAAGCAATAGCATTACTTTGTATTATATTAATGTAATATAAATATACTAATGTAATTAACAATCGAAATGTGGAATTCCTGTTTTATTCTCACGGTTTCCATGAACATACAACATACGACATTCACCTCATAACAATAATTCTAAAAAATGTATTTAAAATAGCATGGATCTAGTACTAGTATGTCTGTGAAAACTGGTTCGTTAGAAGAACAGACGAAGTAAGGATAGATGCACTAGAAATTAAGTTGCTGAATCATTAGGGGAAATACAATTTTAGAAAGCAACGAAAAACAAAAATAAGGAAAGAAATAAAAGAAGAGACTGTATGAATGTGTAGGACAAAGAAAATACAGTTGTTTCCTCCATCTTCAAATAATGGCATCAGAAAGAATTTAAAAAAAGTTTATTACACTACACCCCAGAGGAACACGAGATATACGAAAACCGAAGGAAATGTGGATGTAGAACTTTGAGGACAAAACTCAATCCTGGCAATGGATGATGAAAACAGTATAAAATAACATTTCACACAAGCTGCACATTTAATTTGTCACATACATTTAAAACAATTCTAAACTTAATCAACACAACACTCACAAGATATTTAACCTTGTCCATAAGTTTAAGTGTATAAGCTAGTTCTCATATGATAGTCGCCAACATATTAAACTAGAAGACAAATATGCATATATGAGCATATTCCAAAATGTTGTAATAAAATATAGAATCAGATCTCAAGAATGGTACTGTTCGTCAACTATACGTAGACTTCAAAAAAACATATGATTCATTTAAGAGGGAGAAGTTATATAGTATCCCGCTGGAGTTCGGAATTCCTAAAAAGTTAGTTAGATTTATACGAATGTGTCTAAATGGCACAAAGAGTAGGGTGCGTGTAGGCAAACAGTTTTCGGACACTTTTGAAATCCAGAATGGGTTGAAGCAAGGAGATGCACTATCTCCTCTACTATTTAATTTTGTACTAGAGCATGCCATTAAATCTTTAGAGGATGAGGAAGGCGTACAACTCAACGGTATTAATAAACTGTTAGTTTATGCTGATGATGTAGATTGGTCCATAGCGAGAAGATACTAAAGGACAACACGCACAACTACTGAGTAACACTAAGAAATTAGGACTGGAAGTAAATATCAATAAAACTAAACATATGGTCACATGAGATTTCTCAGATCAGTTGCAAGTGTATCTCTAAGAGATCAAAAGAGAAGTCAAGATATCAGAGATGAACTACAAATCTATAATATAAACGAGAAAATACACACAAATAAACGTAATTGGTTTGAACATATACAAAGAATGCCAAATAATCGTTTATCAAAACAGCTGCTTCATTATAGGCCTCTAGGCCGAAGAAATGTACGAAGACCAAAACGTCGTTTGAAGGACGACCTGCGCGCCTGCGGCATGTAGTGCGCCGGGGAGCGGAACGGACCAACAGGCCCATACCTTGAAGATGATGATGATGATGATGGTCACACGTAGAAATACATTATATAATGGAAATGGACAGCTAATGACAAATGAGGGAAATTTTGAGAAAGTGGCTGAATTCAAATACCTAGGAACAATAATCACAAATAGGAATGAGATGCACAAAGAAATTAAACATAGGCTCAATTCTGGAAATGCGTGCTATTATGCATTGCAGAGACTTCTGATGTCCCAACTCCTTTCAAAAAACGTTAAACTGAAAATATATAAAACTATTATTCTACCAGTTATATTACATGGGTGCGAAACATGGAGGAAATCAGATTACGAGTTTTTGAGAATAAAGTTCTTAGGAAAATTTTTGGACCAAAGAGATATGAACAGACAGGTGAATGGAGAAGACTGCATAATAATGAACTACATGGTATTTATAGGAAGTCAGATATAATAGGAACAATTAAGTCTCGTAGACTGCGTTGGGCAGGACATGTTGCGCGTATGGGGAATGAAAGACGTGCAATGGAAGCTTCTTGTAGGAAAGCCAGAGGAAAAACGGCCAGTTGGTAGACCAATAATGAGGTGGGAGAACAACATTAACTATGATTTGAGGGAAGTAGATTATACAGGGAATAATTGGAAGGCATTAGCTCAGGATAGGGATGTATGGAGAGCTTATGTCAGCGCGGCCATGAACCTATGGGTTCGATAGTGCCAGTGAGTAAGTAAGTAAGTATCAGATCTCAAGATGTCTATCGCTGTGTTCTAGTGGTTATGTATCTAAGCCTCCAGACCACAGGATTGGAGTTGAAATCCGACCAGGGTCGATATACTTTTTAGGATGGAATAATAGAAGGGACAAGTCCTCCATGGGTCTCGAATCCAAAGAATTCGGGCTCGTAAAAGAACCTCAGCACTGAATAAAGAGGCGTCTGGCAAAATTTAACTGACTCTTAGAGACAAAGTCACACTGTCCCGGAGAGAGAGTCTCCAGGATTCCATCCAACGACAGGTGCATCATCACCTATCCATGTGGCCATGCACGCGCTGAAGCAACACAACATCAAGGACTTGGTTTAAGTATCTTGGGACAAGAATAATGAAGAAGAATAATATGACACATTTTTCATCGGTTACTCAAATTACCGCCTTTAAATTTCGCAGACGGGTGTAGGATTCCCTATAGGAGTTTAGAATCGGATCGTGTGCAACCCATAAATGACCTTTCTGGACGTGATTTCAACAGAAATCATTTTCCAGATACTTCGAGTCTAGAATTACTTCCCTCTCGAGGCTTCCATACGAGAATGATCTATACAGACGTCCACATTGTTCTTGCCCTCGCATATGTAATGAATTGCGAAGTACTGACTAGATAGTCGTGTAGAAAAGCGATTAATTAATATTTATTTTTGATAAGGATAATCTCGAGTTTTTTTGGAGCTACTAAAATTAATAAATGTATTGTTTTAAAAATATAAATAATGGATTATTAGTGGTGAGGTGGTAAGTGGCAAGTAGGGTATCTACTTTTACGGGAAATAAGTTTAATTTTAAACTTTTCTTTAATATTGTTTTTGTTAACTGATTTTTGAGTTTAGTTTAATATAGGTGGAGATGAGCTTGTTTGTATATTTTATAAGTGACTATCTAATACCCGGCGTGCACTCCGACGCCTGAATAAATGAAAATGAATGTGCTTTTATGTTTAGTTGAATAAGAAAAGGAAAAATAATTATAAATTCATATTTTTTTAGAAAAATTATCTGCCGTTTTTAACTACAAGACACACAAACCGAAGCAAGATTTCAGCAGTGGAATCGTACTGTACAGAGCAGATGTACACCCTTAGACAAAAAAAATGAGTCATCCGCTGATACTATCAATCGATCGGGGAACTTCGTAAGTGCTCGCAAAAGCCGTATTCACATCAACACATTTTCAATAATTGTACTGGGTTGTTTGCTAGTTAATGCAGTGCACACTCAAGCAACATTAAAGAGAGAGTTTGGCTTAGTGTGTTTCCGTGGTCGAGAGGTTTGATAGACGTCGTCTGCGTACGTAACCTCATGGGTTCGATTCCCGTTCTACCTTTTTTTAACGGAATGTTAGAATAGCATTTGCCTGTAATGTAGTTTCATATTTATTTTTATATTTGAGTTTTATGGCTTTAATGCACACAGAAAAACATAAATTAAAACATTCTTCTAATAAGTAAACGAGGAAAGAAAATAATATATTCTAAAATGAAAACTTTAACAAAAACAAAATCAATATTGGGTGTATGAATCCTCAGCATATATTACAGCCCTCAATCTGCGGGGCATTGATGCAATCAAATTTCTACAGGCACGTGGACGATCGGCGAGAGCATCCCTGTCGTCTTGAATTTGTGTCCATAAGCCATCTTTCGTCTTTCGTGCATCTGCAGGCCAATTAGAGTTCATCTCTATTTTTATCTTAGCCCACACATTTTCCATTGGACTCAAATCTGGTGAACAGCGAAATTTGATTTGTCTTCTCCTTTAACAATAAAATCAAATTTCGCTAAGCACATTTCAGAAAGCGGCCACAGTTTCAACAATATCGAACAATGTCAATTATACCCATAGAAAATAACACACATAAAATTAACATTTTAGAAAAAATCTAAATTATTAAAAAGGCCAAGAATACAAATATTCTCAACGAAAATATGTCTAATGAGCAAAACCCTCTATTAGACATACAGTTAATTCAATACTACTACAACAACTCCAGAAGATGAAGCATGCATCGAAAGGCCTAGAGAGAAATCAACGAAAATTTTAAATGGTTGAGGAAGACGTTAGTATACAGGGTAAAAAATGTATAATTTAACATTGTTATAACCTCAACGGTATTAAAAACAATTATGAACTTAAAAAGTATAGATTAATTCAAATGTCGAAATAAAATGTATTTAATTCATAAAACGTTTTAATACAAATATCACGAAAAAACTGTGTAATTGAAGACGCGAACCTGCGGTCTTCATTAACAGAAACAGTGACCTCATGCTTTACCGCTGACCTATCAGGACACGTACGAGAGTCTTCAGTTAATGCCACATAACGCAGTAGTTCAGGGACTGCACAATTATGACTAGTTTCCTAGTTTGAACCCAGCGTTGTGCCGAGTATGACTTAGAAGAAATGTACGTTCAAGAGATGACTCATTTTTTGTCGAAGGGTTTACATCCTTGCATGAGTTAAGGGCGGAGTAAAGTGAAGTGAAGCGTGAGGCGGCGAGTACGGCGGATAGTGAGGAATATCCAGTCTGCTAATACTGGAGTTGTATATCTTCCCTATCGTTTAAATGAGTGGTTTAGCGATGGATTTTATTGCCTTACAGTAAAAAATGGCAGTTTTTTTTTTGGTCACGGTCTTCGTATATCACAATGATTCTCTGGAAGAAATTTCAAGGTAGGTTTCGGCATGTAATCGTTGACAGTTTCCTTGTGAGGTATGTGGCATGTGGTAAGATCTGTAATCGGGTCACAGTCTTTTTGGCTTACTTGTTATAGTAGCTTAGCAACCTGATGGCAGTGAAGAATAGCACATCTCGCAATAATGGAGAATAATATATATAGTGTAGTGGTCTAGCACGCTTGTACGGAATACAAGAGGTCCACAGTTCGATTTCTGGTTCAGACATTAATTTTAACGGAGTGCTTCAAGGGGATCCTCTTAGCCCATTCCTCTTCAACTTGCTAACCCACGACGTAGTCCAAGAAGTAGCATCACCGGAAGCCACGGTCCTCCTCTATGCAGATGATATAGTCATCCTATCCAGAAATAAAGTAGCTCTTCAGACTAGTCTGGATAAACTACACGACTGGGCGCACAGGAACGAACTAGAAGTTAACACAAGCAAAACTAAGATTATGAAATTTAGACCAGGAGGAAACGTAAACAGGGATGACAAATTCAAGTACGGAAATGCCCAACTAGAATTAGCCAACTGCTACAAGTATCTCGGTCTAACGTTGCAAGTCACAGGAAAATCATTCACCAAGCACATCCAGGAAAGATGCAACTCAGCAATAAAGGCCACATTTGACATTCGAAATGTCGAAAAGCTGTCAATCGAAACAGCTATAAGACTATTTCATATTAAGATATCACCAATAGCGTGCTATGCAATCATCAAATTCTGGACTCGGTTAACCATAGCAAATCTGAAAAGACTGGAAATGGTAAAAATTGCCTACCTCCGGAGAGTACTTAGGGTTTCAAGATCAACGAGCTCCCGACTCATATACCATCTAACCAAGACTGACTTCTTCATCAGAGAAATAGCGTTACAATATAACCTGCCTCACACCCCGACCTACGAAGCACACATAAAAGAGAGAGAAGAAAAAGAAGAGGATATAGACCGCGGATTCTTCCTAACCCCAGCGATGAACACCGAAGGATGGAAGGAACCAAACCTCTCCCTAAGACACGTGTTCACGAGGACCGCCACACATGGATTCCACTACAGAGTATGTACCAAAAAAGGGTTCCACCTCGCATCGAACCAGTGCCTCTGCAAGCTATGTGACCAAAATTGTCAACAATACCACCTTACTGACTGCATAGCAAGAAGAAAACCTTTAAAATTCGATGCAGATGATAATAACTTCCAGTAATTGTATTATAATGTACCCAGTGTGTCTAATAAATCTTTATTTATATATATATATATATATAAGAAAGATAAATGTTTGTATTGGATTTGACCGATAGCATAATGGATAGCACGCTGGGATACCAACTCAGAGGTCCGGGTTCAAATCCCGTTCAGGCATTTATTTTTCTTATGTCATATTAAGCTTATATTGCTCAATATCAAAAATTTAATTGTAACATATATATATATATATATATATTCACTAGATGGCCCGGCGAACTTCGTATCGCCTTAAATATTCTTACGTTAATTTTCCCGTATGGTTTTGTTGATTGAGATGAATTTATGTTGTCTGCATTCTCAGTATCATCCATAAGTGTATCATAAGGATTATATATATTTATTGATGGAATATTTTGAGGAGGCTTGCTGATTTCATTATACTTTCGTTTTTTTCTACGAACTTGTTGGCAGTTTGGATTCTCATCATCATCAAGAAGTATCTGTATAGTAATATCATCATGTGATATATTATAGTCATCTTGTTTTTCATTTAATTGAGGCATGGAGATTGTTTCTGTAATATTAAGCATATTATTATAACTAACAGACTTACTTACAGTTCTGTTATTCCGTTCCTTAGGACCTTCATATGTTTTTAAATTGACATTCTTCTTAAATGTAAGATTTATGTCACATAGGCCTGTACCAATTTGCGGAAATTCACATGATATCTTATCATTCATTATCTCTAGAACTGATTCGCCATATTGCCCAATGTCCCTTCTCGGTCCAGTTAAATTTAAATTAAGTTGCTGTCTTTCAGCCAGTTAAAACTAATACTTACACACAAAATTCATATTATTATTAATATATTGAAAATAAAAAGAACTGAACACACTTAAATTATGAAATAATCAATATTTGTAATTCAATTGAAATTCGCGGTTGCAACAAAAAGCACAGCCACCTGGATCTCTCTTTGTTAAATAATAAAGCAATTACCTTACACCGTCATCTGTTAGAATCATATGGAACTCACAGATAATTATAACTCTTTGTTAGATAATAAACAAATAATTTGCCATAAAAAATAATGTCACTATAAATTTAGTTATAAACAACCGTAGGTCTCAAGTTGGATCAAAAAGCACACAGTGTGCAAAATTTTATTAAAAGCGGTTCAGTAGTTTGGGATTCCATCGCGGGTAAACAACGTGACACGTAATTTTTATATATTAAGATATATATATATATATATATATATATATATATATATATATATATGTGTGTGTGTGTGTGTGTGTGTGTGTGTGTGTGTGGTGTGTGTCTGTTAACGTATTTTTATTTTCTTTTTTAACCAAATGCAACCTATAGCAATTAATTAAAAAATAAGATCGAGTTTGTTAACGAGCAATATCGGATCTCTAGGAGTAGTTCACCGGAAACGATAACTAAAAATCGCGCTCTAGTGGTCACAAGTTTTGATTTTTCGCAACGAAACTCAGTATCATATATGCCTTTGAAATAAAACGAGGAACGCATTTTCTATAAATCAGCTAAATCAGACCATTAGAAGTAGGGGTTTGTTGTAACCCGAAATTAAAGAACTTTCCTAGCAACCATCATGCTTTCTTCGTCACAATGCATCTGATAACATACAATTTATTTAACTTTCAAATTAGTAATGCGTTCTATAAGATAGATTTGTTTAATCTATTTAATGTTTTTAATAAAGTAATGGAAAAAATAATCAGTAGAAATTATTTAATATTTTGTCAACAAATTTGACAATACATCCGCTGTGGTTTGGTGGTTATGATTGCGTCTAGTCCCGGGTGTTTAATGTTTAAACGGGGCTGAGATTGATGGTTGTTTAGGATGAAAATATCCAATGAACAAGTTCTCCGGGAGGGACATTAACCCATGGGTCCCAAGTCTGAAGAATTTCAGGCTCGTAAAAGAAGCGCAATCCTGAATAAAAAAGGCCTCTGCGAAAAATTTAATCGACCTTTATCCATGGAAGTAATATCTTAGTTGCCTACTCGATGTCTTATTGAGACGATGTGCTAATCACAGGTCGCTCGTTGACATATGTAGGTAAATAAGCGTAACTGACTTAGCTTGGTAAAGAAACTTCCGCTAGGGAGTACCCGTGTCTCCATACGAGACATATGATATATATATATATATATATATCAATCCAAAGGTTCAAATCCCGTCCGAGCATTTATTTTCCTTATGTCATATATATATATATATATATATATATATAACATAAGGAAAATAAATGCTCGAACGGGATTTGAACCCGAACCTTTGGATTGATACCCCAGTGTACTTCCGATTACGCTACCGAGCAAGTCTAGTACAAACATTCATTTTTATTTTCATATATTCTCATTATTACGAGATGTAGTGGGAACTCGGTTAAGAAAAATAAATCTCGGACGGGAATTGAACCCTGACCTCTAAAGATACCCCAGTGCGCTTCCGATTACGCCACCGAGCAAGTCCAGTACAAACATACATTTTTCTTTTCATGTATTCTCATAATTACGAGATGTGGTGGAAACTCGGTCTCCACTGCCATCCAGTCCCGTCTGAGCATTTATTTTTCTAATCATGTCATATTAAGCTTGCATTGCTCAATGTCAAACATTTAATTATAGTATATATATATATATGTCCACCGCTGTGGTCTCGAGGTAGCGTGTTTCCTTGTCACGCAGCGGGCCCGGGTTCGATTCCCGGTCAGACAGGCTCCTGTAAGATAAATGTCAGAAAGCCTAGGACCCAATGGTCCCCGAAAATCATCCGGCCATCATCATCATCATCCTTATCATCATCCTTCACCGGTGTGGAAAGCAACGGGAAGCTACCACATGTAATCCCCTAGTAAAGCTGCAAAGCATAGCATGAAAATGCTATGAATGCATGAAAGACCTGCGTTCGGGCAGAATTACTGTGGATGGATATATATATATATCAACATGAAAGTTTTCTTGGGTTTTCCGCGTCTTGGATTCAAGTTCGGTCTCTGGCCACTGATTCCGACGTTTCGGCATGATCCCACATGCCATTATCAAGGGATGATAAGTTCGAGTCACAGGTTTAGGTCCTATATAATAAAGTACATAGAGTTTACGCTGTGGTCCGTTTCCGAAGACGTTTTATTCTTATGTAGTTAAATGCCTTCACTTTTCATTGTGGTCCGTTTCCGAAGCCGTACACCTATCCAAGGTATGCCGAAACGTCGGAATCAGTGGCCAGTGGCCAGAGGCCGAACTTGAATCCAACACGCGGAAACCCCAAGAAAACTTTCATGTTCATACTTATATCCGCGAAAATCTGCAATATAATATATATATATATATATATATATATATATATATATATATATATATATGGCGACATCTAGTAATAATGAAGAATCTAATATATATAAGAAAAATAAGTGTTTGAATTGGATTCGCCTGGTGGTGTAATGGATAACACACTGAGGTACAGACTCAAGAGTTCCGGGTTCGAATCCCGTCCAGGCATTTATTTTTCTTATCATACCATATTAAGCTTGAATTGCTCAATGTTAAACATTTAATCATAACATCGATAAAGCGTCACTGCTATAAAGTAAAAAAAAATATATTCTCTTTAATTTGCTTACTTGTTATAGTCAGCTACTAGATGGCAGTGAAGACCGAGTTCTCGCGACATCTAGTAATAATGGAGAATATAATACATATATAAGAAAAATAAGTGTTTGAATTGGATTCGCCTGGTGGTGTAATGGATAACACGCTGAGGTACAGACTCAGAGTTCCGGGTTCGAATCCCGTCCAGGCATTTATTTTTCTTATCATACCATATATATATATATATATATATATATATATATATATATACACACACACACACAGCATGTAACAAGCAATGAATTACGGTATTCATGGTTTGTTTTACATTACAATCCGACACATTTAAATAAACTGGCATACAACAAAAATGAGTTTCTCCAATTTAAGGGTTATCAGAAGAAATATATATTCTGTAAACCTGTAAAATCGAACTATAAATTTAACTATGAGGAATTCGCTAAATTTAGACAGTTTCTACGTGACGGACTTTATTTTTATCTTATTTGTATTGACAAATAATCAGATCATAAAATTAATTAATAAATGTTAGAATAAGTTCACGTGGAAATTGTAGAAAACAAAAACAAAATTAGAATTTACAAGTACATGGATAGATGTTCTTCTAATGGAATATGGCCGTTACCATAGCAGATATTTACGTATCACCCTACAGGAAAACTAATACCAAAACATTCCCTTTCAAATACTGATGTATGGAATTTCTATTGAACACAAAGCAGGTTTATAAAATAATTGACAAAGTTAAAAACTATATTATAAACTAGTAGATAAAGCAGATCTAATGATTTAAAAACCTGTATGAAAACTTACATATAATCTCTATAGGGATTAAAATTTATAAACTGTAAAACCCTTTTTAAGTACGTAGGCATGGTCCGAGGTATATACTCGTACTTTAAGTTGTCAGGTAATTGCGTCGCAGAGAGTCAAATGAAGTGCAGTGAAGCAAAACATGTTTTAAAGTAAGTCGGGCATGGCACTGCACGCACATTGCTGAAAAAGGAAAGAATTCAAGATCTGCCGAATATCTACCATCCTAAAGAGAGATAACATTTAGGGTGATCGGGGAAGACAAGGTGCTAACTGCATGAAGGCCAGATAGCCAAGATACCTAACCCTTGCTATGATGATAAATACAATGTCAGCATGGCAGACACTTAGGACAAAACATAAAAATATTTCATTCTTCATTTCAGTACTTTACGATTTTACAAACAAGGCCGGAAAGTTGAACATTACAATACAATGTACCGTAATATTCACAAAAAACGAACAAAACTCATCAACGTACAAATAAACTATGCCAAACGTAATTAGCAACTTTACATGTAAACAAGCAAATGTAATCAATAAAATGCAGGGTCGTGAATAATAATAATAATAATAATAATAATAATAATATAATAATAATAATAATAATAATAATAATGCTTTATTTTAGCTGGCAGGGTTACGGCCATAATGTCTTCTCTTCCACTCAACCAGTGAATAGTAGAATTATACAAAAATTACATAGGGCCTACATATTACAATTTTAAGATATTATTAAAAAACAAACTAAACAAAATACAATGATGATGTGATCTAATACTAGCTAATATTAACAAAAAACATAGAATATAATAAAATTAAAACGATATAAAATAAAGTAAGTAGCTTCCTAGATGATTATTTATAGAATGTTCTATATAGTTGTTATGCAGTTAATGTTTTCATTGTGTCGAAATTAAGATATCAGTTAATTTGGATTTAAATAATGCTAGCGATTGATAGTCCCTGACATGACTGGGAAGTGAGTTCCATGCTCTAGTCAAAGACATTGTGTAAGATTCAGAGTATAGACATGTCCTGTGCTGTGGTATCAAAAGTAAAGAAGAGTCTTGTGATCTTGTTCCTAAATTGTGATGAGCCGATAAATTTTGAAAACATGTTGTTAAATAACTTGGTAAATATGTGTGCAGAATTTGGAATAGTAAAGTTCTACTGTAATTTAGGCATAGGCATGATAAGGCCTGAAATGAAGGAGACACGTCGACGGAGATTGAATATAAATCAAATGCACGCATTATGGGCACGCTGTAGCATGTCAGATAGATCAGTTGTCAGATTAGTCAGTAATATGTCGCAGTAGTCGAAGTGTGGCATTATAAGAGTCTGTACAAGTATTTGTTTTAATTTTGTTGGAATGAAGTTTTTAAAACTATTTAGGGAGTGAAGAATTGAGAATACTTTCTTGCAGGTATTATTCACCTGGAATCTCCAGTCTAGGTGTAAGACAAATGTCTGGGAATTTTAAGGGTCAAACTGTCTCCGAAATCATCTGGCCATCATAATCATCATCTTTATTTTCGCCATCTTCAGTACGATTATGAGTTTCGTCTTAATGTTGTGTTGTCTCGGAGGAGGTACCGTTTTAAAATAAAATACAGTCCCTTGTGTACATGCGTAAACGCAGAACAAACGATAGATAATATATTATTTGAATGTACAAAACTATAAATAAAAAGACGATTATTTAAGAACAATATGATTAACAAATATGTTAGGCTAAATGGACATTCAACAAAATTAGACTAGCATAGGATTACACACGTGACAATATATTTATTTCTAATTGATCATGCTGTAAATAAATTGTTATTAAAAATTAATCAAATCAAGAATGACTTTGAGAGAGTAAATATAATTACTCGATATGTAGATTCTGCACTATACCCTACTGTTACAGATAACTAGGCAGAATAGATCATGTAACAACAAAATGGATAACATTTCAGGTACTGTTATGTAAACGTTCTACTCGAGTCTGCAAATAAGAATAAGAATATATTATAAACAGAATACTTTTTGTGTTCACACTATTGACACTCGAATGAACATACCGCAGCTATTCAATATATTAAATATACATTATAGATGTATAGTTACTGAAATAAAGAAAAATTAAAATACAAAAATAGGAGCAAATTTCAGTATATAAAATGCACTCTGATTCAGAAAAAAGTAATACAAAGGAGAATGAAGTAACAAACAATACACGATAGATGAATATCAAACTAAATAATGAAATTAAATATAGGGGCACGCTATCGCGGGGTCGTACTCGCCTTGTTTTCTTTCAATGAAAAAAAAACAGATATTCACGTAAAACTTTCGTAATAACTTTATTTGATTGACATAAACTTCCAGTGATACTTTACATACAACTTCCTGCAATAATTTATCTTGTTTTACAATCTTCTTTGCCGCACAATTATTTTCCAGTTTCTATTGGTTTCACTTGCCACAGTTTATTCTGATCACAGTTCACCTTGTCGATGTTACAACGTAACTGACTCACTTCCGACCCTACAAACAGTTTATATTGTTCGGGGAAAGAAATGTTTCGGTTTCCAATCGAGACTTTTCTAGTATGGAAACTTCTGGCACCGAACTTTGCTGACATGGAGGGTAGATGAGCAGAGAACCCTCCGGAATAGAAGGCTAGACGCATATCAAAATTTCTGCGCGGATCTCCCAACTAGCGAGTCGTCAACCTGCGTTTTCCCATCCACTAACAATGCGAGATTCCTACTCTTCCCGCCGCCCGCGCAATTCAAACGCTACTATATAATACGTCACAATATATAGAATGCAATATACAGTAAACTAAAATAGCCTACTACTTAACCAGTGGTCAACAAAAAAAGCATCTCCAACACATTTAGAATAAAACTAGAGTTATCAACAAAAAGAAAATAATTTTACCATGAAAAGCGTGGGGTGCTTTGTATGATTTTTTTACATTTTCTTCTTAGAGACTTTACTTTTACCAATATATGTTTATTATCAAGTATATTAATTTATATAGAGCACCCCACGCTTTTGATGGTAAAATTATTTTCTTTTTGTTGATTAACTCTAGTTATATTCTATATGTGTTGGAGATGATTTTTTTGTTGATCACTTTAATTTTATTCCAAGCGTGTTGGAAATTAAAATTATTTTTCATTGTTTAGTTAGGTTTTCTAATAAAGTTAGTTTCTAATAAGTTAGTTTTTTAAATATTATTTATTTTTTAGTTTTAGTATTTTACAGATTAAGATAAAAAATGTAAATAACTTTAAATTCGATACTATTGTAGTATGAGCTAAAAGTAATATTCTTCTTTAAAAAATCCTCCCAGCCGGATTTGAACCAGCGACCTATGGATTACTAAAATTATACACCACTAGAGTTCACCGCTCTACCAACTAAGCTCTTACAACGATTGACTAAAATGTCGACAAGTCCGCAACCTATTATACCAGTATTCATTTTTTGATTTTCTGGCCAGGATTTTAGAAAAAAAATGAAATTATTGTATTGTCACGGGTCCTTTACAAGTATACAAAGTTTCAAGTCGATCCAATGCTTTTAAGTGGGTGAAAATCGCGTTGAAAGATTCCGTTACATAGATACAGGTCAAGCTAATATGAGGCGTGTAAAAAGAAGATGCTCAAGTCAGAAATTTACGTAAATTATCTTAAAATAAATGAGTAATAATAACAATAATAATAATAATAATAATAATCGGGGTTTTTCCTCACCAGTAAGACAAACGTCAGGAAAACTTTAAGGCCCAAACGGTCCCCGAAATCATATCATTATCATCCTTCACCGGTGTGGAAAGCAACGGGAAGCTATCACACCTACAATTCCCTAGTAAAGCTGCAAAGCATAGCATGAAAATGCTATGATTGCGCTGAAAAACCTGCCATCGGGCAGAATTACTATGGATTGATAATAATAATAATAATAATAATAATAATAATAATTTAGGCCACGGTGATTTAGTGGTTATGTTCTTTGTCTGTAGTCCCGAGGGTCATGGGTTCAAACTCGGCCGGGGTCGATGGATTTTTAGGATAGAAAAATTAAAGACCAAGCTTCCGGGAGGGACTTTGAACCGTGGATCGCGCATCTGAAGATTTTCAAGCTGGTGAAAGAACTGCAAGCCTGAATAAAAAGTTCTCTGTACAAAATATAACCTTGAGACAATATCTTAACGATATGTCATCTATAGGGAAATAAACATTATTATTATTTTTGAAGAGAAAATTATACGCTCAGACCGGGATAATTTTTCTCTTCAAATATGATTTATCCATCATTGAGATGTACGAAATCAATAATAATTATTATTATTTATTATTATTATTATTATTATTATTATTATTATTATTATTATTATTATTATTATTATTATTATTATTATTATTATATTATTATTATTATTATCATCATCATCATCATCATCACCTGACATCTATAGGGAAATAAACATAACTAAATTAGTATGGTTAAGAAACATCCCATACCATAAAATATGAATGCCGAATAACAAGAAATGAGATAAGATTTATGCGCCGTACAGTAGCTTATATGGGGTTCGACCATAGAGCAAATGAGGAGATTATGGAAGAGTTGGGTGAAGAACCCATTCTACATCATATACAAAACTACCAGAATAACTAAAAAGCCCATTTTCAAGAATGCCATCTCATAGAATTCCAAAAGCTATGTTTCATTAAAATCCTCAAGAAAAAAGATCGCTGGGATGTCAAAAAAAAATGCTGGATGGAAAAATCCTCTTTGTGATCGTAACAGGCCACATGTTCTAATACTTACATATATGATGATAACGAAGGAATTCCCCACTAGGAAAGCACCCATGTCCTCACAGAGGGACAAACGGAAATAATAATAATAATAATGCATTTATATACAGAATTTTAATGTATACGCATCTTTCTGTACCTAAAGTTTTATTTTTCTTCTCCACTCGTCTCTATCCATCCACTCCATGTCCTCCAATCTTCTTATTCTCATTCCAGTTCTTATTTCTTGCACCCACGAGTTCGAGGTCTTCCTTTTCTTCATCTTCCTGGTGGACACCATTCCAATGCTTTCCTGGGTAACCTTTCTTCTTGCATTCGTCGTACTTGCCCATACCAATTTAATTGCTTATACTTTATATAATCTACCATTGAATATCTAATATTCATTGTTTCTCGTATGACAGTATTTTTTTTTTTAATTTTGAACATCTTGCTGCTCTCCGTAAGAAATCCATTTCCATCGACATAAATATTTTGTTAAATACCCAAACTTCAGCTCTATATTTCTCCGCATTTCTCACAATTGACTTATATATTTGTAACTTATTTTTCTGGTTATATGTCTGTTCCATAATAATAATAATAATAATAATAATAATAATAATAATAATAATAATAATAATAATGACTATTTAACTCATGCCCCAAATGGGAGTCACTGACCAATCACATTCCAATGATTTTTCATTTACAACCAATCACAGTCGAGTTTCGCCTAAAATGTACCAACTAAAGTTTATCATAATAAAGAAAGCACCCCCTTTTTTAACATTCTGAATAGATCATAGCATTATTTTGCAGTGACTGACTGACCCTCCAAGAAATGCGGCTACCAGATTGTACATATAGTGCATAAATATCGGCAGAAAGCACATGCGATAGATAATATAAAAACATTTGTAACAATTGATTATACGACCAAAAAAAACACTGTTTGCACTTTCTTAAACGAATTATTTCCAGAAAATGAAGTTGCAGGAAAATATAATTGACATATTATCATCATAGTACAACAAATTAATTAATACCTATAACGTTGGTTATAAATTTCTGCACTAGGGTGCATTCTTACACTATTGCGATTCTTTGGCAATAAATAATATTATGATCTGGTTGCAATGAGAACAAAAGAAGGAAATGAAGCGTACCAATCGTTTCTCATTTGTTTTCAAACTTCGCCATTTACATTAAATATATTAATATATTTTAAATTAACTATACTTAAATAATGGTTTTGAGTAAACAGCTTAATTTTATTCGTTAAATAGTCCTAACAAATGCCACTCTTGATTTCCAAATTCTCTAGATTAATTGGAAGTCACTCGTGGCATTACTTATGATAATAATAACAGTCATAATTTTATTGACATAAATAGTTTCTTTATTGTTCTTGTACGTACAATCTAAAAGGGTATAAGGACACATAAATGTAAGATTAATTTAGAAACGGTTTAAATTTTTAACTGACAGCAGCTAAACCCAGTATTTTTCTGTATATTTATTTCAGAGAGAAAATGTATTGCGTAAGGAGAACATAACATTGTTTTCTTTATTTGTGGTTGTAGACTGTATCTACTACAATTTATTGTTGTTCCACTTTAACACGCGTGGGGCAGATTTATATTTGTGGTAAATGTAGTAACCAACATAATTTCTGCAGTGGAAAATAAAATGTTGTGGTATTTGACTGACACACGACACTTTGCACGGCAGCTGACCTAGCCATCCCTCAGGGCGCAAGAGCTTCCTTCTTCAAAAAGACAGCTGAAGTAACAGAGAGAAAATATAAACCCCTTTCCAACTTGACACTACAGGATGTACGCTTATGTGAATGAAGGAAGCCTATTGTAGAGAAGATGAAGGGCACTTTGTCACATATGTGAATTTTACAAGAATTTAAATCTTATTATATCAATCTGATTCATCCGAGGCTTGGCATGAGACTTGAAAGTAAATGTAAAATTTTCGCCCAATGGGTTAGCGATATAGCAAAGAGAATCATAAATTTTACGTAAACGAAGGGGATAATAGGTATTATGAAACCAACTCCAGTACAAAAGCACACAATATTACGACTATATAAGGTTCTTGCAAGACCAGTATTAATATATAGTAGTGAAACATGGAAAATATGAAGAAGAAACGAATGGCGAATAACAGCAAATTAGATGCGAATCATGCGCCATATTGCAAGATATACAAAGTTGGACCATACAAAAATAGAGGAAATTATGGAAAAGTTGGGTGTAGAACCCATTATCCATAATATACAAACTACCAGAGCAATTGGAAAGCCCATCTTTAACGAATGTCATCTCACAGAATTCCAAAAGCTTTGCTTGAGAATAAAGTTCTTAGGAACATTTTTGGACCAAAAAGAGATGAACAGACAGGTGAACGAAGAAAACTGCCATAACAGTGAGCTCCATGATATTTAGGCCTATAGGAAACCAGATACAATAAGAACAGTTAAGTCTCTGTAGACTTGGATTTGGTCATAGGACATGTGGCACATAGGGGGTGCATGGAAAGAGGATGGTGCATAGTATACTTCCTGATAGGAAAACCGGAGGGCCAAACGCCCCATTGGTATAATCCAAGAAATGGGTGAGAGGTAAAAGCATTAATACATTGATTTGGAGGGAAGTTTAATATGCAAGGGATGATTGGAAAAGCATTAGCTCACGCATAGGGATGTATCAGAGCCTTTACTGTCCTCGCGGCCATTAACCATACGGTTCGACAGATGGACGCACTTGAGTTGACGTTAGTTAGTTATCTTATGGCTTCGTCTCAAGGCAAAAGATCACTGCGTCCAATAAAACGCTGTATGGAAAATCCCTCTCTGAGACCGTAACAAGCTACATTGCTTAATAACTTGCATGATTGATGATATGATGATTATTTTAATCTTCATAAAGAATTTAAAACACTATTTGATTATTCCCATTAGTCTTTTGAATCCTATATGATGAACTCTAAACAACACAATATAGCTGAACATTATTTTATAATGATGTTATATAACTGTGCGTCAAGCTAATATTTTGATTTCATTTATAATTTTTAAGGTTAGGTAACACTAGTGACCATAATATAAGTAATAAAAACTTAAAAATCTACTACATCGAACGGTGTTCAACATAATGATATCTAAAATTCACAATGGGTTAAAGCAAGGATATGAAGGCCTACAATCTCCTCTATTGTTGAGTGATTCCGGGCTTTGTGGTCTATTACTGGTGTTCCTACCAGACGTTTCTCCCTCAGCTTTTATTTAGAGCCCCACCAACATCCCCCGGGTTACCTCGGGCATAATGCCCTTATCCCCGGGTCTTCTCTATGTCCGTAACTACTATCTACTCTTTATTAAATAAATAAGCATAATACAAACAGATTTCGGGTATGTGAAGTGTAGATGTTACACAAGTAAAACGTGTTGTGTGTTTGTGAGTTTTGTGTTTAGTGATACATAAAATAAATATACATAATACTTAAAGTAATGATAATTGTTTTGATGATACGTGATACGAGAGTAATTCAGTTGTGTTTGTTCGTGTTAGTGTGTGTGTGTGTGTAATTTGTGTTTGCTGCTTGTTTGTGTTTATGGTGTGTGTGTGTGTGATTGTGAAGATGGGAATGTTAATGACGGATCATTCTTCTTCTGCCATCTTCATCAGTTCTTAATCGTAGAACTCTACCGATGTAGCGTGTGATTGCTTTGTATGATTGCTTCCTTGTCCAGTACTCCAGGGGCGCGGCCAGTGGACTCCTCCCTCCATGGCTGAAAACTCTAGTTCCCTTCTGAAGACACTGTACTTAGTACAATAATATAGCACATGAGTGACAGTGTCCTCTACAGGGTTGTTGCAGTCACACACTGCTGTTTCGGCGAGTCCTCTCTCAGTTTACCCTTGAAATGTCCATGCCCGGACAGCAGTTGTGTCACGTTGTGGTTCGGCACTATCCATGGCATGCGCATTTTCGCCCGTATTCTAGGAAAGAATTCCTGAGTTTGACGACCATGCTGTTCTTGTTCCCACAGTTGTTATTTTTCCTCAAGGTGAGCATCGCTTTGAAAGTTTTTCCCTCAGCTGCGGAGAACATCTTCAGTGGCGAGTACTTCTAGGTGTTGTTTCCTGGTCGAAGGCTCGACAGGAAACATCACCTAGAAGTACTCGCCACTGAAGATGTCCTCCGCAGCTTTGGGTTGGGGACTTAGCGCCGACTCTGGGACCGAGTGACCCAAGGACAATCTGTGAGGTCGTCAGGAGTTGAGCGACCTGACGTACTAATGCTCAGGCTGGACCCACTTCAGCAACCAAACACGTCCCCAGCTGGTGCACTGGGGGAAAGGTCGGTGGATCTGTTAGAGTCCTCCCGGTCAAGTCTAAGGGACTCGTTAACCATTAGTGGGGTAGGCAAGAGTTGAGCGCCTTGTCTTACTATTTGCTCATCTGTTGGAGCTTGCGAGCTCTGTGCAGGCCCACAACTGCAGCAGAAGGCGTCCCTGGCGGCAGACCAGGGCTCGGCTCGGACCAGTGCAGAGGGGAGCAACTGTACTGGTTCCTGGCTCGGCCTACGAGCCCGTCGACAAACTGTGGGGTCGCAGGAGATGAGCACCTGGATGTACTAAAAGTCTCACACTGTTGGGCTTGTAGCCCTAGCCGATCTCACAACGGCTGCAGGACACGTCCCTGGAGGCAGAACAGGGGAATGGTCAGTGGATCTGCGACAGCAGTCCTCCCGGCTAGGCTCATGGAGCCCGTGGACCAACTGTGGGGTCGTCAGGAATGAGCGACCTGATGTACTATGTAGCTCAGCAATTCCCAGAAGTTGCAACTCCAACACCCTCTCCCTGGGGTGTTGGTTTAAGGACCGTGAACTTGAACGTGGACGTGAACATAGGATAGGGAGGACAAGAACTCTAGGACTTGGGAGTATGGTCATGACGACCGAGGTATCCCAAGGGGTGGGGGAAGGGCCTAGCTCAGGGAGAAACATCTGGTAGGAACACCAGTAATGAACCACGGCCACATAGCCCGGAATCACTCAACATGATTACCGGCAGTGAAAGCCTACATTCAACTATCTCGTCTATTGTAAAGTGTACTAGAACAAGTCATCAAATCTTTAGAGAAAAAAGAAGGCGTAAGCTCAGTGACATTAATAAGCTGTTGGAATAATTATGCTGATGATGTAGTATTATTTTGCGTTAGCGAGTTGACATAAGGGCCAATATACACATTCTATTGAGTAACACTAAGGAACTGGTGCTGAAAGTAAATATCAATAAAAATACAGTAAAAAAAGACAGTATATAATAGAAATGGACACTTAATGAACAAAAAATTTGAAGAAATAGCTGAATTTAAATACCTAGGAACAATATATTTACAAAATCATAAGGAAAGCACTCAGTCACTATGCCAAGAACGACATGGGCGAATATTATTATCCATGATTTGAGGGAGGTAAAAAACACAGGGGATAATTGGAAAACATTGACTCGGGATAGGGATGTATGGAAAGCTTATGTCCGCGCTACCATAATCCTCCGATTTGGATAATGACTGAATTGGTTTTAAAATGCAGGAGTTTAGGCCGGAAGTCATGGTATTAGGCCGTGGTCCATATTTCTCCGAAGTTTCTCCCTCGGATACGGAGGGCATCTTCAGTGGCGAATTATTCTATACGAGTTACCTGGTTGGAAGCTGTACCACAGCCTTATAGCCCGAAATCTTCTATCAGTGAGTTAGTTAGTTACTTATTTTTTATTACCTATTGCATGTTATTGTATAATTTGACAGAATTTTAAATAATTTCTACGGATTCATTTTTCCATTGCTTTACTAAAAATACTAAATAAATTGAATCAATGAACCGTATAGGATACTTTTTCTATTTAATGCTTAATTAAATTATCTAGTGTACACATATATATATATCGCGACAAACCAAACGTGACTTCTGCTAGAGCGATGTTTTAGTTTCTGGTTTCAGGCAAACCCACACTTCTACGTAATAGTACAATTTGTCTGATGTTTATTAAAAATACCTTTCTCGTATTATTTCGAAAGTACAAACTGAGTTAATCGGCCGTGGTGGACTAGTGGTTATGCTTCTTGCCTCTAGTCCCGAGGGTCGCGGGTTCAAACCCGGTCGAGGTCGATGGATTTTTTTGGACGGAAAAATCCAAGGAGCAAGTCCTCCGGGAGGGACTTTAAGCCGTGTGTCCCGAGTCTGAAGATTTTCAGGCTCGTAAAAGATCCTTAAGCCTGAATGAAAAAGCATCTAAGCAAAATTTACCGAATTTTCTCGTCCTAGTACTACCTTGGTTTCCTAGATGTCAGTATGAGGCGGAACGCTGACCACGTACCACTCAAATGACTTCTATACGAGAACAAGTGTAACTAATTTAGTGTGGTTCAAATTCTTCCCTGTAGGGGGAGAGCGCCTAAATTTCTGTTAAGGGAAACATGGGCTTACAAGAAAAGACAGACTGAGTTAGGTTGCGAAAAATGGGAAATTTCGGTCTCTAGAACGATTTTCAAATTTTCGTTTCAGATGAACTCTTACTCTTCCGATTTTCCTGGTTAAAGAACTTAATCTCGCTTTATTTAATTTATTGCTGTATTACGAATTTGGTCCCAAAAATGCGACTGCTGGAGGGTTAACACACACACACACACACACACACACACACACACACACACACATATATATATATATATATATATATATATATATATATTATTTGAAGCGAAAAATTAACTCATGAACTGGGATTAAATCCGATACCTCTAGCTTTATACGCTTGAGCGCTACTCAGACTCCCCTTAGTATTTATATTCAAATAATATTTGCATACATTTCTAATAACAACATTTAAACTATGACATCGATATATAATTAATTATATTGGTCATGATCATTTTCAGTGATTACTAAATAAAGTCGGTAAATATCTGCAATTTGACAAAGATATATTAAAGAGCCTCTATAGGTTATTTCCTTCGGAATTCGCAAAAAAACTAATTCGGACCCCAAGATTAGGATTAGCTTACGAAATTCATATTATTTCCCCCAAAATATTCTATTAATCACGAAAAGAAAACTTTGTCAAAATTTCAATTCAGGTATAAATGGGAATACTAAAAGAACACTTAATTTAAAATCAATATTTTCTATTCAAAGTACAGTCCATCGCTGTGGTCACAACCTCTTACGGAATAGGTCCGATTTCGATACCTGATAGGGACAGGACTCCAATTTTTTTTTTTTGAGGGGGAAGCGTTTTTTCACCTATACAACAGTTATTATAATAAGTTCCAGTGTAAAATAATGGACAATTATTAGTTTTATATTCTTATTCGACAAATGTCAAGAACGTTTAACGCCCAAACCATCTCCGAACAGCATCTGACTATCATAATCTCATTACCATATTCGCAATGTTTAATATGAATCTGAATAAGTGATCTGCACCGTCTTGAACGCTGTGTTTCGAATGAATCCCTGAATCGAACTGATCACTCATTCGGGGAGGGCCACCATGTCCTTGTATGGTCAAAATGTATATCTGTGATCCAAAATTTAAATTCCCTCTCCCGACAGATCGAGTCACAGCATGACTAGGGGTGGCGTGTGGCATGTAAATTAACCTGTAAGTTGAGAGAGATGGAGAATGAAGAAGATATTAAAAATGTGTTATGCTTATAAGACAAATTAGAGTATTTAGTGAGATACGTAATATCATGATAGTTAATTGTAATCGTGGTCTGATCTACATGACTTTTGATCCATAAGAGTTTCAAAATCTGTTTTTCTAATTAAAAACTGTGAAACAACTCAATATCGGACTTTTTCATCCGGAATCAATCCTCTCCTAATCTGCCTGTCCAATCTCTTCCTTTTCCAGGTCTTCACACCCAGAGTATTATTTCCATTTTCATCCACAACATCGATTTTTTTTAATACTTGTGTCCAATAATGTTGCTTAGGACCTCCTTTGAATGCAGTAATTTCCCATTCGGTTAATATCTCAAAATCCCTGGTCTCTTCTAGCCTTTCGAGAATAATTACTAAAGAACGGATTTATAGGTAAATAAATATTTTCCATGCGTACATATTGGGATCCCAAATTGAGTTCATTGTAGGCCGTATGCCTACTTAATAAGCCTTCCAGAACAGATTACAACATATTTTATTTTATAAAAAATCCATTTATTTTAATGAAAATACATACTTGAAAACTTTTGTCAAATACACATTTGTCATCAATTTTTCAACAGTTTTCCAGTAGGTTCTTGGCTGCGTAGATATAAGCTCTCCATATCCCTCTCCTGAGCCAAGGTTTTGCAATCATTCCCTGTATAACTTACTTTCGTCAAATCATAGTTAATGTTATTCTCCCAACTTTTTCTTGGCCTACCTACTGAGGGGCTTTCCCTTTGGTTTTCCTACAATGAGTTTCCATGCCCCTCTTTCATTCCTCATGGTGCTGAATGTCCTGCCCATCGCAATCTTCGAGACTTAACTGTTCTTATTATATCTAGTTTGCCATAAAGATCATGTACCTCACTGTTATCTAGTATTTTCCATTTGCCTGTCTGTTCATCTCTCTTTGGTTCAAAAATTTTCCTAAGAACTTTATCCTCAAATACCCGTAATCTTACCTCCTCACTTGAAGTAAGAGTTCATTTCTCGCATCCATATGATACAACTGGGAGAATAACAATGTTATATATTTTCAGTTTAACATTTTTGTAGAGATTTTGGGACGACAAGACTCATTGAAGTGCATAATAGGATGCATTTCCAGAATTCAGCCGATGTTTAATTTATTTCTGCACTTGATTCCTGTCTGTAATTATTGTTCCTAGATATTTGAATTCAGCCACATTTCCCTATTGCAGTCTACTAGACTAAACTATTCTTATAACATCTGGTTTCCCATGAAGATCACTGTTATTTAGTTTTCTCCATTCACCTGTCTGTTAGTCTCTTACTTAAGTGTATTATCATCATTCATATTTATACCTAGAACTCTGCAGCATAAATGTTACTACAGGTATTTTTAAAGATATGTATATTTCTGTTTTATTGATTAGATAACAGGCCTGAGGTCTAGTTACAAGAAATGTATTGGTATTTTAAAACCCAGACATACAACACAAAACACCGTGGGTATGTCTTGTCAGGTTTACGGCTGCAGTAACTACAGACACCATTCATATCACTGTGGACATATTTCATTCTGTTTTTTTTTTTGTTCTTCCGCTATCGCACATACCGTCCACTGTAATTAGCACAACTTCTCTCTTATTTTGAAATTTTTGTTTCTGTTGTGCCATGTTAGTTTGCTTAATTACATGCGCGCTCTAATTGCGCTGTCAGATCTGCTCTTATTCCTTTTTGAACACTATCCCCTAATTACACACATTATGCTATTTTTCAAACAAAACAAAATCACACTCAAACTACGTTTATTTATGTAACCATTATATTTAATTTTTATTTTCAGACACTTTAATAAATAACATTAACCATGATTTGAGGGAAGTAGAATATATAGAGAAAGATTCAAAACATTAGCTCAGGTTAGAGATCTTATGTCCGCGCGGATATGAACCTACTGGTTCAATTTTCTCACTTAATATAAGTTTATCAATTGATCTAGTGTTTACTTGATGAAAATCCATTATTTATTTAATAAATAAAACTATCGAAATTAATGACTTTATCCAAAATTGGAATTTGAGAATAAAGTTCTTAGGAACATTTTTGGACCAAAGAGAGATGAACAGACAGGTGAATGGAGAAGATTGAATAAAAGTGAATTACGTGGCCTTTATAGGAAGCCAGATATAACGAGAACAGTTAAGTCTCATAGACTGCGATGAGCAGGACATGTGGCACGAATGGGAATTAAAGATGTGCATGGAAGCCTCTCGTAGGAGAACCAGAGGGAAATCACCCAGTTGGTAGAATCACCCAGTTGGTAGACCAAGAAAATGAGGTGGGAGAATAACATTAACCATGATTTGAGGGAAGTAGATTATACAGGGGATGATTGGAAAACATTAGCTCAGGATAGGGATATATGGAGAGTTTATGTCCGCGCGGCCATGAACTTACGGGTTCGTTAGTGCCAGTGAGTTAGTTAGTTATCCAAAATTGGAAAAGCAATATTAATGTAGGTATAAGAATGGACTGTTCTAAAATATTAAATGTTTTAATCTATGGTGACTATGTGGTTATTATTCAAGAAAATGAAAATAATTTGCAGTACTCTGTACATCAGTTAAATCAGTTATGCTAAGAGTATAATTTTAAAATAAAAAAAATAATGTAATTTTGGGGAAATTAACATATAAGATCAAACATCATAGATAAATGGTTTAGACGTGTAGAAAGAATGAATGTAAAAGATTACCAAAAGCAGCATTTAATTATAAGCCACGAGGTTCAAGAAATGTAGGAAGGCCAGTGAAAAGATAGACAGAACAACTGTGAGGCGAAACAGGCAATTTGCCTAGCCCGTGAAGTGAAGAAGAAGAAGAAGAAGAAACTATCACATTTTATAACTTCTTATTAATCATAGGATTTGTTGGATTTTCATCCTGTTCATTTCCAAAATCACTCCTCGGAGGAAGACGTATTGGATATGCATTCATTGTCTAACCTTATCTTAGCTGGTCTTCCTCTTGTTTTTCCGTCCACTGGTCTATCTTCTTTAGCTCTTTTTGCAAGTCGGTTGTCTTCCATTCTTTCTATATGACCCTTCCAATATTTTCGTCTATCTATAATAATAAACCCGCCATGAAAATGGGCTAGCAACCCATTTCAAGGTGTATCTTATACATTGCTCGCAGTCCCAAGGATCAAGCATCGGATCAACGACGGAAACAAAATACGAAAAACGGTCGGAAAAGGTCTACGATTTGGAAAAAATAAAAACATATTAAGAATTATGTCCTTGTTTAAAAGGAAAGAAGAAATAATACAAGAAATAAAAGAAAAATATGTAAAAAAAATGGTGTATGATCAGAAAAAAAAACAAAAGAAAGGAAAAGGTATGACAAAAATTGATGATTATATATTTATATGTCCACCGTTGTGGTCTCGAGGTAGCGTGCTGCCTTGTCATGTAGCGGGCTCGGGTTCGATCCCCGGTCGCGGCAGTTTTTCTGGGTGAGGTTTTTATCGGGGTCTTTCCTCACCTGTAAGACGAATGTCAGGAAAACGTTAAGGCCCAAACGGTCCCCGAAATCGTATGGCAATCATCATCATCATCATCCTTCACCGGTGTGGAAAGCAACGGGAAGCTACCACACCTACAATTCCCTAGTAAAGCTGTAAGCATAGCATGAAGTGCTATGATTGCAGTGAAGAACCTGCCTTCGGGCAGAATTACTATGGATCGATATTTATATACAGTGGCCAACCGAAAGAATGTAGAGCACAATCTGGAGTAGGCTACACACTTTATATGATTTTCATATATATTCATTTAATTCAAATTTATATTAATTTTATTTAACATTTGTAACAGCTGATTGGATACACTATATCTTCATACAATTTCTACGTGGCATTCTCTACTAATCCAAGGTATATTTGAGCTATAAACTATTTCAAATTTCATTAATTATGGATTTACAATCTTAAATGTTAAATACTGAAAAATTAGCATAATGTAACTATAATCGTTCTTAGCCGTCACATTTCAGCTGCTCTTGCAACTTGTAGATTTTATTTTATTACGACTAACATAAGCAATGTTCGTGCTGCGACAGCAGCGCCTTATCTCTCTGAATGACAGGACGGATATGACTGTGTGGGATAATTAAATAATCGTTGTAATTTTGAATCAATTAGCACTGAGATATGATAATGTAAATAGAATTCTATGTATCAAACATTGTGTTGCAAGTGAAGATAATGGCAGGAAGCTGATAGATGCAATGGAGCAGCGATGCATGTTTGTCGTGTGCAGTGGACCGGATGGAAGAAGTACTCTGACCTAGAAGTGCCCAACCTCCGGAACGCCATGGAACAATTCCCACTGCTCGCGTGTAAATTCTCACTCCCAAACTTTCTTCACAATATCATTCAGTTCTGAGAATATTGTTAATGGCACATCAATTTCAGCTACAATCTCTTGCTTATTTTCGCAGATTGTTTTTATTATTCACTAGCTAATACCCGGCGTGCGCTGCTACGCCCAAATAAATTATTTTTTTTATGTTTAGTTAAATAAGTAAAAGAAAAAAAAATATAAATTTATATGTAAGTATTTTCAGATACCCCGTGCTGATTACCTGGCGTTGCACAGTATAGTATTTTGAAAATGTAGCTGGACAAAATTATTTTGTCCCATATTTATGTGTTTTTAGGTAGTAAAATATAAATTAATAAATCTAAAACATATATTCTGAAAGTTTTAGACGTATAATCAAAAAATATAACATTTTTACAACCAAAAATACACATTAAAATTAATATAAAGTAAATAAAACAAAAGAACTATACGAAATTTAGTGCAATTAAGATTAGTTAGAATCACCATCAGATTCTTCAATACTCCGATAAGAGTCTTCAGTTCTGTATCAGATTCTTCAGAGTCTCTTTGTGCTACGTCTATTGGTATAACACGTTCAGCAGTTGGAGTTGTTACTTCTATGTAATAGCTCGTAAACCTCACGTTTAATTTTACCACTTTTTTTTTTGGAGCCGCATGCAAACTAGCAATAAAAGGATCTGATGAAATTAACAATCTATTCAATAAATCTCGGTTGGTATAAATTCTAGAAGTTTTTCTTGTGAAAAGTTCTCTAAATTTCCTATTGTGTTTGTTTCTTGCTTCTTGATCATCTTCGGACATTTGACAGATTGGTAAAACACACAAAGATATTATATCTTTCCATTAATTAAATTTTATGCACGCTTTCTGGCACTGGGTACCACGAATACTCCTTAATATACAATTCTCTTGTTACCTTGGAGAATTCATGGAATTTGTCAATATTTATGAAATACTCACTATGTATGGTCTCTAATATGACATGGAAGCGTTTTATAAGTTCAACATTGACACCAGTTATTTCTGCAGACTTTTCCGCATTTCGGAGCTGTGTTTCCATCATTAGTGTTTCCGGTTTGCTGTTTTGGCATATCTACTATAAGACCCAATTCGCTTCTAAACTTAACTTGCATGTATTTCTTTTTTCAGCCACTTTCGTTTCATTTTCGGTTCCCCTAGCCTGTCATGTTTTTATATCCAGACGGTAAGATATGTGCAAGATGCATTGCAATAATCTAATTCAAGAATAGAGAGGTGACATGCCCAGAGATAGAAATTCACTTCTAACCGTTTTTTTCTAAAATAAGCTCCTCATTATTCAAGTGACTCGGTTTGGTACCACAAATGTACCATTTTTGTGTGGATGCACATGAAGATACTACATTACAAATTTTGCTGTCTATCACGCAGAATATGAATGTTGGCTTTGCCAATACTTCCATGTCATTTACAATAATTTTAGGAGGCACCAATGATGTAGCTTGTTCTTTGATTTTGTCAACTTCGTTCACAATAGTATTTGCAGTTTCTTTGGCAAACACAAACTTATGGGTCGGCAATATCTAGTTGATGACGTCGAAGAGTTTTGTCATGCAATTTGTTTGTTACTTTGGCCAATCATTGCATATATTTGTATTGGCACCATTGAAGTGTTGAATAAACTTTCATCACTAGAATGTGATTCAGAAAATTTTTGTTTGTACCGGTTATGTTCTACTCCATGATAACCCTATTTCACAATAATATCGAGGTTTTCCAAGTCTTTTATCGTTTTCAGGACCTCTTCTTGCACTTTGCATAATCCTAATATGGTATGATCCATTAAAGATTGAAGTTTAACCTCAGAATATGTTTCTGTAACAATAACTTCACTTGGATAACACAACTGTTTTGCCGCTTTCACTTTGTATTATAGTGGATACAGATTTTTTAAAATTAATTTTGTTTGCCTCGCGTATGATACCATATTGGTGTGTCGACAGATTTATATCAACCATTAATGCCAGAGCTTGGTCATTCGAAAGCCCAACTTGCTTTGGACTGATTAAATACCTCCGTGCTTTTTTGTTCCCGTACCTCTTCTGGGTGAAAACTGGCAAAGCTCTTTAACAATATAAAAATTATATTAGAGTGAGAAAAAAAAAAGATAATTGGTGAGAGTGAGTGAAAATAGTTTTTTTTTCAGCTAGATTTCATATCTGACCCACTGTGCACCGGTCCCATACTGGCCAAAATTCCACGAGAAAAATTTCTTCCCCCATGGAGACTCGAACCAGCGTAGGTATCGTAGTTCTGCGCCAAAACGTCTTGCCTTAACCACTCGGCTACGGTGCGGGACTCTTGGTTCAAAGAAAGATAAAAATGGTTGTTGTGAGTTATCCGTAAGAGAGAAACATGTCGCGGACTTTTTTGTAGAGCTTTTTGAGTTATTCAATTCTGTGTACATTCATTAATGTTGTGTATTTGTTATGGTTTAGGCAGCATAAGTTATTTAAGCATCCAAAGATATACTTTTTTCACATTAGAACTGTACCCTCTTTTGCAGATAAGTTAAGAACCGTCATATAACAGCTAGATTTCATTTTCAATAATGAAGACGAAAGGTTAACCCGAATGGGTATTATTCTCTTGGTATCAATGAAAGACAAAAATGTTTATTGTTTATTGTTTACCCGTAAGAGATAAACATATGCTGTCGCGGACTTTTTTGTAGAACTTTTTTTAGATGTATAATTCTGTGTACATTAATGTTGTGTAATTCTTATGGTTTAGGCAGCGTAAGCCAATTAAGAGTCCAAAGAGCTATTGTTGGTTGTAAAATAAATGTTGTTTGAATTCTACTTTTTTCACGTTTTCCACTACAAAGGGCGATTTTAAGGGTGTAGGAGTTGAGTATCACAACTCTCTTATAGCCTATATTCATCCCGTGAATCTCCTGAACATTTTGTAAAAAAACCCCATCACAATCGGATCAACGGTATGGCCGCGCATAAAGTACGAACAAACAAACAAACAAACAAACAAACAAATATACAAACAAACAATTTTTATATATAAGAAGATGTGTGTGTGTGTATATATATATATATATATATATATATAATAGTATATTTTTAGACGCTTTAACTTTATAAACTAATATCTAATATAGAATCATTGGCTCTATGTACGTAAAATGCTGTATGCTCTATGTTGAAAATCACGTGTATTCTGTAAAATTCCACTGATTTTCACTTTTATATTTTCTGATTATCTGGCGTACGCTACAAGCCGTAATGTCGAGGGATCGAGTCCCGGTGGAATTGGGATTTTCAAACTGACCCAAATCTTCTGGCGGCACCACGGTCCTGACATCGACTCAGTCTATAACGCTTTCTCTGGGTGTAAAGGCGGCTGAGCTACAACCCGGACTGGCATGAAGTGCCAATTATATATAGCTCTGTAAAAACTAGGAGGTTTCACCTCCTACTACCTCAAGGGCCTCTTATGGCCTATATTGAAATAACTTTATTTTATTTGACGCGGCGTTTCCCGGATACTTATCCCAATCTTCTTCTCAACAATTAATTAGTTTAGACAGCTCGATACTAAATTCGATCATTTTGAACATTTCATTTTTTGTCCCTTCTCTCTTTCTGCCGGAGGAGGGGGTCTGAAAACTTCGACATGAACGGACTCAGTTTTTTGAAGATCGTGCTGCTCTCCTCAATAAATCAATTTCCATCGATATACGTTTTGTTTAATTTCCATACTTCGGCTCCATATGTGCTATTGAATTCTATATATGTAACTTATTTTTTCTGGTTATATATACGTACGTTCCATGGCATACCATTTGTTACTTCGTTATGGTAATAACAATAATAATAATAAAAATAATAATAATAAAAATAATAATAAAAATAATAAAAATAATAATAATAAAAATAATAAAAATAATAAAAATAATAATAATAAAAATAATAATAATAAAAATAATAATAATAAAAATAATAAAAATAATAATAATAATAATAATAATAATAATAAAATAATAATAATAATAATAATAATAATAATAATAATAATAATAATAATAATAATAATAATAATAATAATAATAATAATAATAATAATACAATGTTAGATTTTCCTTGACTCAGAAAACAATTTCCATATAAGAGCACACCCATGTAGCACTTTTTTCTAGAGGTAAAATAAATTAAATACGATAGGAAAGGCTAGTTTCCATTATCTTCCAACCGTCCACTGTCGCCCGTTGCCAGGGAAGGGCCATTGTGGTCTCACAACAGATTTTTCCCCCTCAGTATTGAGCGGATAATATGAGCTATCACTGGGGAGATTCTATTCATGTGAGGAATTTATTTTTAGCTCCTGAAATGGGATAAAATATCTCTCATGAACTTTGAATCATTTAGTGCTGCGAGTAGAAATAAAGTGGATTTTGTTAAAATACTCCACCACGCTAGCTCATGTGGTAGAATGTGCCTCTCACAAACTGACTCCCGATGTCGTTTCAATTTCCAATATTAAATATCTAAAAAAAAAAGTAATATATTGTAAAGTCTTTTGAATTAAACCATTATTTTATTCTTTGGCTACCTCTTTAACTTCTTGTCTTGGAATAACAATTCCAGACACGTTAGCTCTGACGCCGGATATCTGTAATATCCTATATTTTTTTCTCTAGTCATAACATCGACAGACTTAAATGCCCAAATACAGTTCCCAATTTCACATTAACTCAATTTTTAACCGGACATGAAAAATTTCAGACATTTTTATGTAAATTTAAAATATCAAATGCATTTTGTAAATGTGGAGAAGAAATTCAGACAGCCAAACATGTTTCATTTAATTATCTAATGTCGTGGTTTAAATGTTACAAACTTGAATTATATTAGAACATTAACGAAAAGGAATATTCCAGTCCTGTTCATCACATTCTCATCATCAAAAAAGTTATAATAATTACTTTACTTCTTTCGTAAATAGTATTCATTCACAAATATAAGTTAATTTTCTCTGTTCATCTTTGTTATAATATTCTTATGTAATTTAACTTTGTTCTATTGTTTTATGTTAATTTACTTCATAATATTACAAAATTAAAACAAACCCTAAATAATTTTATGGGACGGTATTGAATAAAAAAAATTATCATTACGTCAAAACTAGATCACAGGTCAAATAAAAATTAAATAGAGAATTATCACAAACTATCTCATTATTCGTCTTCATTCACTGTCCCAATTTTTCATTATTGGAATTTGCTCAGCGCAAATCAAGAACTGCCGGTTAATAACCTTTATACATCAAAATTCAACATTGTTTCTTTAAAATAATCTATTTTAGTGTCCGATGATATAGTAATAACACACATTAGTTGATAAATCACCTGCTTAGAAACAGGTGATTCTAACACCAATTTCAACCTTTTTTTAGGACAGCTCAATTATGTCTTAGATACTATCCAATTCACAATAATAGTACTGGTTTCAGGAAAGAGGTTCTGCACTTTCTTGCCACAAAAATTTTCATATTATGTGTTAAACTGATGAAGGAGATGAGTTTTAACATCATGGATAAAAAAGAGAGTTTCTTTAAGTAGAATAGAACAATCTTGGTCTAAGAAGATAAATTATAAATTATTTTGGAGGACTACAGGAAACACACTACTAGATCACAAAAAAAAATGAAGACATCTTAGAAGAATTACACATGGAACCTTTAGAAAACAAAATTTCTGATTATAAGTCAAGATGGATGCAACATGTTCATCGAATGGAAGATCACAGAATATCCAAACAAATGTTAAGATATCAACCTGCAGGAAGAAGAAGACCAGGACGTCCACTCAAAAGACTTTTGGATGGTGTTTCTCTTGAGGCCGAAACAGGTCAACAAATGACCTAAATTCATGAATGTACTATGATGATGATGATGATGATGATTTTATACATATAAGCGAAACATGGACTCTTACTTTAAGGGAGGAAAGGAGATTACGAGTATTTGAGAATAAAGTTCTTAGGAACATTTTTGGACCAAAAAGAGATGAACAGACAGGCGAATGGAGAAGACTTCATAACACTGAACTGTATGGTCTTTATAGGAAGCCAAATATAGTAAGAATACTTAAGTCTCGTAGACTGCGATGGGCGGAACTTCTAGCACGAATGGGACACGTGTATGGAAGCTTCTTGTAGGAAAACCAGAGTGAAAACGCCGAGTTGGTAGACCAAGAATGAGGTGGGAGAATAACATTAACTATGATTTGAGAGAAGTAGATTATACAGGGAATGGTTGGAAAACATTAGCTCAGGGTAGGGATGTATGGAGAGCTTAAGTCCGCGCAACCATGAATCTACGGGTTCGATAGAGCCAGTGAGTTAGTTAGTTAATTCATAACTACTGTATTATTATTAAAAATATTATTTTTATTTTAAGACCTTTTCATGTTAGTAGTATTTAGTATTAATTCGACTGTTGTTTAGAGCGAATAACTGATTGTTCGTGCATTATACCACCTCACATAGGGTTGCCAGGTGTTCAGGGCCTAAATAAGGGACAAAGTTTCAGTAACTCAAAATTGTAATCGCAAGATGGAAACGAAGGAAGAGTGGTATTTTAATTATATTCAAGACAATTTTTAACCATCACATTAATGTTGATGAACTCTGAAATTCAAATCAGTGCTTCGAAAGTTGTATAATTTTTTGCCGTGTTAATTAAAAACAATCTGATATATGAATACATTAAGGTAGATGTTTTGTGTGACATACAGTTTTACACTTATATTTTTTTACGAACATGTTATTTCTATAAAATAAATGTGATGTGTATTTTTCATTGCTACTAACTTATGAATCCTACACAATTAAGAATCCATCATACAACTCATCAATATTAATCTGAGATTCAGCATTTAGATCTATACGTGACACTAATTTAGTTATTTCATTAAAAGTAAGAAGTGTTTTCAATCTATAATTGACATTCTGAAGAAAGTATTTAGTCTGAAAAATCAGACTTTTTATCAATAAATAAATGAACGCTTTAAGGCAAAATATAAAAAAAATTAAAACTTACTTACTTACTCACTCACTGGCACTATCGAACCCGTAGGTTCATGGCCGCGCGGACATAAACTCTCCATACATCCCTATCCTGAGCTAATGCTTTGCAATCATTCCCTGTATAATCTACTTCCCTCAAATCATAGTTAATGTTGTTCTCCCACCTCATTCTTGGTCTACCAACTGGGCGTTTTCCTTCTGGCTTTCCTACAAGAAGTTTCCATGCACGTCTTTCATTCCCCATACGCGCAACATGTCCTTCCCATCGCAGTCTACGAGACTTAACTGTTCTTATTATATCTGGCTTCCTATAAAGACCATGTAGTTGATTGTTATGTAGTCTTCTCCATTCACCTGTCTGTTCATCTCTCTTTGGTCCAAAAATTTTCCTAAGAACTTTATTCTCAAATACTCGCAATCTCCTTTCCTCCCTTAAAGTAAGAGTCCATGTTTCGTACCCATATAACACTCACTGGTAGAATGATAGTTTTATTTATTGTCAGCTTAACGTTTTTTGAAAGGAGTTGGGACATCAAAAGTCTCTGTAATGCATAATAGCACCCATTTCCAGAATTGAGCCTATGTTTAATTTCTTTGTGCATCTCATTAATATTTGTGATTATTGTTCCTAGGTATTTGAATTCAGCCACTTCCTCAAAATTTCCCTCATTTGTCCTTAGCTGTCCATTTCCATTATATACTGAATTTCTACGTGTGACCATATATTTAGTTTTATTGATATTTACTTCCAGTCCCAATTTCTTAGTGTTACTCAATAGTGTGTGCGTGTTGGCCTTTAGTATCGCCTCGCTATCGGCCAGTAGTACTACATCATCAGCATAAACTAACAGCTTATTAATACCATTCAGTTGTAAGTCTTCCTCATTCTCTAAAGATTTAATGGCATGCTCTAGTACAAAATTAAATAGTAGAGGAGATAGTGCATCTCCTTGCTTCAACCCATTCTGGATTTCAAAAGTGTCTGAAAACTGTTTGCCTACACGCACCCTACTCTTTGAGCCATTTAGACACATTCGTATAAGTCTAACTAACTTTTTAGGAATTCCGAACTCCAGCAGGATACTATATATACTTCTCCCTCTTAATTGAATCATATGCTTTTTTGAAGTCTACATATAGTTGATGTACTGTACCATTATATTCCCATTTCTTTTCTAAAATCTGTCTTATACTAAACATCTGATCTGTTGTAGACCTGTTTCTTCTAAATGCACATTGATGATCTCCTAGAATGTCATCAATATAGGGAGTAAGTCTGCTTACTAATATATTTGTTAGAATTTTGTACGAAGTTGAAAGTAATGAGATGCCCCTGTAGTTGTTGCAATCAGTTTTATCTACTTTCTTATAAATTGGTAAGATAATTGATTCCTTCCATTCATCTGGAAGAGCTTCTTTTTCCCAAATCATACTAAGCAACCAACGTATCTTGTCCATAATTTTTTCCCCTTATTTTATCAGTTCTGCCTTTAATTTGTTTTACTAGCCTATCCATTATTCGGAACAATTGGATAGGAGCAGTAGAATTGCTCTGTAGCTGCTTACTAACATTTACACAAACTTTACATGTGTTAAATAAAAAAATGAAGGATATTAATTACATCACTTTTCTCATAATCTTTAATGTCACTCCCATTGTAGTAACTGATTAACAAAAGTGTCTCAATTGTTTTTAGATATTGAGACAAACTGTGGAAATACGAAATGATAGTTGGTCAAGAATTAATCATTCTATCTACAACACTGGACGTACAGTTAATCAAGTTGTTTTGTGTTTGATCAGTTCTTGCAAGCCTAAATCTACGAATGAAAATACTTTTTCAACGCTTCTATGCGAACAACAGAACTAGAAAAATACGAATATAACTTTAGAACCATCTAACTCTAAACAATCTAAAGTATAGTGAAAATCAAATATTTACGATGTGTACTGGACAATCTAACTATTTTTTTCTTCGATAATGTAAAATCGGAATATTTCTTCCCGAAATTCGTATTCGTGTGGTCGCTCAATATGCGTAACAACTTTATAAAAAAAGGCTTAGCTAATGATAATTTAACACAATCATATATAGCTTGTGCAATTTCATATAATTCCTCCATAAAAATTTAAGTTCCTCACACAGATTTTTTTTCTTTCAGTAAAACATCATACACATATAGGATGAAGATTCCTGTTTCCTTTGTTTATAGTATCAGTACAAACTGAGGAAATTTTCACTTTTATAGTCACTAAAACATAGGTCTCAGATTGTTGTGAAAGGGGTTCGCGAGTCGAAAAAGGTTGGGGACCGCTCGTCTGTACCTATTAAGTATCATTAATAAATTTATAGATAATTCATAATTGTTATTATATGTAAATTTAACCCTGGTGAAGTGAAAGAGAAGACTCCATCAGGTAACATAAAAAATGAAAAAAACGAAGAAGAAATATTGGGCGCCCCATAACTAGATGGAAGGATACGATCTCTTGATGTGTAAACAGGCCTATGGCGTAGAAGAAGAAGAAATTTAGAAAGGCTTAGTTCTGGCATGGTAGAAAAAGGTTCGAAAAGGCTGAGCTAGACGTTGAAGCGTACGATAAAGGGAGTTTAAATCTGATAGATAAGCTATTGAAACCAGGAGTAAAAATAAAACAAGAAAAATGAAAAGCTGTAAATTATATAAACATGAATAAAATTGCGTTTAAACATTGAGGAGACTTGAAAAGGAGTAGTTGTAAAACATGATCACAGTTTAATACAAGAATCTTCGCACCTTTATTATGAATGAAGTAAAGAGGGTACGGTGCGAAGGAGCTAATGACATTCGCAGCTACTATCAGTGCAAGCAAAGAAAATGATATCTTTGTGAAAACGACTCATCCATCATCATCTTCATACATTAGCAAACCCTCCTGCTCGCAGCTAACTCAATTTCACAACACATACTCTACAAAGCACGAGTTCTCTAAACTTTAGATATTATATTTCTCGCGTTCTACTTTCCAACATGCTACAAAAACTAACTTATCTAATAATATTATCACGAAAAATGTAAAAACCACAACATCTGAAAGAAAACAAACTGTATTTTCTGAGAAGTTGTTTAAAATGCTATACTATACCCACTTTAAAGAATAAATTGACATTATTTCTGAAAGTTCTAATTTAATGTTACTTTTAACGAATTCAAAAGAAATGAGGATATTTAGGTTATTCACTGGGAAAGTTTTTGAAAAAAAAATACAATCTTCTTCTTCTTCTTCTTCATAATTTGTAGGATCGTGATCCTGTTTATTTCCAAAATCACTCCTTGGAGGAAGACGTATTGGATGTGCATTCGCTGTCTATCCATCTCTGTCCATTGGTCTATCTTCTTTAGCTCTTTTTGCAAGTCGGTTATCTTCCATTCTTTCTATATGACCTTTCCAATATGTTCGTCTATCTATAATAAATTTGGTTATGTCTTGAATTTGACATTTGTCTCCAATTTCTGTGTTATCCCCTGAATAGTTCTTAAGTTCTTCATTTCACATGTGTTTATTATTTGTTTAGTTTTTGTTGTATCACCCTAGTTTCTATTCCATATACAATAACTGGTCGAACTATCGTTTCGAATATGCTGATTTTGCTTTCTATTGACATGTGTTTGTTGCGCCATATTAAATATTTCATATATCCTGTTATTTGTGCTGCTCTATTAGCTTGTTTCTTTGCTTCTTTTATTAAATGTTTATTTAGTGTTTGTTATTAATACACCAAAATAATTAAATTCTGATACTTGTTCAGATAATTGATGTTTATAATCAATACTTCTAAAATCGCCGCGCCGTTGAGGTAATGTAGTAAAGTGTTAAAATGTTAAATAGCCTATGGTTTTAAATGCTTGACGAAGTTTTTTAAATAGAAATTCATTTTAGTTGAGGACGACTGATATAGCAGGTAATTAATGTGATATTTTAACATTTTACTAAATGTTTACAGAACTTCATCGATCATAGCCTATCTAGTGGACACCGAAAATTACCAAGACCAAATTTTATATAAATAGAGACAAAATAGGCCTATATAACCGGCAACGCTCTAGCGACCGCATTTCAGGTTTTGTCAATATAAAACTTGGCATATAGCAATAAAATAAAAAAGTAAGTTCGAGTTCGTTAACCAGCAAAATCGGAACATTTAGGAGTAGGATTTCATCTGAAACAAACGTTTAGCGGTCGCAAATTTGGATTCTTCCCACTATATGCTATTGGAATAAAACGAGGGAGGCATATTACTAATTACTAATTACTTTCTTCTGCATTATTCGTTATAATGCATTACATTATTTGGTTTATATTATTTTATGTAAATCTTTCTCCATTACATTAATTCTTTTGTTAGAATAAGTCTTATTCCCAATATATTATTTTTTTATTTCTGTGTGTCTTAATTTATGTAAAAATGAAACTGGCCTCTAACTTTAAATGTATATATTCTATTTATATTATTCATGTAACTGAACTGCGCCCGAGCACGAGCACTTGCTCATCCGAGTGTCAATACTCTATATAACATTTATTTGTAAATAAAATTTATTTTTATTCTTATTCCCTAAATAGGGGGCACGCCGTAGCGTAGTGGTTAAGGCACTGCGCTATAAGCCGGAGGGTCGAGGGTTCAAGTCCCGTTGGGGTCAGGATTTTTAAACTGACCCAAACCCTCTGGCGGCACTATGGCCCTGGGGTCGACTCAGCTTCTAACTGAAATGTGTACCAGACGCTAGTTCTGGGGTAAAGGCGGCCGTCACGAAGGGCTGACAACCCGGCTGACATAAAGTGCCGATTTTCTAGAAAAAGTGGGAGCCTTAACCTCCTACTACCCCAAGGGCCTCCGGGCCTGTTGTGGGATCACTTTACTTTTTTATTCCCTAAATATCAGCGAAATCTAACCATTAGTACTGCGAATTTACTGAAACTCGAAATTAAAGAAATCCTTGTAGCAGCTGTAATTATTGTCCCTACTTAAAGTAGGACCAAACTTTTAAATCTTCTACTTGAAGGTCGTTTTCCTGCATAGAGAAACTTCGAATAGAGGGGAAACTGAGTACAGTGACATCTAAAAAATTTCGGTCGTTTACGATGAACTACAATGAGCAAACTACAATGGTAGCGCTGTTTCGTAGTAACAGAATATGTAACTAAATAAAACAAATGCAAGGCACACGGCGTCGTTCACGGCGTGTTTAACGGTGTTCACTCGGGATTATGGGAAGTTAGCCATTTTGTAAATTTAAATTTTTAACTGCTATCCTTTCGTTCTATGTAGACGGTACTGTAAATTATCGAAAGTTAAAATCATTACTTAGATTTTATTTACTCTAATTTGTAAGTAAATTCAAGCTTGTTTACATTTTTAATGTGAATCTATTTTCAAAGATAAACCTACTAGAAGTGATAAAATTCTAAGATTTGTTAGGTTAGGAAGAGTGATGTTAGTGTACAGCCATTTCTAATAAACATTTTAAAAATGTGACTTTATAATGGACAGATGTACGACATGGCTAAGGTTATTTAATAAATATTGTATAAAATATGTATGTGAGAATGACGGGGTAGGTCAATTGTACATATTTATTAAAAGAGCTCATAATGCACGTTTTAAAATTTTAATAAACGAAAATAAATAAACATGTTTTATTTATTTCCATTCTTCCTTTCTGTTAAAATTAAAGAAAATCTGTGGGTCTGAGAGACTGGGTGTACATAATTCCACAATTTAAGATTAATTAATATGTTATTTATTCCTATAAAAGTTAAATTCCATGATTATTCACCAGATGACGTTATATAATTATAATTCATAATTTTACCACCAGGCGGTGCTGAATTTCATATTAGTACCAAAAAAAGAACCGAAAAAATTTAGGTGTCGTTAGTTGTATTACACTAGCGCCGCCTGTGGCATGTACGCGCAACTCGTCCACTTTCTGCTCTGGTACTCTGTGGTTTTCCTGTATTGTCCGAGAAGCCAGAGGGGGGGGGAGGGAGGAGGGAAGAGAGAAAATGGTTTGTAGTTATTTTCAAAACTAAATATATGTTCACACATAGAAATGCGTTATATATTGGAAATGGACTACTAATGACTAATGAATGAAATATTGAAGAAGTGACTGATTTCAAATACCTAGGAACAATAATTACAAATAGGAGTGGGATGCACAAATCAATTAAACATAGGCTAAATTCTGGAAATGCGTGCTATTATGCATTACAGGGACTCTTGTCGTTCCTACACCTTTCAAAAAACTTTAAACTGAAAATATATAAAACAGTTATTCTCCCAGTTATATTATATGGATGTGAAACATGGACTCTTACTTTAAGGGAGGAAAGAAGATTACGGGTATTTGAGAATAAAGCCATCATCATCACTCCAGGGATTAGGCAATTGCCCGTTCCGACTTCATAATGCATCAGCCGAACGTCTTCTAGGTCTTCCAACATCACGTCTTCCTCTTGCTTGATAATTTCTTGCTAACAATGGATATCTCTCCTTACTCATTCCATCCATATGATCAATCCATTTCTGTCTAATTCGTGACCTTATTCAATAAAGGCTGTACTTTCAATTCTTCTCTTATATCCTCATTTCTTATTCTATCAAGTCTTGTACATCCTTTAACTTGGCTTAGGAACCTCATCTCCGCCGTCTGTATTCTATCCTTCTGTTTTTTTATTGGAGCCCAAGATTCACATCCATAAAATATTGTGGGAACCGCCATAACATTATACATTTTTATCTTGGTTTCTTTTCTAATTTTATTTCTGAATGTTCTCTGTATTTATCTATATTTGGTTCGTCTTCCGGGCTTATAGGCCGTGGTCCGGTTGTCTTCATACTCTGAAGACAACCGGACCACGGCCTATAAGCCCGGAAGGCGAACCAAATATGGATCAAGACGCAAGCCGTGAAAGCCTACAATTATAGTTCTCTGTATTGTTCCACACACCGTCTGAAATTTATTTATTTTGGAGTCAATATCTCTTTCCACATTGTAGCCAACATCACAGCCCAAATATTTGAAACTAGACACCTGTTCTATACTTTGATTTTCTAAAATAATTTTGGATCTCACTGGATCTCTTCCTCTAAAAGCCATGGTCTTCGTTTTCCTCACAGAAATCTTTAGATCATATAATTTACATATTTCATTTAATGCATGCATAGATTTCTGTAAGTCGTCTTCATTTTTCTGTATTATTATTATATCGTCAGCAAATAGAAGATTATTTATGCACACTTTATTATCTATTCTTATTCCTGGATTCACTAAAACTTTCCATTTATTTAAAATATCGTCTATATATATATATATTAAACAAAGTGGGTGATAAACTACATCCTTGTCGTAATCCAGTATTTGTTTTGATTGTATCTGTTCTTTTGAATCCGGTATCTATAATTATATTTGTGTCTTCATATAATTTCTTTATTGTTTCAACAAGGCACAGCGGGTATCCTTTCATTCGTAATATTTCTCATAATTTTTGTCTGTTAACTCGATCGAAGGCCTTATCCAAATCTATAAATCCTATGTGAGTTTCTAAGTTATGTTCTCTTCTCTTTTCTATGAGTTGTTTCAGTGTAAAGACATTGTCTATACATGACCTTCCGTTTCTGAATCCACTTTGATTTTCATTTATTATTACTTCTGTTATGTTTCTCAATCTATTATTTATTATTTTCGTATATATCTTGTAGCCAGTATTCATTAAGCTAATCCCTCTGTAATTCTCGCAATTTCTCCGGTCTCCTCTTTTAAATATATTCTTCACAATTTCTGTTTTCCAAGTGGTTGGAATCTCATAGGTCTGCCAACTTATATTAATTAAATGAAGTATTCGTAGTTTACACAATATTCCACTATATTTGATTAACTCCATATTTATGTTATCTAATCCTGTTGCTTTCCTATTCTTAGTGGTTTTCAGAGCCATTTCTAATTCATTTATGTCTATTACATCAATATTTTCCACTTTTATTTATTCCTCGTTGTTCTCTTTTCCTTCAATTTCCTCCTTTTTCCAAAATGTTTGATAATGTTGTGTCCATTCTTGTTCTGGGATTATATTGAATCTGGCAGAATCTTTCTCAGTCTGATTTAGATGTTTCACATATTTCTTGTCGTCATATCATGTTCTACTGCGCTTATAAATGTATCCCATGACTCCTGATGGGCTTTTCTTATAATGCTTTTAGCAATTCTCCTTTTCATTTTATATTCTTCGTAAGATTCTTCTGTTTTCAGTCGTAAGTATGTATGATATGCTTTTTGTTTTTCATTCACTGAATTTTGTATATTCGCATTCCAAGTTCTCAAACCCTTCCTATATAAAGTTCTTTAAAAAAATGGGCCAAAAAGAGATGAACAGACGGGTGAATGGAAAAAACTACATAATAGTGAGCTGCATTGTATGTATAACAAAAACAGAAGTCTCATAGAATGCGATGGGCAGGGCATGTGGCACGAATAGGGTTTGAAAGACGTGCATGGAAGCTTCTTGTAGGAAAATCAGAGGGAAAACACCAGTTGGTAGACCAAGAATGAGGTGGGAGAATAACATTATCCATGATTTGAGGGAAATAGATTATACAAGGAATGATTGGAAAACATTAGTTCAGGATAGGGATGTATGGAGAGCTTATGTCCGCTCGGCCATGAACCTACGGATTCATAGAGCCAGTGAATGAGTTAGTTATTTTCAAAATCTGAGAATAAGATTAATTTATAATATAAGGTGAAATATGAATATGTTGATCTATTTATGAAAATGTTGTTCAACGTAATACCTTAAACATCGTTTAACTAAATTGTAATATCTTAAACATAATTTATACAAATTGTAATACCTTAAACACAGTCCTTGGAAAGTCCTCGTTGTAGGATAAGGTTCCTACATTTATAGACAAGCAGCACGATATTCCAGCTAGATTGCCAGACGTGCGTGACGGCCACCTTGACTTCCAGAACATGCGTCTGGTACTCTTTCCATCTGATGATAAGTGTTGTTGCATTTAGTAGCAAAATTATTATAATAGAGTAAATGAAGATTTTAGTATCTGTACATGGGACAGAGGGGGCACGATGGGGAAGTACTACACGACAACATTAACTTTCGATGCGGGAAAAGTTAGAACTAAAAGAATTTGGTAAGAGTGAGTAAAGGGTGGAGGTAGTAGACCCTTCTCTTAGGTTGCAGTGACAGTGTTTACTTTCCGCTAGGTATAGTCAGTTGTTAATGACAATGTCAAGAGAGAAAGTTAGACCTTGATATTGACAGTGAAGGTCGTGAAAGTATTAAGACAGTTATCGACTTTTGCGATGAGGAGAAAATAAAGGGGGGATTGAAAATTCCTACTCTGAATGCAATAAAACGTGCGGCACAAGCAACCGGAAAATCAGAGGCCACAATATGCAAGATTCGTGCCACATGTCTTCCCCATCGCAATCTACGAGACTTAACTGTTCTTATTATACCTGGGTTCCTATAAAGACCATGTAGATAACTGTTATTCAGTCTTCTCCATTCACCTGTCTGTTCATCTCTCTTTGGTCCAAAACTTTTCCTAAGAACTTATTCTCAAATACTCGTAATCTCCTTTCCTCCCTTCAAGTAAGAGTCAATGTTTCGCATCCATATAATATGACTGCTAGAATAATAGTTTTTTATATTTCCAGTTTAACGTTTTTTGAAAGGAGTTGGGACGTCGAATGTCTCTGTAATGCATAATAGCACGCATTTACAAAATTGAGTCTATGTTTAATTTCGTTGTGCATCTCATTCCTATTTGTGATTATTGTTCCTAGGATAATAATAATAATAATAATAATAATTATTATTATTATTATTATTATAATGATGATAATAATAATAATGATAATAATAATAATCCATAGTGATTCTGCCCGAGGGCTGGTCTTTTACTGCAATCATAGCATTTTCATGCTATGATTTGCAGCTTTATTAGGGAATTATAGATGTGGTAGCTTCCCGTTGTTTTCCACACCGGTGAAAATGATGATGATGATAAGGATGATGATGATGGCCGAATGATTTTCGGGTACCGTTGGACCCTAACCTTCCTGACATTTGTCTTACAGGTGAGGAAAAACCCCGAAAAAATCTTCACTCAGGAGCTGTTCCGACAGGGAATCAAACGCGGTCTCGCTGCGTGACAAGGCAGTATGCTACTTCGAGACCACAACAACAACAATAATAATAATAATAATAATAATACCTCCATTTTAACTTGAAACAAATACAATATATGAATACCTAATGCTCCAGTAATGTTATTTTCCTACAACATTTAAGTCTGACAGACAATAGCTAGAAATCAGTACTGATATAATTTCTTTGTACGTCTCAATAATCAGAGACCCATAGGCATACAAATTTCGACGATCTTTAATTAACTTCATCTCCTATTTCAAAGAGGCCTACCACTATATTTTGCCACTGATTATACCACTTGCCCAGTCATTCGCTTGTACTGTCGGTGGAAGGAGACACTCTTCCCCTCTTCAACACTAGCGCCATTGCTTCCCCTCACCGGCTAAAAAGTTAATGCGGTCGTGTAATAGCTTAGTAGGTTTAGGCAATTCGCTACAGGCAGGAAGTTCGACTCCTGGTGGCACCATAGACCTGGGTTCGATTCGACCTCTAATGGAAATGACTACCAGACATGTTCTGGGGTTATATGCGACTGTCACACAGGGCTGACAACTCGGCTGCCGATAGTCTACAAAATAATATTATCACAAGGTCCTTCTTAGGGCTATAGTGGGATCACTTTACTTTTGTCCCGCGCCGTAGTCGAGTGACTTAAAGCATGATGCCTTAGTGCAGAGCTTCGTTGGTTCTAGTCCTCGTGGGGGAAGAATTTTTTTTCATGGAATTTCGACCAGTATTTGGGACCGGGGCTCACCAAGCTTCTTAAGTAATTTGGGTAGCTAAAGTATCTAGCGGCTCCAGGTTGAGAGAACTAGCTATAACGGCTAAGCGATCTAATATGCTGACCACATGCCACCCATAAACTGGTTGGATGACCATTCCCTCTGTGATTAACACATGAGGATATGAGTGTATGGGAGAGTGCAGCCATATGAGGAGACGGTTATTCATTGGTCTAGATTTTTATCTTACCGTCATGCGCAGTTAGCCGTTCTTCGTGGAGGCTAGGATTTGAAATTAATTGTCACATTGAGTCAAAATGTTTAAAAGAAATAAATATTGTTGAACAGAGACATTAATATACTCTAGGCCTAATATGACTGAATTATTTAGATTTTTATCGGTGTATAGCAATAAAATTAAATAGTTTATACTGAATTTATTTACACATCCATATATTTTGCTTGTGTAAGGCATGTCGGACAGGAACAAATATGTATTAGGTTATTAGTATTAACTAAGTATTACTATTAATATAAAATATAACTATAGATAAAATGATAGCGTTTGTTGGCACGTTCCCACTTTTCACGAATTCGGAAGGAATGAAGCTATTGAGGCTGTTCTCGTAAAAATATTTTTTTTTTCAAAAATTGTTAAATATCTTCATCGTTCCTACGAAAATTACCCTGACAAAAAATGATAGATTTGTGCATATGTGTGTGTGTGTGTATATATATATATATATATATATATATATATAATGTATTACTTGTGATAGGAGCTACTGGGTGGCAGTGAAGATCGAGTTCCCTCTACATCTAGTGATAATGAGAATATATATAAGAAAAATGAATGTTTGCACGAGACTTGCTCGATAGCGTAATCGGTAGCGCACTGGGATATAAATCCAGAGGTCCGGGTTTAAGTCCTGTCCGAGCATTTATTTTTCTCATCATGTTATAGATATATATATATGTGTGTGTGTATGTGTGTGTGTCTGTGTGTCTGTGTGTGTGTGTGTGTGTCTTAAAATTTTTGAAGGTCGAATTCAATTCCAGCAAATCGGACATTATGAGTAGAATTCATCTGAAACGAATATTAAATATCGCTCAAGCGGCCGCAATTTTCGAGTTTTCGCAACTGAACTCAGTAGCTAGGTATATTGTTAAAATAATACAAGGAAGTTATTTTCCAAAATCAGTGAAATCCGACCATTATGAGTAGAAGAGGTGTTTTACCCAAAACCCGAAATTGAAGAAATCACTATTCGTTTTCATTGCTGTTTAGTTTTTCGTCAGTTTAAGTGTTAATACATATTAATAGGCCCTATATATATATATATATATATATATATATGTTCATCGAATGGAAGATCACAGAATACCCAAACAAATGTTAAGATATCAACCTGCAGGAAGAAGAAGACCAGGACGTCCACTCAAAAGACTTCTGGATGGTGTTTCTCTTGAGGCCGAAACAGGTCAACAAATGGCCTAAATTCGTGAATGTACTATGATGATGATGATATATATATATATATATATATATATATGATATATATAATGATTTATTGAAATAACCACTACTCTAAAATATAGATATATTTAGCCCCAAATTAAATTATATGTATACTCAAATACAATAGAAATTCTAAACTCACTCAAAATTTTCAGAGTACACTCTCACATTTCACAGCCTCCTAGAACGCAAGGCACTCATAAACGGAAGAATCAATGCCAGTCAAACCTGTCCGGATGTTCGACGATTGCAGTTCACTCTGAGGTAAACCGAAACACTGTTTACGACAGATTACAACTACAAGGTCTGAAGAGAGCATATCATTCCCTAAAAGAGTTAGGAAGGAACAGGCCTCGGGTCCGTCCCCTGCGGTACTCAAAACGGGAGAAATCCCGGGCCACAAGGCCCTAAAACAGCCAGGAAGGGACAGGAAGGGACAGGTCTCGGGTCCGTCCCCTCCGGCACTCAGAACGGAGAAATCCCGGGCAACTTGACTGAAGAGGGCATGTAAGTCCCAAAAACAGCCAGGAAGGGTCAGGCCTCCGGTCCGTCCCCTCCGGCACTCAGAACGGGAGAAATCCCGGGCAACATGGCTAAAGAGGGCATGTAAGTCCCAAAAAACAGCCAGGAAGGGTCAGGCTCCGGTCCGTTCCCTCCGGTCCGTCCCCTCCGGCACTCAGAAGGGGGGACCCTGGGCTAGAACCCATCTAGATTCAGATCAGGATGGTAGGCTTCACAGACTTGGATTCTTGGGACGGAGAAGGACTGGATACTTAAAAGGGGGCTTTACCTTTTCGATCATTACTCCAGCTAATAATAAAATAATATAAAATCTTATATAGGCTACTTCTCACAATTTTAAAATAACTTATTATTAAAACTAACAATGAACTATGCGAATGTGGTCTAATATTAAAATTAGCAAAACCTAGAACAAAATAAAGTAATAAAAGCTTCCTACATGCATAATTATTAAAGCTGTATCCCCTAAAGAAGGAAATGTGATATTTTATTCGAATATCTGAGATATCGATTATTTTACGCAGAAATGCGTGACTGACTTTTACATATAGACACACACTAGTTTTCAGTTAAAAACGAGCGATGGCAGTGGTAAATCCTGAATGAAGTATGTCGTTTCTTCTTTAAAACAAGATTAATTAAATTACTTCTCTAGAATTTGATACTATTACGTTTTCTCCTAACTAGTTTTAAATCCTCACAAGTCTGACATATTGCGTAACATTCACGGGCACTCTGCCAAAGAAAGAACAGCAACTGACCTAGTACCATAGCACAATTTCTCATTCATATTACAGTATTTATTATTATCTATCGCACACCAGTATACAAGCTGATTCTGCTGTTATCTTAAGTTCGACACAATGAAGATATTAACTGCATAACAACTATATAGAGCATTCCATTAATAATCATCTAGGAAGCTTCTTACTTTATTTTATATAATTTTAATTTTATTATATTCTATGTTTTTGTAAGTATTAGCTAGCAAGGATCACATCATCATCGTATTTTGTTTAGCCTGTATTTTAATAATATCTTAAAATTGTAATATGTATGTAATTTTTGTATAATTCTACTATTCGCTGGTTGAGTGGAAGAGAAGGCCTTATGGCCTTAACTGTGCCAGCTAAAATAAAGCATCTTCATCATTATTATTATTATTATTATTACTATTATTATTACTACTATTATTATTATTATTATTATTATTATTATTATTATTATTATTATTATTATTATTATTATTATCTATCAAAGAGGTTTAAATTCGACATCTGCCAACTACTACTATGTCGTATTTGCAGCAGAAAATATAGGTCTATGGTTCTCAAGTCCACCGCTGTGGTCTCGAGGTAGCTTACTGCCTTGTCACGCAGCGGGTTCGGGTTCGATTCTCGGTCAGTTCAGGCTTCTGGGTGAGGTTTTTTCGGGTTTTTTCCTCACCTGTAAGTCAAATGTCAGGAAGCTTAGGGCCCAACGGTCCCCGAAAATCATCTTGCCATCATCATCATCATCATCATCCTTTACCGGTGTGGAAAGCAGCGGGAAGGTACCTAGACCTATAATTCCCTAGTATAGCTGCAAAGCATAGCATGAAAATGATATGAATGCAGTGAAAGACCTGCCCTCAGGCAGAATTACTATGGGTAGATGGTACTCAAGGGGATTCGTAGTTGGATTTAGGTTAGAGCCAGACTATATTCTTTAGGAAGGACACGAGGAAATATTGGCGAATTGATTAATTAAAACTAAGAAAAGTTATTAACTTGGACTTTATATATCGGTAATATAAATTATCCTTAGAGCCAATTGAATCTTTGGACCAACATGACAGTTAAATAATTCCTGCACATTTTAAACAGTTAAGTTATAAATCTGGTTTAAATTCGAAATAATACTTATCAATGTCTCCAAGTTGTTTTTATGACATAACCCAATTCTTAAGTTGGTAACATTACATCTATATAAAATCTCTTCTTCTTTTTCTTCATTTCAGGGGCTAGGCAAAAATTGCCTGTTCGGCCTCACAGTTGTTCTGTCCATCTTTTCACTGGCCTTCCTACATTCCTTGAACCTCTTGGCTTGAAGTTGAATGCTGCTCTTGGTAAACTTGTTACGTTCATTCTTTCTACGTGTAAACCATTTCTCTCTATATTATTTGATTTTCTCATTCAATGGATATATATTTAACTCTGTTCATATATCTTCATTCTATATCCGATCCTATCTTGTGCAGCCTTTTGTTCTTCTAAGGAAGTTCATTTCTGCGCTTTGTATTCTATTTTGTACTTTTTTGGTCATTACCCAAGTTTCGCTCCCATAAAGTAATGCAGGAAATGCCAATGTTTTATAAAACTTCAATATAGTATCTCTTCTTGTTTTATTCTTCAATGTTTTATGTACAGTTCCGCATATCAATTGAAATTTCGACAGTTTAATATTTATGACTCTTTCAGTTTTTGTGTTTATAATAAAATTACAACCCAAATAATTAAAATTTGTTACTTGTTCCAATTTATTTAAATTTATTTCCTAATAGCTACTGACCGCTCCTGGAATTATCATAAGTAAAGCCACGAATGATTTCCAACTTATCTAGAGGATTTGGAAATCAAGAGTGGTATTTAACGAATAAAATTAGGCTGTTAACTCACATATAATTTTTTAAATACAGTTATTTTCAAATATTTATATATTTAACGTAAACGGCGATGTATAAAATCAAATGAGAAATGTTTGGTTATGCTTCTTGTGCTCATCGATTGCAACTAGATTATATTATTTATTGCCAAATATGATCGCAATATTGTAAGAATGCACCCCAGTAAAAAAAAAGAATGAAACACATCAAACTGTATATTATAACGAAATGTATAGGTTATTAATTTGTTTTAGGAAGCAACTCTGTAAAATCATTATTTATTGAATTCACAATTATTGAATACACAATTATCAAATGTTCATTTTTTGCTATATTCAACGTAATTGTTCGGAAGTCAGTCACTGCAAAATAATGTTATGACCTGTTCAGAATATTAAAAATGAGGAGCTTTCTTTAATATGATAAACACGATTGTGATTGGTTTGTAAAACAAAATTTATTCAAACGTGATTGGTCAATAGGAGCATTTGGGGCATGAGTTAAAATAGTTCCCTTAACCAATTCACAGAAGATTAAAATGTCCAACATGCTTACTGTAAAATGTAATCGTAGAGTGGATAATTTTATGAATAAAATAATTTATTTTCCATCTATTGAAAAAGTGCTTCTTTCAGGCCACTCGTCATTGGAACCATTTTCTCTTAGAAAATTACAACTGTGGAATCACTTTCCATATTTATCACACTAATTTGCATTCATTATGCAATCGATTTTTTTTGCGTGTCTTTCTTATTTTTTGGGAGTTAATTATCTGTTTTGTGAATTCTGTACAACTGTGACGGCTGAACTGATAATAATGTCGTTCTTTTCAGAAACATTTAACTGTTATGTATGTGTTCTGTACACTGTATTGGTTGCACTGCTGCGATTGATAATATCTACCTTGTGAAGCCTTTATACGGCTATTCCTCGTAGAATAATGGATAGACTTTAAATGTGTTCTTTTTCACGGCTCATATACCATGGCTATGGAATTTTTCTTATATATTAATGGTAAATGTGCCATATAACGTATGAAAACTATATTTTAATTATGTTTACCGATTGACAATATTCTGCTCATCGGTCCACCAACAGATGGAGGAATAGTACGCCTACAGGAAAAATAACCGTACAATTAATAATACAGATGACAGTTATTGAAAAGGAGGAAAAAATTGTCCATGGCTGTAGTCCTGAAGAAGAAACACTATATGAGGTGAGATGTAAAATCTGATTCATTTAATGATCGTTAAATGAAACTTCATAGTTTTACTTCCTCAAAATATCAATATTTTGAAATTTTAGTAGAAAATGTTTAACTGTACAGCCACTTTTATACTCGATGTACGGTACATTAAAAAAAAAACACATGTGTAATTGAATCTTTCTCTTGTACCGTGATGTCGTAAATTTTACTGCCGTAACGCATTATTGTACACTCTGTGATTGTGAATATGTTCTGTGCTCAATCCTCTCCTTATTTACCCCCTCCTAGTTTCTCCTTCCTGACGTCATTGACGCAAGTTTGGATGCGCGATGACTGATGTCCATGGCCGGAGGTCTTGTATAGTTAACAGTCGGAGTCGCTCTTGCCTTTCATCAAATTCGGCGGGGGTTGAAGAAGCGATACCTTGCCAAGGACTGTTCATTTTCAAGAAGAAGACAGCTATTAAGATGAACATTGTTTAAGTTGGGCGTGTGTGAGAAAATTGGTATGCATGAGTGCAATATTATTATTGTTATTTAATATTGACGACTGTTCCCATTATTTTTCATTGTACATTATATTCCTAATTCATTTATTCCAAACAGCTATTTGTATGATTTAACACTTTTGACTAAATTAGTTATATTCACTTTTAGTTAAGCTTATATGTATTTTCTTTATAGCTTGCTTAACTATTCCTGTCTAAACTTGAACCTAAGCTTTGTATGCTTTATAGCGATTCCCATTCCTCTCATGATAGACGTAAAGTTAAGTAAAGTTAAGGATGATTTAGCCCTCTCCTTATAATTATGTTCAATAATACACTAGAGGTGCTTAATAAGAAAGATGAATTAAGTTTGTATTTTGGACCCAGCTGCAGACTCTTCGTGATAACTTGTGTGTCTTACAAGTTGTTTTTGGAAATTACGATGCACTCTTAAAAAACTGAACTTAAACCTAGAAGAATTTTAAAAAGTCACTTATATACCGCTTATAAATTTTAACTAAAGTTAATATTTTTATTTAATGAACTATTTAATAGCTCCAAACATTAGCATTGAAATTCAATTCTGGGCCACAAATAGCAACAAATTTTGCTCTCAACCGCTTATCTCGGGTTTGAAGTTTTCTTAACTAAATTTAACTAACTAACAAAGTCAGTTGCAGTATTGGACCCATAGGTACGGAAATGTGCTCTCCACATATCTCCATCCTGAGTTAATATTTTCAAATCATTCCTTTGTAATTCACCTCCCTCAAATTAGGGTTAATATTATTCTCCCATCTCATTCTTGGCCCACTTACTGTAAGTTTTCCCTCTGGTTTTCCTACAAGAAGTTTTCACGCCCCTCTTTCACTCCTCATTCGTGCTACGTGTCCTATCCAATGAAGTCTATGAGACTTAACTATTATTACTACCTCTGGTTTCACCTAAAGTTCACGTAGTCACTTTTGTGTAGTCTTCTACATTCAGCATTCTGTTCGCCTCTCTTTGGTTTAAAAAATCCCAAGAACTTTATTCTCAAATATTCACAATATTTTATATTCCCTTAAATAAGGAACCAATATTCATACGCATATAACTGGAGGAATAACAGTTTTATATATGTTTTATTTCAACTTTTTTAGAGAAGTTGTGATGACAGGAATCCCTGAGCTGCCATTTTCAGAGGCTACGTTTAAGTTATTTTTTCATATAATTCAGGTGCACTGTCCATTTTACATTATAAGTTATAATGTGCCGGTATTTCTACGTGTGACCACATATTTAGTTCATTTTTAGTGTCATCAATTTAAAACTCGGGATCGTGCTTTAATTCACTTCGTAAAGGTGCCAGGCTCAGAATTTGTAGAATATATCCGCCCAACTCAACTGGTTTTGAACCCGAATACTCGGAACTATAGGATATCACTGTAACCACTATTCCATCAGGACTATGAAGGAACTTTCAAGAGAGGTACAATGTGTAGAAATATAGTAAGCTTTGCTCTTTTTCTAAATTAATGGCTACACAGGCATAATTCGTCTTACGAAGCGAATGGGCTACGTTATCAGCGGCCGCTGATCATTTGACACTTTAAGTCAAGACTGTTTAATTATTCCTTGTAGGATAGTTAATTTTCCTCTTACAAACAAAGAAATTTATTCGATGTCATTATTTTTTAGTTATATTATTTTATTTTCTATTTTATTCGTTAAATTTAGGATAAATTAACATTTGTTAAAATATTAATTATATTGTAGACCTATTATGTCTATAATGGATCTATGACGTCTGGAACTCCATGTCATTTTATGGATTTCTTTATGTCGGTAAAAAGTGTTGGTTATTTTTATTTCATTTAATGATGAAAAGTAATTTTACTTAATTCCATTATTATTAATGGTTACTTTGCCATTTGTGCCAGGTATTCCACTTACAGGTATATTTCCAACTCGTGTATTTGTAATCTCCATCAATAATAATATAATCATTTTTATTAATTTTGTCTATATAATCTTGAAGAGTCTCATAAAATGCATATCGGTTTGTTCAATTTTTTTCTTCCTCAGGAGCATAAACTTCTAATAACGTTAAAAATCATCTGAAATGTATATCTCATTCGAAGAATTGTTTAAATTATAAATGTGTAGTTATGTATTCTCTTTTTAAATCAATTTTAACCATTATTGCTATGCCAGCTGTTACTCTGTTATTTTCTGGGACACCACTGTATAGTTGGATGCAGTCTTCTAATTCTTGTGATCCCTTCAATTTAATTTTTGTTTCTGGTATAATTGCTATAATATAGCTAATATGATACCCGGCGTGTGCTTCTATGCCTAAATAAATTTAATATATGTTTTTATTTTCAGTTGAACCTTTATCTCTGATGAAGCTATAACCAAGACCGTACGTACGAGGTGAAGAATCACGTCCTGCAAGAGGTGACCCTGCTTTAATTAAATACGGCAGATCTAGACATGACTGTCGATAAAAAAAAAAAAACCCAACACACTTTACCCAAGTGCGAGTATTGGTAAGGGTGTAGGAGAAGGAAAACTCCGAAAATAAACCCGCGAAGAGGATTCTCGTCATCCGCGGAAAAGGCAACCTTATGAGGGAAAGGGACCCCAATATGAAACCTCCAGTCCTCCAGGTAGGGGGTTTGCGTCGGGCTGGAAACCCACAACGTAAAATTATCTTTCTCAAAAGTCCACACGATTAAGCCGGACGGAATTAGTATAATTCTGGAGGACGAAGATCGGTAGGAAGACCAAGGAAGCGTTGGACTGAGCAGATGTGAGATAGGAACAGGCAAAGACCTAATCCGTGAAATTTGATGATGATGATGACTTTCAGTTTAATAAGTAAGAAGAAAAATATTTAATAATTTAACTGCAATTCTTTTTAGATACCCCATGCGTCTGAAAATGAAGTAGATTTAGATTTTATTGATATTTTAATTCAAAGCGACTGGATAAACAATATTTTTGATTTTTTCCATTGCTAGTCCATTTTTTATTTCGGATTTCATGTAAACCCTTACTTTTAATTGTCGTATTTTGCTGAATTTTGTATAATACCTATCTCGGTTCATTCTAATAGCATGTAGCGAGTTCGTTGTGAAACATGGAAAATTGCGACCTTTAGAGCGATTTTTAAATGTTTGATTGATGTGAACTACATCTAATAATTTTAGAGCATGACAGATAGCGGATAAATACCCAGAGTGCTTGAAAACCTGTTTGTACAAATTTTCATCAAAATCGGTTGAGGGGTTTAGAAATGTATAAATGTCTAACAAAGAAATGTTCATTATTATGTACATAGATTACCTTAACTCAGTCCTGTAAATAAAATTATTATTAGGAAATTGTTACTATTGTATTAAAATTTATGTATTTTTAACTTATGTTCCGATCCCATAAAACACCACTTTGATACCGTAGATTTGCCCTATTTATCCTCTAATTAATTGCAGCATCATGAATTCCATCTGCAGTACAATAATACATTGTAATGTAATGAGTACAATAACATTCAAAACAGAAAGTAAATTAAATTCTGCAGAAATAGATTTTTTGAAGCATTTAGCTGGAATTTCGTGAAGAGATAAAATAAGAAATAGTGTAATTAAACAAAAGATTAATGTGGATTTCGTAAAAAAATTAAAATGATATGCCCATGTAAAATAAATGGCAGAAGACAAACTCAAGAAAAAAAAATGAATGGGTACCACCTGGTAGCAGAAGAACAGGACGGTCATTAATAACGTGGGTTAATTGTGTTTTAGCAGCAAGAGAGAAAAAGTATTGGTCGATGGAAATTGGAATGACAGAAACAAATTGAGGAGAATATCAGTAGATTATTATTGTGTGCAGGACGATGATGTTAAACATTGTAAATCCTGCTAAATCTTCCTGTAAGCCGTTCTGTGTTTCAACGAGACCTTATAGGGGAGAAATCCAACCATAATAATTTAGTTACACTTGTTTTCGGAAAGATGTCATTGAGTGGTCCGGTGTCAGCGTTCTGGCTCATAGTGACATGTAGGAAACCAAGATAATACCTGGATGAGAAAATTTGGTAAATTTAGCTTAGAGGCCTTTTAATTCAGGCTTAAAGATCTTTTATCTTTTACGAGCCTGAAAATCTTCAGACTCGGGACCCATGGCTTAAAGTCCCTCCCGGAAGACTCTTTTTTATAATGCCCCAGTTTTTGTCCTTAGACATTTCTGGTGTTCTCTCCTGGTAATGGCGTACTCATAACCCACTTCTGAGGTTGGGGCGCCTGGAAGGCGGGATTACGTTGCTCCGATGATATGATGGATGATGATAATGATAGTGTTGCGCCAGGAGAACCCCTAACCTAAGCTTAATCTAAGATGAATATGAATGATGATGATTGCGATGGTCATATGATTTCGGGGACCGTTTAAGCCTCAAAGTTTTCCTGACATTTGCCTTACAGGTGAGGAAAAAACCCCATAAAAACTTCACCCAGAAAAACTGTCCCGACCGGGCATCGAACCCGGGCCCGCTGCGTGACAAGGCAGCACACTACCTCGAGACCACAGCGGTGGACCCTCCCGGAAGACTTGCTACCTGAATTTTTCTATCCTAAGAAAATCCATCGACCCCGACCAGGTTTGAACCCCCGAACCTCGGGACCAGAGGCAAGGACGGTCGACTTCTGCTAAATAAATAAATAAATAAATAAATAAATAATAATGATTATTATTATCATCACCATTATCATCATCATCATTATTACAGGGTGGATTAAAACTGTATCAAAAAAGCAGTTGATTGTTGAAGAAAGTCGATTTAATGGTTTGATGTAAGGAACCGATATTCACATTCTCTGAGATAGAACTATAAATATCTGAAGCTCTATAAAATCTTTAAACAATTTGTACACTTAGTTACTTTCCCTTTAATCGTTTTTATGCGAAAACATTTTCATTTGAGTTTAAAAATATTGTGTTATGCGTCATGAACACATGAAAGCTAGATTTGTGCTTGCGATGGCCTTGCCGAAAGGAGTGTGTCATTAACTCGCTATGTTGTTTTATCCATTTTTGGAGCTCAGAATCGCATGCGACTCATTTAAACTTCCTACGTATAACACGACAAACCTAATTTCTATTCGAAAATATTTCTCATACAGGAACTGCGTAAACTAGGTGAATTTCTCGCCAAATCGAATTTATGATCCGATTTTGATGGTTTACGGATTACATAATAACTCTTGTTAAAATCGTATTTATCGGATTAAGTTGTGATGAAAAGATCTCGGATTTTTACGTTCTAAAAATCTTATTTTAAGAGCCTAAAATAAATTTCATCACATTCAAAATAGGTTCTAAAAATTTATTTTAGGCAGATTAAGGTTTACTAATTTTATTACTCATTTAGCAATTAAAATCTATTAATTATTAATATTTAGATTAACTGTTAAGGTTTTAAATTTATTAAATTATATAATATTAAATATACTATATTAGGCCTATAAAATAATTATTAAATATTGACTTTTATTCTTGGTTTGTCCACCGCTGTGGTCTCGAGATAGTGTGCTGCCTTGTCACGCAGCGGGCTCGTGTTCGATTTCTGGTCGGGACAGGCTCCCGGGTGAGGTTTTTTCGAGGTTTTTCCTCACCTTCAAGACAAATGTCAGGATGCGTAGGGCCCAACGGTCCCCGAAAATCATCATCATCCTTATTATTATCATCATCATCCTTCACCGGTGTGGAAAGCAACGGGAACCCACTACACCTATAATTCCCTAGTAAAGCTGCAAAACATAGCATGAAAATGCTATGATTGCAGTGAGAGACCTGCCCACAGGCAGAATTACTATGGATGGATTCTTGGCTTAGTGTATTTAAAATTTTTAACGCAAAAAAATGGCAGGCCTACGTATTAATGTGTCACAATACGTCCGAAGAGCTAAGTATGTACTTTAGAGGAAAATGTGAAATAACTCACATGTTTGTTACACGATACAGAATTTATTTTTTCTATCCGAAGTGAAATGGGGAAACTCGTATTTTGGGGCAGTATTTTTTTTGGAGGGTGTTAAATGTCACTTGGGTTTCGTTCCACTTTGATTTTAATTGTGGATTGTTACTGCCCTTCCTAGGTAGCTAGTCGGTTCCTGTTTCAGGGTGAGCGCTGAGACTCCTATCTATAACGGGTTCGGAAGGAGAATTGCGTGGGAACAGACAATCACTCATTATTTGGATTATTTTATTTAATTAATCTCTGCCAATTTAAATGCACGTTACACAGTGAAAATAGAACTTTTCCGTCCCTGGCCTTCGATATTTCGCTAATGAGGACTAGCAAATGACTTATGAGTTCGGGAGATTTTCCTTAAGTCCATAACCGTTGTTACAAGATATTTTTTACTATACATTCAAGATCTTCGTCCTTCTAAGTGTCGAGTATAAGTGTCAGTGTATTAAATTTTGTCCTCATGAGTTCCGTATCGAAGTCAGGACCAATTATTCCCATATATGGTCTATACCCTAACTCTCATTTTGATTGGTTAGAATATTTAATCACATGTCATCCAAGGGCGTAACTATTTTATTTAAACCACCACCTACCTTTTGATTTTATTCTCACGGCTAGGGAGCGTGTTTGCCAGCTTGGCCTTTCCGCGATTGTAAATTTGGAGTTTGACATTTCTCCCAAACGTGAGTTTTGAAGCTAGACCCAGCTTAAACATTTCAGGTCTAATTTGAGGAGTTACATGTTTATGACCTCTTTTACTTAGGGTTTCAACCGCTTCTTGTGAGAACTATTTACCAACATGAAACTTAATTTATTTATAACTATATTCTATTCTTTCATTATTTATTCATTTCTTATATTCATAAATCACTATTAGGGCCGTATCATATTCGTCTCAATTTGCACTGTTTAATTAAAGACGACTTGGAAGCTGGAACTTTCGGCATGATGCGCGCACACTGAAATATTCTTACAAAATAAAATAAAGTTTTGTTTCCGGCCGATTAATTGACAGCACCGCGCCTAGTAACACAGAATATATGGGGTCTTTTCAGAGACTGCAGGAGTTTAACATAGCGACCCATGCTTCTGGTTTTATTAAAGGACTTCCGAGGTGTGTTAATTGTTTTACAGCTTCTCGCTTTGAAATCAATTTTGTTTGAAAAGTATTTCAAGAACATACTGTTCAAGATCGTGAAAACGAATATGTTAATATTTTAGTTTCTTGGATTAAAATAAAGACATTTTTATTCCATTTTATGATAAAAATATAGGAATTTAGGAATATAGGCAACAATAGGTACTAACGTCAATTTAGACAATTTTTGGCTCTATAGTACAACCATTTTTTATCATATAAATATTTGAAATGTGTAAATACAACTTCATTTCAAGTTATCTCTTCAGGAAAAAAGTTTCCTAAAATCCAAAGTCTAGTGATGAAACAGACATAACAACCCCTAGAATGATTTTTTAATTACGAATTTCAGGTAAACCACAATTAAGTAGTGTTCTTTCGGAATAGCTAATATACGAATCAACAGTCTAGCGCTGTAATCAAAAGGAAATGTCTGTGTATTTATGTCACATGTATTTATTGAACTACTATTAGGCTATGGCCAGGCGGTAGCTACATATATCCATCCATAGTAATTCTGCCCGAGGACACGTCTTTCACTGCAATCATAGCACTTTCATGCTATGCTTTGCAGCTTTACTAGGGAATTATATGTGTGGTAGCTTCCCGTTGCTTTCCACACCGGTGATGATGATAATGATAAGAATGATGATGATGGCCGGATGATGTTCGGGGATAGTTGGGGCCAAAACGTCTTGACATTTGTGAGGAAGAACCCACGAGCCTATCCCGACCGGGAATCGAACTCGGGACCGCTGCGTGACAAGGCAGCACGCTATCTCCAGACCACAGCGGTGGATTATATATATATATATAATGTGTCATGACGGCTAGCTATTAACACGCACAAGTTACGCTCCAGGTTTTAAGTTATTTTTCAGCAGGTGTCTTCGTTATTTCATAGCTAAAGTTGCATATTCGTAGTCAGTTTAAGTTTAAATTTATATTAGTTATTGCCAAAAGTGTGTACATTTAACAACATGGGAAAAAACACACGTAATTCCAACAACGATTCGACAAGTTCTACGGAGGAAGCAGTGAAACGTGTGGTGAAAGAGGCGCTACAGGATCCCGGCACTCTGCAGGTGTTTGTGTCCATGTTGCGGGACCAGGTAGTGGCGGAACTGCAGAAGACCATCCAGGACAACACTAAGGTAATTGAGGATCTGAAAAAGACCCTCGATGAAAAAGACAGAAAGATTGAGGTGTTGGAAAATAAAATAGACGATTTAGAACAATACCAGAGACGTCAATGCCTCAGGATTTTTGGTGTGAAAGAAGAGGCCGGAGAGGACACTGACCAGAAAGCCATCGAGGTGGCCAAAAAAATCGGTGTCGATTTATCAGTGACTGACATTGACAGAAGTCACCGTGTTGGTGTTAGTAATGCTGAAAGACCGCGGGCTATAATAGTGAAATTTGTTAGTTACCGCAAGCGCAGTGAAGTCTTTCTAAGCAAGAAAAAGTTGAAAGGAAGTGGGGTCACTGTTCGCGAGGACCTAACGAAGTGTCGCTATCGCCTGCTACAAGAGAGTATACAGAAATACGGTATTCAAAATGTATGGACAATGGACGGTGCCGTCATAGCTAAAGTAAATGGCGAAAAACGCAAAATTAGATCTTCTACGGATATCAACTAGATAGGACCTGAGTGTAAAATATGTTTACTTTGTCTTTTCTTTGCTAACAATTATATTGTTAATTTATTTCTAATTTAGGTAAGTTTTAAGTTTATTATTTTTTATTTAGGACAACTTACTTGTTTTATTTTAATTTTTTAAGTTCTTTGTTTAGCTAAATTATTTTAATTTTATTAGAGTTATTACAGTACATAGTTTATTTTTACTTTCTGCTATTGGCAACATTGAGCTGACAAATGAAGACTTGTTTGCAACCTCTGACTCACTCACCTTCTCCAATCACCCTCTTATTGTGCAGACAACTTTTAACGCAGGTAGCAACATTCCTCAATCCCTACCATCCCCTCCAACAACAACTACTACTAGTCTACTTAAGAATGCATTTTCTATTGATAAATCATCACTTAAAATCGCTCACGTAAATTCACAAAGCATTCTGTCCCACTTTGATGAGTTTGAAACCATATTTTCATCTCTTGGACTGAGCGCCATTTTAATTTCGGAAACCTGGCTGACCCCTTCCATACCTTCGTCCCTTGTTCACCTAGACGGATATACATTGCTCAGAAATGACAGAATAGATAAAAGAGGTGGAGGAGTTTGTGCCTTTATATCAAATGAGCTTAATCCAAGAATTGTCCACAAGTCCCCTTCTGTATATTCCGCTCGCCCCGAGTTCTTATTCGTAGAAATTCAAGCCAGTCTAAAAAAATGTCTCTTATGCATTGTATACAAACCTCCAAAAATAAGGCACCTTTCGGATCTAGAAAACGCTCTGAACGATTCATTACCTCATTATGAACACGTTATTGTCGCAGGCGATTTTAATACAAATCTTCTTCAGACTGACTCACCAGCCATACAACTTAAAAATATGTTCCAAAGCTTAAATATGACAATTGTTCCTTTCTCTGCCACACATCATACTGCTAATACCGACACTCTACTGGACTTAATAGTGACTACACATCCACAGAAAGTACTGTCATATGGACAAATTCCTGCTCCCGGCATATCTGCTCATGACATTGTATTCGTAGAATACTCACTCCAATGTCCTAAAAGACGCTCTAAATTGATTACGTACAGAAATTTACAAAACATAGACGATACTAAACTAAAATCAGACGCTTTAGAACTACCTTGGTACACAATATGGAATCTTAGATCAGTTGATGAAAAAGTAGACACATTTAATACACTGATATTACAACTATATGATAGACATGCACCAGTAAAAACCCGACGATTTTCCCGCCCCCCTGCACCCTGGATGAATGACTCAATACGTGAACTTATGTCAAAACGAGACAAAGCATACCGAACATACAGACGACATAAAAATGACGAGAACTGGCAACTGTACAAACAACTTAGAAACACAACTACACAAACTATACGCAATGCCAAACTACGACACGCCCACAGTATAATCGGACCTGAAATAAGTGCACGGGACACTTGGCGAAATCTCCGTGCAATGGGACTTAGACAGTTGAATCCCTCAACTGACTCTATAGACATTTCTGTAGATGACTTAAATGAACATTTTACCTCAATACCCATGACACCTCCAGACAACAAGACTAAAATAGACATTCTTAAAGACTTATCCCCATCCCCCCATATAGGAAGAGATAAATTTTACTTTAACGACATTTCGCCTATAGACGTTAAAAAAGCACTCAAGCGGATTAAATCCAATGCACAAGGAACAGATAACATCAGCATTTTAATGCTAAATAAAATCATTGACATTATACTACCCACAGTGACTCATATTTTTAATGCTTCCCTTATAACTTCTATCTTCCCTACTGTATGGAAACAGTCTAGAGTTCGGCCTATACCAAAAATAAGTACACCTACTAACTGTAATGACTACCGACCGATTAGCATCCTTCCGACATTATCTAAAGCCCTGGAACATATTGTACATAAGCAAATGACTGAATATCTCCAAGAAAATCACCTCCTTGATCCTTATCAATCCGGCTTTAGATATGGTCATAGCACAACCACAGCTTTGCTAAAAATTACTGAAGATATTCGTGAAGCCGTGGACAGACGTCAATTGACTCCTTTAACCTTACTTGACTTCAGCAAAGCTTTTGACACAGTAGACCACGACTTACTTATGATAAAGCTCAAGCACCTACACTTGTCTGACAGCGCTGTATCCTGGTTCGACTCATACCTGCACGGTCGTCAACAATACGTTTCATTAAACTCTAGATCTTCGTCTTGGCGCAACGTGCCGGCTGGAGTCCCCCAGGGCAGTGTTCTCGGACCTCTTCTTTTCTCAATCTACATAAATGACTTGCCAACTGTACTAAAGCACTGCCGTTATCACCTCTACGCTGATGATCTCCAAATTTACCTACATTCACCTCCTCATTCTCTCTATAACAGCTTGACAAAAATGAATGACGATCTCATATCCATCTTTAACTGGTCTTCAAGTATCGGTCTAAATCTAAATCCTAACAAGTCACAAGTAATTCTAATGGGACAACAAAGACTGCTTACAACCTTTGACATATCTACACTACCAAACATTACTATAAATAATATAATTATCCCTTATTCTTCTTCAGTAATAGATCTTGGACTACATCTAGACGCAAATTTAACCTGGCAAACACAAGTGAAACACATATGTAAAAAGACTTTCTCCATCTTACATTATCTTAGACGTTTAAAGAATTTTCTCCCAGTTTCGTTAAAACAAATCCTTGTGCAGAATCTTGTGTTACCACACTTCGATTATTGTGACATTATATATAATGATCTAAACTATGACTTGTCGCAGAGACTGCAGCGTGTTCATAATGCTTGCGTTCGATTCATTTTCAATATCCGCCGTTATGACCATATTTCCGAACACTTTAATAACCTCTCTTGGCTCCGTCTTACTGACAGACGTAAATTGCACTCTCTTTCACTACTTTTCAAGCTTCTGAATTCCTACATCCCTACTTACCTGGCGTCTAGATTTGAGAAGTTATCCTCTTACCACAATATTGACACTAGATCACAAGATAGCAGTCTGCTAACAATTCCTCTTCATAGCACTTCCTCCTATTCTACTTCCTTCACAGTAGCCTCTGCCCGCTCCTGGAATCTCCTTCCTCAAGATATCAGGGGTTGCCGCACACTTGGTACCTTTAAGTCACGCTTATACAGTTACCTGTTGTCTAATAATTAATTTTTCTCTATTTATTTAATTTTATACTATGTCATTAATCTTTTCCTGTTTTTTTATATATATTGTACATATTATATATTTAATTCGTTAAATTTAGAGTAAATCAAAATACATTATAAATATTAATTGTATTGTATTCATAACTTGTAATCGTTTATATATATATATATATATATATATATTGTAATTTAGATTTAAGACTATTTTTTTTGTTTGTATTTTTTTTAAACCTGGTTGAGTGGTAGACAAGGCCTTAAGGCCTTAACTCTGCCAGGTAAAATAAAGCTATTATTATTATTATTATTATTATTATTATTATTATTATATATTATAGAGAGCACAGGGACAAAGTATCTTTACATTTTATGATATGTAGAATCAAATAAGACCAACTGTTTTTTTTTAGTATTTCATAATATTTTGGCGAAATGTTCATATTTAGTAAAACTTTAATATCCTTTCATATTTTTCAACGTTCATTTTTTTAAATAAAATGTATAACAATTGGTTAAAAACATTTTTTTTTGAACTGACTGTAGCTTTGAATTTTTTTGACAATGTAATATGGTAGACAGGCGAAGATTCCTCAGTATCCCATCCGGAACAAGACAAATAGATTTGATAAAAGATAAAAGATAATTGAATAAGGAGACATGGAATGGCCAAGTGGAGGCTTTTGTCCGAAACTACGGGACAAGAACATGAATAAGTAAAACAACAATGTTAGAATAATAACCACCTACTCTTTCTATCAGACAGCAACCAGTTTATTTTTGCTACCTAAGGACAGTCCTTATTTTGTCAATGGATTACAGTATTTAAATGCAGGAAAGACTGCTGCTGCTAAACTTATAGCTATACTGGGAAATAAGGTCTTACTCCACCATAGTTTATGAAATTAGTAAAGTTATTGTAGGTAAGGCCAAAATTATTCCCACTTATATCAAATTATCAAATATAGCGCGGTACATGTTTGCCCCCATAACATCAAATGGTGTGGTGTGTACTTTTTGATCGTACAAAACAATTCTGACACACAGGGGTTAAAAAATATCAAATGTAGAAAAAGCTCCTAACTGTGTATTACGAACAGAATTGATAATTGGATTGTTCAAAGCACAAATAGACCAAGACCAAGACTACTGTGTTCGGACTATTTGATGAAAAAAATTATGTTAAAATAATTCTAAGTACATTTCACCATGTTCATAAGTGTACTTTATGGGATTAAAAATAATTGTAATTGCAGAGAGTGTTTTGAAATACTCCCTAGAACTATTTGTGGATTAATTCATTTTAACATCTAATTTTTCCAAATATGAAATACTGGACTTGATCTACTTGTGTTCTGATTCGTTCAATTTTATGTTATTGTGACATTTACATATACTGGTGTTCATTTCCTTTATGCAAGGTAAATAGCAGTCATCCAAACTGTATCCACTCTTAATTTTGTCAGTGGTTTATTCGATGGCATGTTTGTTTCGATTACTATGTTTTGTTTTTTGTTTATGTTTGGATTTCGTAATTAAATATCATTGGATAAATTAATTAATCGTGTTTATGTATATAATCTCCCAGTATTAATTTATTAAAGTAAAGTATCAAACTACAGGCTTTGGGAGGCCCTTGGGTTAGATGGATGTTGAAACTTCCACATTTCTAGACAATCGCCAAAACATGTCCACTGGGTTCTCAGTCCTGCGTGACGACCGCCTTTGCCCCAGAACATGCGTCTGGTACTCATTTAAATTAAGATCTGAGTTGACTCTAGTGCTATGATGCTGCCAGAAGGTTTGGTCCAGCTAAAAACCCTGACCCCATTGTGACTCATACCCACGACCTTTCGGCTTGTTAGCGTGACTTCTCAAACAACTATAATATGAGCCATTAAAATTGCTTCAAATCATGAACATAATCATTTATATTGGATCAGAATTAGTGAAAAATTAATTAATATGGACATACAGTGAAACTCTTCATTTCTTGAGTTACAAAAATGTCTTCTTGTCTCATTTTTGTGCTGGTATGTACACCCATAAATTATACAGGGCTTGTGTATATAAATATATGTAAAAAGTTAAAACATAATAGCTTCATAATATTTTTGTGACATAATTTTCACACTTTTCATATTTTGTTATTATAATTACATATTTTGGTATACTTTTCTTCATATAATTCCTCACTCTATTAATGAGATTTTAAACCAACACTCGACGAAACTTACATAAAATCACACTGACTGGACGTAGCAAAAAACACCGCCGCCAATAGAGAGAAAGGATATACTAAGGAGTCCTGCCGTTAGACTGGCTGACCTGATTTTTACCTCCAAGAACATATCAAGCCCACTGAGGGATATTTTCTGAATGTTTCGATAGAAGGAACATAGCCTCTCCTTGGTTAAGAATTACTAGACCAACATTAAGTTGGTTATGCTTATTTGCCCATATATGTCATGAATGGTATGCGGTCAACATACCGACCGAATGAGACATCTAGCAGGCAACTAAGGTACACTAGGATGATACTGAGATACAAAAAAAAAAAAAAAATCACGTGAGTAATGAAACAAATCAAGAACAAAACTCGTTTGGTAACTACTGTCACTGTATACGCTTCAATACTCTACCAACTGTTTCTTAGCTTATAGCAGCTGTTCGAAATGTTAACCTTTATTCTTTAATTATAACTATAGTCAAACCTGTCTGAAGCGGTTAATTAAAATTGTGTTAATATATATATGGGGCACGCCATAGCGTAGTGGTTAAGGCAGTGCGCTACAAACCGGAAGGTCGAGGGTTCAAGTCCTGGTGGCACCATGGCCCTGAAGTCGACTCAGCCTCTAACTGAAATGAGTACCAGATACTTGTTCTGGGGGTAAAGGTGGCCGTCACGCAGGGCTGACAACCCGGCTGACATAAAGTGCCGATTGTCTAGAAAAAGTGGGAGCCTTAACATCCTACTACTCCAAGGGCCTGTAGTGGAAACTACTTTACTTTACTATATATATATACCTATATATATATATATATATATATATCATCACTCCAGGGATTAGGCAATTGCCCGTTCCGACTTCATAATGCATCAGCCCAACGTCTTCTAGGTCTTCCAACATCACGTCTTCCTCTTGCTTGATAATTTCTCGCTAACAATGGATATATATATATATATATATATATATATATATATATATATCTTCATGGTATTACGTATCATATAAAGGCTACATCTATAGTTACGAATAAAATTAAAACTCTTATGGATCAGGTATGTAAACATTTAAATGAACCGTAGTACATTCCACGTCGTAAAACAAGTATCTCATAAAATTAAGGTTATGATATTATTGGTATCGGTAAGAGGTTTACTTCTTCACATGATTAGCTACAGCCGTACCTACAGTATATTAAAAAAACTGATAAATTCCTCATCGATATTGTAAATATTCTTGAGTTCACATTCTGTCAAGAATGAGGTCAATATACTCTTCCATTAATAATATATTTCACTGAATTTACTAAGGCAAGCATGCAATATTATTAGTACTACTGACGAGAAGAATTTCTCCCTGAACCGGGATATGAACCCAATATCATAGCTTTTGGCGCACTAACCAACTGTGCTATTCTGACAATTATTATTCTTTATTTGAAATCCATACTGATAAAATTGATATTAGAATTCCGTTCAGGTAAAAAGACACAAAGTAAAATTTTAAAATAGATACCTGGGAGGTGCCCTCATCTTCCACTAGCTTAAAATTGTTATTAAAAACTATAGGCCTTTCGCAAATCTGCTTCCACCTTCTGCAGAAGGATAAGCATTATTGTTGTTACTGTTGTTTGGCTACGCTTCTAATAGCAGCGGCCTTCCAGCTTCGTCGGTAGCTACTGACTGTTGTTTTGTAATTTTGTATAGAGGGTTGTATGTGTTAGGCGTGTTCTCATTTAAAATGAAATAATTGTTTACTTCATGTAATATTTCAATTTTTTTGATATGTTTATATTTGTTGGATTTTTCTCATTGTGAATAATTATAGTATGAATATTTTCTACTGTATCCATGCGGTGTACGGGGTTGATGACGTGTTTGGCGTAGATTTGAAATCCCTGTGCAATCACAGCTGTGAACATCTATTCATTTTACAACATGGTTGCTTCTATTAAGAAGACATTATAATGAGATGTATTACGGTAAAAATTATTTTATTTAGTTTTATTAGGCTCGGTTGAAATTCATCTACGCTTCATGGCTGTTAAAAAATACTTTTTTAGAATCAAGAAGATCTTTAGATCACAGTTTGTTTCTAGAAAGACAAAAATACTCATGCATAAGGTTCTCCTAAGACCAGTGTTAACATATGCATAAGAAACTTGGATCACGTTGAAATCTGATGTGGAATTATTAGGGCGTTTTGAAAGGAAGATATTCAGGTGCCATGAAAAAAATAATGTACGGAGAAAGAGATACAATAATGAACTGTATAAAATATATCATCAGTCAGATATTCTGAATTTAGTAAAAATTAATAGATTGGCCTGGGCTGGACACATTATTCATATGGACAGCAAAAGGATTTCAAAAATAATTTACAATGAGCGACCTCTATTGGCCAGAAAAGTTGGAAGACCTAAATTAAGATGGGAGAATCGTATAATTCAAGTCAATAAGATTAAAAAAAAACTGGAAGAATGAAGCTCAGGACAGGGAAGTCTAGCATAAACTTCTGAAGGCGGTCAAGGACCATATGGAGCTGTACAGCCATTGATGATGATGGTGATGATGATGACTTGAATTAGGCTACATATTGCATGCAAATATTTTTCAGGAGTAAATAAATTTGGATATTACATTCGTAATTAATTGATATGGCACGGAATGAATTCCTTCATAATGTCATGTTAGTAGATGTTACCCTTTCGTTGTACGAATGAAAAGTCACTACTATGAGTATTAGGAAATTTAAAATAAAGAAAAAATGTCTCCTCCTGAATTGCCTGAACGGAAAAAATTGGTTAGGGCACCAGCGCGTAAAGCTTTATCTTGGGTTCATATCCCGTTTCAGGCAGATACTATTCTCTTTAATTGTAGCATAGGTCTTAAACCAAATCGTTTATCAATTCTCCGTACTTCGACAACCACTGTCGTTTCATTTTATTTTGCATTGTTTTATTTCCCACACTTTAAAATGCGTTAGTTATTTCTCAAAACGTTATTTATTATGTTCTGCGGATTTGAAAACTACGGTAAGTTTCCCTTACAGAAATTCCTTTATAACTTAGGAGAATCACTTTTCTCCTTCTTTTTAATGTTAAAACAATTCTTGATTTTTCAAACATAATAGCCTTCCTAACACATTCACGGCTGAATACAACGGAACTCAATTTGTCAAGAAGATTTACAGTAGTATCAATACACCAAAAACATTAGTGTCGGCAGATTTGTTGTTCAAAAGCCGAGGAAATGTGTCCCAGTGTTTGCTACGGCTCCAATAAGAAACTGCTCTTTACGATAGATAGACATAATGTGTGATGGTCTCAGGGGTTAACAATGTGTTCGCAGTGATTGTGATCGGCCGATCAATTTAGAATAATTTGCGAAAATAGTGTGGCCGCCTACCGCGAGTTGAGGTATCCGTTAAAGAGAGAAGATGTTAACACTGGTTTATGGAGAAATTTGTCAGTTCGAGAAAAAAAAAAAAGCATAATTTATTGAGGTGGCGCAGGTGAAGATGGCCATTCAGACAGATTTGACTTTACCTAAAAGTTCATGTAAGCAATTTTCGCTGAATAAAATAGAGTACTATACTTATGTACGCAATACTATGAAGAAGGAAGGTACGTGGTGGAATTTTCACCCACTTAGGGAATATTTCAAAAAGGGTTTCAATTTTTAGGGTTAAGGCTTAATATTATATTAGGGTTCGGATGGGCATGAGTGTTTTGCTGTCCAATGAAACTATTTGAAAGAAGATACATAGTGGAATATCATATAGTTAAATCAGTAGCCAGGAATTATTCAGGTATGCGATGAATTATTTACGGCCATCAATATGCGCTGTCGGGCCAGGTAGTTATGTTCTTTGCTCTAGTCTGAGGATCACGGGTTCAACCCGGCCTGGATCGATGGATTTTTAGGCAGGAAAAATCCAAGAGACCTGTCCTATAGGAGGGACTTTAAGCCGTGGGTACCGAGTCTGAACATTCTCAAACTCCTTAAAGAACCACAATCCTGAATAAAAATTCCTCTGTGCAAAATGTAACCGAGCGGGACCTTCATCCATCCAAGTTAGTATCTTAGTTGTCTACTAGAGGGCTCGTTGAGTCGATGTGCTAACCACTTGACATTCGTTGACATCTGCAGGTAAATAAGAGTAACTAGATTAACTTGTTTAATAAACTCCTGCTAGGGAACACCCATGTCCCCACGCGGGACGTATAGGATATGCATCAATATATGCTGTACACTTTGACGATCAACTGGCAAATATTGAACTAGCCCGTGTTTGATCTTATTCAAATTATTGACTAACTAACTCACTGACACTATCGAACCCGTAGGTTCATGGCCGCGCGGACACAAGCTCTCCATACATCCCTATCCTGAGTCAATGTTCTCCAATCATCCCCTGTATAATCTACTTCCCTCAAATCATAGTTAATGTTATTCTCCCACCTCATTCTTGGTCTACCCACTGGGCGTTTTCCCTCTGGTTTTCATACAATAAGCTTCCATGCATGTATTTCATTCGCCATTCGTGCCACATGTCCTGCCCATCGCAGTCTACGAGACTTAACTGTTCTCATTATATCTGGCTTCCTATAAAGACCATGTAATTCACTGTTATGCAGTCTTCTCCATTCTCCTGTCTGTTGTTCATCTCTCTTTGGTCCAAAAATGTTCCTAAGAACTTTATTCTCAAATACTCGTAAACTCCTTTCCTCCCTTAACGTATGAGTCCATGTTTCGCATCCATATAATATAACTGGTAGAATAATAGTTTTATATATTTTCAATTTAACGCTTTTTGAAAGGAGTTGGGAAGTCAAGAGTCTCTGTAATGCTTATGCATTACGCATTTCCAGAATTGAGCCTATGTTTAATTTCCTTGTGCATCTCATTCCTATTTGTGATAATTGTTCCTAGGTATTTGAATTCTTCAAATTATTGACTCGGATTTAAAATAATATATAACTTATATATATATTAAGCTTGCATTGCTCAATGTTAAACATTTAATTATAACATATATATATATATATATATATATATATATTTTTAAATTAAGGAGTTTCTCTACATTACAGTAGTTATTCTTCAGCCCAAATGTATTTTGCTCCGCCACAGATTTCTATCCTCAGCATCTTCTTCTGTGAAGTCTCTGCTGATCATTTTTCTTCTCGCTTCATCCATCCACTTTTCCCTGGGTTTCCCTCTCCTCCTCCTGCCTTCAGCATTCTAATCCAGCATCATTCTTGGGATTCTATAATTCTCTATCCTCTTCAGATGTCCATACTATTTCATATTTTAGTTCTTTTATTTCTTCTATAATATTAAGTTTAACATTTATTATTTCTCTAATTTTCTGGTTTCCAATTTTCTTCTTTTTTTATTTTCTTGATGGCCTTCGCCAAAAATCCATCTCTGTTGTCAATAATACTTTTGCTTGCTGTCTACCTAAAGTCCATATCTCTGCACCATAAAACATAATACTTGTACTAATGATTTAAATGTCACTGCCTTGGATTCATTAATCATATTTTTACTCCACATCACTGAATTAAACATTCTAATTACTTTTCTTCCTCCACTAATTCTTTTCTCAATTTCACTATAACTTTACCCATCTGATTATAAAATTAATTAATAATTAATATTTTAATAATCATCTTCATAGTCCATTCAAGAATTTAGGCCATTTGTTGACCTGTTTGGCGCTCAATAACCTCTCCTACATAACTCTCATTCTCATTATCTTCTCGTGGTACAACTCGTTTTAACAAATGAGGCTCTGATAAACGAGTCACGGCTGTATAACCGTTCCATCGGATACTGAGTAAATTCGGTATCCTAATGTCTGTCCAGAGAGTAAAAGGTAGCAGCCCTACCACTGGAATACTTAGCGTCGGGCAAGTAACCCGTCTTAAGGAATCTCAACTTTACTTTCAAGTCTCAACATATTCTAAAACCGTTATAATGGTTTTTGAAGTAAAAGTACTTACTGAATTATCTACCTATGTCTCTATCAGTAAATCACACATGCGATTTGCGATTATTCAAATTACTTACTTACTCACTGTCACTATCGAACCCGTAGGTTCATTATTCAAATTATTTTTTTAATCCTAACTGATTCGATTCTAAAATTAATTTAATTAAACTTATTGCCGACTCTGTTCGAATAAGTTGAAATGCCATCTCCTAATAGCAATGAACTTTATACGAGTGGGGATTGTTGTTATTGTCTTCCTGGCGAGAGAGCGAGTAACAAGTTAGAATAACTTGATTTCCCTTGAAAACTGGAATCGGTGTACTTCATCACTTGCCAGTGTTACACTGTATAAGTAAGAACTAACATGATTCGTTAACTATCTTCGGTGGCGGTTAGTACCTACTCATAGAACATTCTAGACTTAACCTGCCAACTAGGTTTGTGGTAGGTATACTTTTTATAGAATCGATATTTGTCCTATAAGGTTATAAATGTGTTTAAGTTTTATTTAAACAACAAGGGGCTTATCATTTAACGAGTTCCTCTAATTGGAACACGACTTCACATGAACTCAGGATAGTCTAGGGAAATTTCAGAGTCATAAACCCATTTAATTCAAGTATTAATAAAATACTATTTTCGCTCTTTTTTATTGCAGAAAACATGTTGTTTACTATTTTGAGAGGAAGGTCATTACATATATTCTTGAGAATATATAAAAATAAATCTATAGCCTAGTAGACTTTCTCCATGAAATCTTCTTAATATACCAGTGGTTAATTTCTTTTTGCTCTGGGTAAAAGCATTCATTATTTTTCCATTATTGTTAATACAGTATAACTTTATATAATTTATATAACTTTAATTTATTTAAAGATAGGTCCAATAGATTCGGTAGTTGCTCGTTTCCGATTGAGGGTCTTTCCACTTTTCAGCGGTTGCCCTTTTACCAGCCGGCTGCTGGCCCTTCACATCCACATGTGTCATTCACAGAGGTAGATGATCAACAGCCAGTGTAGGGGTGACATGTGGTTAGCATGTCGAGTCCCCCAGCCGTTATAGCTGGTTCCTCAACCTGGAGCCGCTACTTATTGTAGCTACCCAATTGCCTCACGATGCTGGGTGGGCACCGGTCCCATACTGGCCGAAATACCATGAGAAAATTTCTTCCCCCATGGAGACTCGAACCAGCGCAAGTCCCGTAGCTCTACGCTTAGGCTTCCTACCTTAACCGCTCGGCTACGGCGCGGGACAGTTGCTCGTTTCGATCTTTAATTTCATTACAAATAAGTTGTAAAGAACTAGCTAACGCCAGGCTTGCTCTGCTACGCCTAAATAAATGAAATATGATTTTTAAATTTTCCTTTCAGGTAAACTCTTTCCAAGCAATATTTTAGAGCATACTAGCAGCTAAACACTCGCCGTACCTGAAAATGTGAATACACAAAGTTATGCATTGCGACGAACGAAACATTGCAGTTTGTTATTCAATTCTCATTTTCGGATATCACTTCTAATGCACGGATTTCTCTGAGTTTTGGATAATACCTACCTTGGTTTATTTTAATAGCATACACTGAGTTTCTTTGTGAAATATAGAAAATTGCGACCACTAGAGCGACTTTTTAATTTCCGTTTCAGGTAATTCCTACAACTAATGGTTTTAAACCATAATAAATAGCGGCTAAACTCTCGGCGTACTTGAAAACATAAATGCACAAATTTTCATGAAGATCGGTTGAGGGGGTTTAGTCACGAACATACGCAGGTTGAAGTTTGATGTAAAAAGATATTTCATTATGTAATTATTCTGTCCCACTTACACATATTTTGATAATTTAAATTTTATAAAATAAGGGACTATTTTCACGTCACAACTAACTACAAGATTTTTTCTTTTTTACATTATTTCAATTGGCAGCAGTGGACTAGTGGTTATGCTCCTTGCCTCTGGTCCCGAGGGACGCGGGTTCAAATTCGGCCGGGGTCGATGGATTTTTTAGGATGGAAAAATCCAAGGAGCAAGTCCTCCGGGAGGGACTTTAAGCCGTGGATCCCCAGTCTGAAGATTTTCAGGCTCGTAAAAGATCCTTAAGTCTGAATGAAAAGACCTGTAAGCAAAATATACCGAATTTTCCCGTCCTAGTTTTACCTTGGCTTCCTAGATGTCAGTATGAGGCGGAACGCTGACCACGGACCACTCAAATGACATCTATACGAAAACAAGGGTAACTAAATTAGTATGGTTCAAATTCTTCCCTGTAGGGGGAGAGCGCCTAAATCTCTGTTAAGGGAAACATGGGCTTATAAGAAGAGAAGAAGACATTATTTTCTCAGACGCCTCTTGATGTTCTTTTACGTGCCGTAAATCAACGACACAAGATCCTCGGGTTTACTTCTCTTCCAAAGGAAGCCACATTAAAGATTACATATTTAAATATAAATGAATTCCGGGCGGGTTGAACCCGCGACCTTTGGAACCATAGACGATATAATAACTACAAAATCATAGGGACAGACTTCAAACACTGTAAACGACCTATGTAAATACTATGAGTAGGTGTATTTAGGCAACAGTAATGGATATAATTTCATAAATTCTACTGAATGTTGTAATTGTACAACATCCACGTCAACACAATGTCCAGGTCACATGCTAATTAATTAATTAGGTGCACTTCTGTGTGTGAGCAAGCTTTATCATGGAAAACATAATTTCATCATTAAAGACGTCAATTTTACGAATCTGACCTGATACCAAGCAAGTAATAGGTTAAAAATTAGGTAGGCCTATATATATATATATATATATATATATATATTTATCATGGAAAACATAATTTCATCATTAAAGACGTCAATTTTACGAATCTGACCTGATACCAAGCAAGTAATAGGTTAAAAATTAGGTAGGCCTATATATATATATATATATATATATATATAATGGAAATGGACAGCTGATGACAGATGAGGGGAATTTTAAGGAGGTGGCTAAATTCAAATACCTCGGAACAATAATTACAAATAGAAATGAGATGCACAAAGAAATTAAACGTAGGCTCAATTCTGGAAATGCATGTTACTATGCATTACAGAGACTCTTGACGTCCTAACTCCTTTCAAAAAAACGTTAAACTGAAAATATATAAAACTGTTATTCTACCAGTTATAGTATATGGATGCGAAACAATAGACTCTTACTTTAACCCATTCGCCTGAAAAGACGAGGTAGACTCGCCAGCAGTTAAATGGCCTTCAACTCAGAAGACGAGGTACACTCGCTTAACACTGCTGTTATATATTTTGCAATATTTTGTACATCCCTTAACAGTTAAAGTTTTAAGATATATAAAACAGTACCTGATATCTCAGTCGTCCTCGATAATCAGCAGTGTTGTTTTTAGTAGGCCTTTCGATAACTTAAGTTTCATCTTCTGCTTTCAGTTTGACTGGATTGTCTTGTTGATAGAATCGTAAGTTCTGGGTACTTATCTACAAGATCATCACAAATCGGTCAGTAGTGTAACAATTTTCTACTGAGGATGAAACTGGTCTCGAAAGGCCTACCTATAATGTTTCAAGTAATCTACTAGTTGAGGAGACTGCATTGTAAAGTACATCATTTTATATTATTATGTTTATAATATGGAATATATATTTTATTAATAAATCATATATATGCCGTATCTAGTTATGATGATAGAAAACAAACATGGCTGCCGCCAGAGGTACATTTACTCATAATAATCCGATTTCGAAGATTTTTTAGATGATTTTTTCTCGTTTTATTTCAATGATGCAAGTACATCGATATCGTTGCAAAAATAGAAAATTTTATACGTTAATTCGTATTCATAATAATCCCATTTTGCTGGTTAATGAACTCGACCTTACTCTTATTGATTGGTATGTGCCGAATTTGCTTAAGAAAAAAATGAAAAAAGTTTTGGCCGCTCGAGAGTTAACAGATATATATATATATATATATATGTATATGCGTGTGTGTGTGTGTGTGTGTCTTGGTCATTATCGGTATCTGAAAGTAGGATCGACGAATATTTCTTTAAAAAATTCTAAAATCTTTTCATGAGAAAATCTTCAAATTATTTTAGATTTCTCTAAAAGAATGAAAAAATAAAATGGTAAAACAAAAGTTTCAAATGCCCTTATATTGTCTAAGGTAAAATTTAAGTGATCCCACTACCCTACTACAGGACTTTGTTGGTCCTTAGGGTAGTGGGAGGTTAGGCTCCTATCCTTTCTAGACAATCAGCATTATATATCAATCGGGTTGTCAGGCCTGCGTTGTCAGCAGCCTTTAACCTCAGAACAAGGGTCTAGTATTCATTTCAGTTTGAGGCAGAGTCGACCCGAAGGCCATGGAGCTGCCAAAAGATTTAGGTCAGTTTAAAAATCCTGTCCCCATCAGGATTGGAACCCCGCATCTTCCAATTTATAGTTTACTGCCTAAACCAACTACGCTAAGGCGTGCTCTCTATCCCTATAGGCATATCATTAATAATAAAAGATATCCGTAAATTTATAGTTTTCCATAGTTGACTAAGCTTAGCTACCATATAATTTTGGTTTTGTAACATTTATTTGTGGTTCATAAAAATAATATATTGTATATATTGTGACGTGTTGTAGTAGCGTCGTTTAAACGGCGCGGGCCGGCGAGAGAAATCTCGCATTGGTTGGATTGGATTGGCGAATAGCCAATCGCGAGGCAAGGGATCCGCACCAGCCACCTATATTTCTCGACTAATAGGCCAGAAAGAGTTCTACGAACACCTATTTCCCCCATTCGAGAAACATCGGAAACGAGAGGGTTCCATGTCGAAACATCTCATTCATGGACCTGGAAATGTCCGTCTACTCGCCTATAGCCTAAATATGTAGTCAGGACGAAACGACCTCCAGTCTTGACCTGAATTAGTGGCGATAAGTTGAATGTAAGAGAAACTGTGAAGAAGGACTGTGTCGGTAAGTGAATATCTGATAAACTTTCAAAGAAGGATAATTGTGAGATAGAAAGGAATTGTGATTGAAGATTTAGTGATAATTATGAGAAGAAAGTAAAGTGTCAAGAAAAATTTACATAACATCTGTGTATTTATTAAGTCGATATACGAAAAAAAAAAAAAAAAAAAAAAAAAAGGAAACCCCTATGCCATCCAGTGACAATATGTTTATACCCCATACATCTCTTTTGGGAGTTTCTTAACCAGGCTAATTTAGTTAGGCTTTTTTACCATCACATGTCAACGAGTGACATGTGGCTAGTAATTTACCTCAATGAGACATCTAGTAGGTAACTAAGGTATTACTTGGTTGGAAGAAGGTCGATTAAATTTTGCACACATGCCTTTTTACTCAGGTTTGCTGTTCCTTTACGAGCCTGAAAATCTTCAGACTCGGGACCCATGGCTTAAAATCTCTCCCAGAGAACTTGTCACTGGAATTTTCCATCCAAAAATCCATCAACCCCCGTCGGGTTTGAACAAGCGTAAGTTTCGAAAAACATATGTATGCCTTTCTCAATATAAAATCATACAATTATGTGCCTTTTAATGCAATCTCCTCAACTAGCAACATTTTAAAACATTGTAGGCCTTTCGAGTCCAATCCTATTCTCAGCAGAAGGGGTTTCGCTACTGACTACTGATTGCTCTTGAAAACGGTATTACAATATAAATTATGCAGTTTTATAACTTTGTACTGTAGTTTTTATATCGTGACTAATACTTGAATGGAATTTCACAATGACACTATCAGTACTGAATATACATTTCTGTGACCATATTGATGATTACTTAAAATTCTAATTAGCCCTGTCAAACTTATTACTTATTACTTTACTATTAAAGCCTAATATATTGCATATTTCGGCAATGATGGTATAGGACCAAGACGAAGATGGGCTGATCTCTTCAAAGCGATTGGTCAAGTAAAGGAAGTAATATGAAGGACAGGAAAGACATAAGAAATCATCTGAATAGTTGGAACTAATTAACTGGATAAAACAAAAGACTGGAGAATGTGAACCGAATAAACAAAACTGAGAATGGAAGTATCTTTTAGCTTGAATAGTTCATGCCCTTTGAAGATATCTTTGCCCTCAACATTTCATTTCTTTGTATTTTTCTTTACAATATCAACATCTACGCTCATATATGTTAGCTTTTTCAGCATCGTTTTATACGGTTGTTCGGCATCTATTTGAAATTTGACAGCGGGATGGAGAATATAGGTCAAGCTGTTTTTTTCTAACTATAAGTATTTTTATTTTGTTTTTACTATTTGTTACATTAACTTTATGTCTGTCTATACCCATACATCCCCATGTGGGACAAGGGTACTCCCTATAGGGAGTTAACTAAGATAATTTACTTACGATTATTTGTGTACATTTGTCAGCGAGATTAGCTCAAACATACATGTAAGTGGGAAAGAGCGATTAAATTTTGCTCAGAGACTAATTCAGGCTTCAGGTTGCTTGTAAAAGCAAGAAAAGCTTCTCACTCGTAATTTAAGTATATGATTGATATGTCTAATTCTTACTGTTTGAAATTTGCTTTCATTTTCCAAAAGTATTCTTCTTCTTAAGCCCTTTTCTTCCCTTTGCCGAGATTAGGGCGCTCCCAAATTGGAACTTATTGATCAAGTTAATTTAGTTTGTTAGCTCATTTACCCATAGACGTCAGCGAGGATTTAACGCCTCGATGAGACATCTACTGGGTAACTATCGTATTACTCGATGGGAAACGGTCCATAAATTTTTCACAAAAGCCTTTTATTTAAGGCTTGTGGCTCTTTCACGAGCATGAAAATCTTCATGCTCGGGACCCACGGCTTAAAGTTCTTTCTGGAGGATTTCTTCCTTTGATTTTTCCACCCTCAAAAATCCATTGACCAGGGCCGGATTTAAACCCGCGTCTCTCGGAACTAGATGGGAAATAACATAACCACTAGCCCACCGCGGCCTACTACAAAAGTATTTAACTACAATATAATATAGAAGTAGGGTTTAATATTCAATCTTGGGTACTTGGATTCAGGTAACAAAAACGTTATTGTTCAGTAGTAAAATTCTTCTACGTTGTCAATCACATACTCCTTTTTGCACGCTATAAATCCGTCCGGGAGGACTTGTTCCATGGAATTTACAATTCTAGAAATATATCGAACTCGACCGGATTTGAACCCATACCCTATGGACCAGAAATAAGAAACATAATCCCTAGATCACCGACGTCGATGAACTTTTGTTGTTTATCCCAGATTCTTGCTGTTATAACAGTGTTGCCAATATGTATTATTTAAATGTCTTTCTTTTGTCGTTTTCTTTCGTTTACACTGCTTTTCCTTTTTGTTCAGCTTTGTTAACCTTTTTTTATCTTATTCATACATACAAACACAAGACAGGACACACTCACACCCAGACCCAAGGCGGAGATTTAAAATATCCTACTCCGCCGGGAATCGAACCCGGGTCGCCGGAGTGGAAGGTAGGGACTCCACCGACTACGCCACAGCGACGGACATATCTTCAAACTATGTCAATGAGCAGAACTTATTAATAGTTACGATTAATTACATTCTTCTTACAAGTAATTTAGTTGATATTAACTTGCAATTTATTCAAATAAGAGTGTGAATAGTTTGAGAAAGACGTATATCATTCTTGACTTGGTAGAGTGAATATCAATAACACACAATTCTAGGAATCGATCTGGTGTAAATTGGATCATTATTGCGACTGAGAGCACACTTATTATTTCCATATAGCTCAATGACAGTTTATCATAACAGATCTGACACACTTCGAAAACATTGTGTATGTTTGCTAGAATTTAATACAATAATATTTACAATTCTCTATTCGGATACCAGTATTATAAATAGCAAATGATATCCGATTACATTCTTTTTATAGAAATCGTAATAAAACATTGCCTCAAAGCGACACCACTGCAGATCTCTGGATACCCTTTGGGGTAGTAGTAGTAATAGTACGTTAAGACTCCTAACTTCCCAGACAATCGGCACAAGATGTCACCCGGGTTGTCGTAATTTCTCAATATTAACTTTTTATAAAAATTAAAAACTGGAAAAGGTTCAAACGATGGAAAACAAGAACAAAACAATAAGATAATACAGAAATAAACATCCCCATGGGTTATTAAATCCGCAATTTCATGCCGCATCCACTGAGGTTCTCCCTTGTTCTCTATCCATGGCCGATTGAATCCAGTTCATGTAATCCATACACAGTTCCTTAAGGTCCGTCTGAATGTTCATCTCCTACCTACTCCCAAAGCAAGTTGTAATGATCTTTTCCCTAGTATTTGCCAAAAATATATAAGACATTTCTGTCACCCAGTCGAGCCACATGACCTACAATTCGCAGTCTCCAATACGAAACTCTGATATTATTAGCATAATAATAGTTTTTTTTTTTTTGCGCGACGAGATCTTTTTAAAGAACTATTGGTGAGTTCGAAAAGCTTACCAAATGTAAAAATAAGCTTTCTGAACTTGTTACATACATAATTACACTGCTCAACATGATGTTTGTCTCACGAGTAGCAATAGTTGTACTTAATGCAGTTTTTTATCCTGTTTTGAAATATGTATTCGGAATTTGCCCATAACCTACAGTTTTTTATTTCAATTTAAATTAATGGATTTAAATACTTATTTTTTTAATAAACCTAGATTTCTTCCCGGAAAATCTTGGCGCAGTGAGCGATGAGCACGGGGAATACTTCCATCACGAGATTTCAGCTATGGAAAAGAGATATCAAGGCAAATGGAATCCTAATATGCTGGCCGATTATTGTTGGACCATCAAGAGGGATGCTCTACAGGCGAAATATAGCAGAAAATCGTCATTTCTTACCTTCTAGGTGAGTCCGAATGTTCGAATATTGTATAGTTACGAATGTAGAAAATATTAAAGTGTTTGAAATTATAAATTCCTGTCTCTCGAAAACCTTGCGTGATGGAGAAACCCCGATATCATTTTTGAATTCAGGAGAAAAAATACTATCAGAATCACATATTTTTCTTTCTGAGAGAAAAAAAAGTTTATTTTTTTGTTGCTCAATGTTATTTACGCTACGTAGAATTTCAATTTTTTAATTTTTTTTTTTTTTGCATGTCTAAAGCGACATGTTTGTATTAACCAAGGTTAATAGTCTAGTGGGCTATGGATTAGTTAACTGTTATATTGCTATGATACAGCAGTAAATAATAGTTTGCTTCGTCTTCATTCATTTGTTCACACAGACAAGTTTAGAGTATTATATTACTTAAAATGATAATAGAGATGAAGAAAATACATTCGACATATCAGATAACTAAGGAGTCTTCAAATATTTTTTTAGAGAACTATTTCTCAAAATGTCCCGTTTTTAATGTGCAAAAGAATATGAAGTCTACGAAGGGTGCAAAAAAAGGAGAACTTCGGTAACTCAAATAATTCAAGATTGGAATACTTCGGAGCTTGGCAGCATACATACAAATAAATAATAGTTAAAATAATAAAACAACATACTTTATTATATTTGATAATAAACAGATATTGGTAAAAGTAAAGTCTCTAAGAAGAAAACGTAAAAACCACAAAAAGCATCCCACACTTTTGATGGTAAAATTATTATTTTTTTTTGTAGATAACTCTACTTTAATTCTAGAAGTGTTGGAAATTAAAATTATTATTCAATTTTTAGTTCAGTTTTCTAACAAAGCGTGTTTAGTTATTTAAACTATTATTTATTTTTTATTTTTTAGTTTGATTTTCTAATAAAGCGTGTTGTTTTAGTTTTTTTAAACTATTATTTTTTTAGTTTAATTGATTGTCATGAACCGGAATCCCATGAAAATTTAATTGCTTACGATATTTTTAGTGTCTAGGCACGAATTAATTATATATATTTTTTAATTATTATTATCTAACTTTATTGTAATATTTTTAAATATTATAATATAGATAAATTGTTACAGTTAATCGTATCGTTCTCATATTTTTTTTCGATAAATTACAATGTGGTAAGTTTACAAAATTGTCATTAATATTTCACAGAATAAGATAAAAATGTAAATATCTTTAAATTCGATACTATTGTAATATGAGCTAAAAGTAATACTTTCTAAAAAAAATCCTCCGGGCTGAATCTGAACCATCGGCCTATAGATTACTGAGATTACATACCACTACAGTCCACCGCTCTACCAACTGAGCTACTAGAGGGTATAATATTAATTTCTTACAACGATGGACTAAAAAGTCGATAAGTCCGCAATCTATTATATATTATATATTATAAATTATTTATGAAATTATTGTATTGTCATTGGTTCTTTACAAGTATACAAAGTTTCAAGTCGATCCAATGTTTTTAAGTGGATGAAAATTGTCTTGAAAGATTCCGTTACATAGAACAGGTCGATCTAATATAAAGCGTATAAAAAAACATTTATGAAGTTCCAAATGGTGAACCTTCTTCGAGTCTCCACTATCATCCCTTATGATATCGAATATTGCTGTTAAGGTCCTATTAATTGAGATACTCTATTTTTTTTTTCCTAATGTGATCAATTCCTAAGTGATCAATGATCATATTAAAATTCCATAATTAGGTAAGTTTATCGTTTTATAAATTGAATTTTAGATTCTTAGGTATAAGTTGAGAAGAAAAAGTAACATTACTGCCTGCTTTAAGATTAATTACTAACTTTTGTATGTTTTAGATCTGTTAATAATAATCGTAGACCAACACTGTTGTAAAATGTTAATATCGTTGCCTCAGACACAACGGGCCCGTGTTCAATCGCCGGCTAGAACAAGTTACATTTGACCATTAGAATCATCTGTATCATGTTAGCACTGTTTAGTAAGAATGTATAAGTGAATGGTGTGAATTGTCTTATGTAGGTATTGTCTCGAATATGGCCTTGGAATTGATCAGATCACTCAACGCGGAGATCCATTTCCTTGTGTATTCAAAAAAGTATATTTGAAATCAAGAGTTAAAAATTCTCTCTTGGCAGGAGAGTTAAACTAAGTAAAAAAAGTAAAAGTAGAATGATCAGTTTGGACTGTATACAGTTTACAGAAAAGAGTTTTGTAATTTTCGTTGTCTTTAAAATTTATCTTTTTTACAGAAGAAATGTATAAAATGGTCTTCAAATTACAGTGAACCTAACACAAATGTGTCTGTAGTTGGTGTGATAGGTGATGTGAAATCTCCTTTGTTTTGTTTCCACATTGTTCACTGCGCCATGATTAATGAGTGATGGGTGAACCTCAAATCATCTCAGCATGCACTATGTAAATGACCATCGCTAAATCATGGGAGATCATGCCATTATTAATCACGAGATAATCCAAAATCATGAGGCCAACTTCTTTTGACAAACGAAGGAATCATATGACTAAATCTCTAATTTGCCTCTCCACTAGTAAAGCATAATAATCCCAAATACATGAAGCAGTGGCGGCTTCGATGCGTAGATGATTTAGATACTAGTCTTCTAACTTTGGGTCCCGAACTCCATGTGTGGTTCCTGGTGGACTAATTGGAACGAGACACGTTTTTCCTAGGGATTCTCCTGTTTTCTCTTGTAAATAACCCCCTAGAACTCAAGACTTAAAGAAGCTTCTCTATTTATAACTTTGAAGGTTATTAGTGTTTTCTCTTGCCAAAAATTGAATACACCACTTCTCCATACTTATGTATTTCATATCGCTCCATTTAATTCCAACTGCAACTATGATGGTAAAACAGACTCACTGGTCTTCAGGCATTCTTGTATATCTAAGATTTCAACAACAGGGCCTTCAATTCATCTCATTCCACGATCCAGTATTATGACTCAGTAAAACTATAAGTTTTACTTTTTATAAAGTACTGGAAGAAGTAGATATAATAGTAAGCAGCAGTAAAGTTATTGCAATAATAACAGCAATATTATTATTAATAATAGCAGTAGCTTCTACTATCGAATTTTACCACAAGGGTGGATTCATCTACGTCAGATGTTCCTGAACATTTTATATGACTAAACAAACTAACTATTCGACATATAATATTAAATGTGTTATTTTTCAGTATGTTGTACGAATTTTTCCCACCAGAATTTATAATGTGAGATTGAAACCAGGGCCTATTGTTAATAGGTACAATGAAGTTCATTATGCATTTAACTGAACACAAACATAGATTCTAACTTCAGGACCAGAGCTGTTGAGTACCTTAAAATTAATTAGAATTAAAAAAGGGACATAGAAATAGACATATAATCGTTTCTATTTGAATAGTCGACCAGAACAAGGTTGTAATCACAATTTTTTCACAAGTTGAGTTTTACATGGAAAATTATTGTTAATGGCATGGAACTTTTTTTATTTTAAAGAATGGAATAGTAAGGAAGGTGACAAAAGAACCGAAGCGACTCATTTTAATATATGCTCATATAAGAGCACATTATCCTAGGATATTATTGGTAAAGCTCGGAAACTTAAACTCTAAAAATGTAAATCAAGGTCAATATTAAAAGTCACAAATTTTATAGAGGACATTCAGGTTTTTCAGGATAATTGGCAGGATCATTTGCAAGGAATGGATCCAAACCGACTCAAAACTAATGGACTCAGCAGCAGAGGAAGACCAAAACAATCTGGGCCTGTCAAAGACATCTTGAAACAAAGGAATAGGTATCAGTTTAATCTAAATCCAATGTGTTTGTGATGATGATGATGATGATGTGTAGATCCAGACACGTAAAAATAGGCTTTAAAATCTGTAAAATTGATTCTAGAAATATGCCTACTACTTCAGCATCTAAATATAGAGTAAGTTTCACTCGACTTACGGCCACTAGTATGGACACTGCGTGGGCAGCGCGAGTTGATGACTCAATGCTTGCAGTCACTTTTCCCGCGCTATCGGCCGCAGGTCAAGTGAAACTAAACTACTTAATATATCGCTATTATTATTAACAACAAAATATATCCAACAAGTATGAAATAACTAACTAACTCACTGGCACTATCGAAACCGGAGGTTTATGATCTTACACACATAAGCTCTCCGTACATCCCTATATTATATACCTTCGTCAAATCATGCTTAATGTAATTTTCTCACCTCATTGTTGGCCTACGTACTGGGCGTATTTCCTCTGGTTTTCCTACGCTTTCCATGCCCCTATTTCATTCCTCCATTCCATGCCCCTCTCTCATTGCCTGTCCATCGCAATCTACGAGACTTAACTGCCCTTATTACATCTGAATTCCCTTAAATATCATTTAGTTCACTCTTATGAAGTCTTCTCCATTCGCCTGTCTGTTAATCTGTCTTTGGTCAAAATTTTTTCCTAAAAACTTCATCCTTAAATACTCGTAATCTTTTCTTCTCCCTGAAAGTAAGAGTTCGTATTTCACACGCATAGCATATAATATGTTTTTGCGCGATAGTGCATTTTTTCGTACTTACCAGTAATGGCGACCATTATTGAAAGTCCGACTTCCTGCAATTCGGGATTGCCACCCTAAATAACTACACTGTAATATTACATTTACACTCACGTGCGGGAAGTAAAACCACCGCCCTCTATGTATACTACGTACAATGTATATACAGAAAATATCCAAAAGATAGTGTTAATATACAATATACAAAACAAATCACTGCATTTTAAATTAACTGAACTTTATTTTAAACAATATAAAACAATAAATACGTACTTGCGATCATGTTATCAATTATTGTTCTCAAGGCCTCCTGTTGTTTCAACTAATAAACATTGCCCACATTTATTTAACTTTCACAGGCAAAGAACACTATGAGGTTTAATTTAAGAATTAAATTAATGTTTTTATTACCTCACCTCATATCCTTTTTCTTCTAAACTGCAGTTTCGGAGCTAAATTCCTAAATTTGTAATGTATCCTTTTGGATACACTTAAATATGTATCTAATTAGTAATTATACAATATACTTAATAATAAGTTACACAAGATTACGTTTTCACTGCGGTCCACCACATTCAAATAACTAACAGAAGAAATTTGGGTTTTGTCAATTTAAGGGTTAACGTTATTCAATTGTTTATAATGAACGCACATATTTCCCACAAAGATATTATTTTACTATTATTTTTATTTTTAAAACACCATCGCGCAAAAAATAATGTACAACGCACGTTTGTGAAGTGTTTTACAGAATCTCGGAAATTAAAAACCTCGCTATTGCTCGGTTTTTAAACATTTTTCCTCGATTCTGTAAAAACCACTTCCCAGTCTCGCATCGTAATATATTATTTTGATAAAGAGGCGAATAAACCTTTACCTAATTCCTTAAAATAATTAATAAAATCAAATATAACTGCTAGAATAAACTTTTAAATATTTTTAGTTTAATAAATATATCAATACATGAGATAAATAACGTTCATTCACTACAATAAATATATTAATGACCATAAAGTAAATTATTTTTTAATGTTTTGCATTATTTCAATCATCTCATAAACATTCCTAACATAACCGAAAATTTCCGGAGACCTGGCAACGTTGAACTGAGGACACGAATTATCCATATTTCAAATTTAATAATCAATCAACTTTTGCTCAAAAATCACAAAATGAACATTAAAGGATAAAAAACGATTTTAGGTGCAATTAAACTCTTACAGGGGTAAAAGTGTCCACCGCTGTGGTCTCGAGGTAGCGTGCTGTCTTGTCACTCGGCGGGCCCGGGTTCGATCCCCGGTCAGGACAGTTTTTCTGGGTGAGGTTTTTATCGGGGTTTTTCCTCACCTGTAAGGCAAATGTCAGGAAAACTTTAAGGCCCAAACGGTCCCTGAAATCATATTGCCATCATTATCATCATTATCCTGATCATTATCATTATCCTTCACCGGTGTGGGAAGCTAACACACCTACAATTCCCTAGCAAAGCTGCAAAGCATAGCATGAAAATGCTATGATTGCAGTGAAAGACCTGCCCTCGGGCATAATTACATTGGATGGAGGGGTAAAACTTTTCATATAACGTGTACATTACATTAGTTTTTTATTTACGTAGGGAAAGTCGGCATAAATTTAAATTCCGAGATCTAGTGATTACATGATCATAGGCCTCCTTGATAACATTCATGATACCAACTCGTGAGCAACAACTGTGATGTTAACTTTAACATGAAGATAGAGGTTAAATCGAGAAGAAGAGAGAGTGACACAGAATAAATAACTAATAAAAATATTTATTCAACGAGGAATTCAAAACTCTCTTTTTCTTGAGGAAGGTGAATGACGAAGTGGAATGGTATGAACTTGAGAACATATTTCACGGTCAGCTTGCCTCTGGATTGCGGTGACCTGCTGACCTCACTCTGTCAGTATTACAAGACGTAATCGCACGGCATTTGAGTACAGTTACTTCACATCACCAAGAAAGGTAACTTTTACAAATGTTACTTTTAGCTGAGGTCAGTGTTTCTATTACAAGTTCAGCGAAATGAATGCCAATTCAACAATCAACTTCAATAAATTGTGAATTACGTGATAGAATTAGTACATTACGGTGCGAGGTTGGGAAGTGGTTTCTATAGAATCGAGGAAAATGTTTAAAAACCGAGCGATAACGAGGTTTTTAATTTCTGAAATTCTGTAAAACACTTCACAAACGTGCGTTGTATATATTTTTGCACTGTAGTGTTTTCATACTAATAAATAATAGTAAAATAATATCTTTGTTGGAAATAGTTGTGCTCATTATAATAAACAACTGACTAACGTTAACAGTGTGGGCAATGGTTATTAGTTGAAAGTACAGGAGGCCGTGAGACAATATTAGTGATAAAATGGCGGCAAATACGTATTCATTGTTTTATATTGTTTCAAATTAAGTTCAGTTAATTTAAAATGCAGTGATTTGTTTCTTATAATGTATATTAATACTACATTTTGGATATTTTTTTGTATATACATTGTACGTAGTATACATAGAGGGCAGTGGTTTTACTTCCCACACGCGGTTTGTAATATTTAACACTTTGAGTCCGGCGGTGGTACTAGTACCACGGCATTTAAGTGACACTGAGGCCGGAGAAAATTAAATCCCTCGGCATGCCTGTGCCGTCAGATTTACAGGGGTGTTTTCTGAACCGGAATAGCTTCAGTATCATTTAAATGCCATGGTACTAGTACCACTGCAGGACTCAAAGTGTTAATATTACAGTATAGTTATTTAATTACAGTACAGTTATTTACGTTGGCAACCCCGAAATGTAGGAAATAGAACTTTCAATCATGGTCGCAATTTCTGTAAGCAGGCAAAACGCACTATCGCGCAAAAATTAATTTTGTTGTCGGTTTATGCCTTATTAACCGCTCCCGGACGTCCGAACTATAAATTCCGGCTCAATAAAGATAGATATATACTGTACATAAAGAAGTAGTTCAAGCAAAGATGCAGCGGGCCCGGGTGGGGAAAAAAGTGTCTTCGGCGATCTTATTTACGGAGTTACCAAAAAGAAGAAAAGAGGGAGACCAAAGTTAACATGGAAGGAAAACATGAAGACAGTAATGCAAGCAAGAGGGCTAAGCATTGAAGATGCCCAAGATCGCAGGCTTTGGATGTTTGGTACGGGAAGACGGCAGCAGCTGTAAAAACCCGAAGATAGACAGATTTCTTACCTTATACAAATGTCAATTTTTTCCATTCCATTAACATAGTTTATCCCCTCACTTTACAGGTACTTCTTGCATCCCGCACGTCATCCGTGCCTATTGTGGCTCGACCTGTCGGAAAAGGGAATTTAAACTATAAATCACACACATGCTTTATGATCACATAAAGGCATGGAGGACTCCTTGAATCAGTGCTCAGTTCAATGTCAAGGCCTCCTCCGAGACAACACAATACAAGACGAAACACACCATTCACACACACAGTCACGGGGAATATGATAATGATGATTGTGATGCCCAGATGATTTTCGGGGACCAATTGGAACTTAACGTCTCCTGACATATGATATATATAATATTATGTTTGCTCTGATTAGTATGACTATAAGAGTGAATGGCGTGTCTTGTCGTAAATGCTCATTTAATCTTGTAGGTTACCGTGGAATTGAGCTGATGACTCGTCCACGAATGACCTTCATGTCCTTCTGTGTCCTCCACAGTTTAAAGTTCGTGTCCCAGTAAGGACCGGATTGGACAGGTAAAAGTAACCACAAAGGAAGATTTTATACTAAGGAAAATAATTATTTTTTTTAATGCCCCAGTTCGTCATTTTAGACATTTCTGTTGTTATCTCCTGGGATTGGCGTAACTGTAACCCACTTCGGGGGTTGAGGCCGCATGAAAGGTGGGTTACGTTGCCCCGATGAAATGATGGGTGATGATGATGGTGGTGGTGGTGGTGGTGGTGGTGGTGAGACAGGAGAATCCTTAATCCTAAGCTTAATCTAAGATGAATATGAATGGTGATGATTGCGATGGCCGTATGATGTTCGGGGACCGTTTTGGCCTTAACGTTTCCTGAAATTTGTCTTACAACTGAGGAAAACCCCCGATAAAAACCAGGAAACTGTCGCGACCGGGGATCGAACCTGGGGCCGCTGCGTGACAAAGCAGCTCGCTACCTCGAGACCACAGCGGTGGACAGAAAATTAAGTCTTATTATTTTATTACTATTATGAAAGAGTTATATTATTATTATTATTATTATTATTATTATTATTATTATTATTATTATTATTATTATTATTATTTGCGATGGACAAGACATGTAGGAAAATGAGGAATGAAAGAGGGGCATGGAAGCTTCTTGTAGAAAAACCAGAGGGAAAACGCCCAATTGGTAGACCAAGAATGACGTGGGAGAATAACATTAAACATGAGTTGAGGGAAGTAGATTACACAGCAAATGACTGGAAAACATTAGCTCAGGATAGGGATGTGTGGAGAGCTTATGTCCGGGAAGCCATAAACCTACGGGTTTGATAGTGCCAGTGAGATAGTTGGTTAGTCATTGTTGTTAATATCATAATCATATTTGAGTTTAATAGAAGGCCGGAATGTATTTTTATAACTGTATTTGATTTATTTCATGCTTTATAGTTTTGTAATTTGTATATTGTAGCCCATATATCATTTGTAATTCATTGCCTTCTTCTACTTTTCACAAGGTATTTAGACATATTTCATGAGATAGTGTATTGCTTTAAAGAACTAATAACTTTTTAAGGTTAAGTGTATAGGCCTATGTTTTTGAGTGAGGTATTTGTGAGCTGATGAGGCTGGTTCTGCGTTGCACTTTGTGCATTTATTGGAATTATCTTTCGATATAAAATATTAGAACAAACTAACACGTTTAACTGTCCCGGATACCAAGTGTCCCGCGCCGTAGCCGAGCGGTTAAGGTAGTAAGCCTTTGGCGCAGAGCTACGGGACTTGCGCTGGTTCGAGTCTCCATGGGGGAAGAAATTTTCTCATGGTATTTCGGCCAGTATGGGACCGGTGCCCACCCAGCATCGTGAGGCAATTGGGTAGCTACAATAAGTAGCGGCTCCAGGTTGAGGAACCAGCTATAACGGCTGGGGGACTCGACATGCTAACCACATGTCACCCCTACACTGGCTGTTGATCATCTACCTCTGTGATTGACGGATGTGAAGGGCCAGCAGCCGGCTGGTAAAAGGGCAACCGCTGAAAAGTGGAAAGACCCTCAATCGGAATCGGATACCAAGTTACATACGAAGAGGAAAAAGATTTTAGTAAAAAAATCATAAAATTTAACAAAGTAACAGGAATTATAAATAATAGTTTCAAGCCAAACACAGTACAGTAAGACACACGAACAAGAATTTATAAAACACTGGGCAGACCCATATTATATTACGGCAGTGAGGCCTGGACAATTCGCAGTGTAGATGAACAAACACTAACTGCGGCAGAAATGAAATTTATGTGACGTACTGCAGGTTACTGAAGAACAGACCATAAAAGGAATTCTGAGATTCTCAAAGAATTACAAACAGTCATGGAATATGTAGAAAAATACAGAATTAACTGGAAATCTCACGTAAGAAGAATAAGCAGAACAAGAATACCACGTCAAATCTTAAATTACTAGCCACCAGGCAAGAGATTTTTGGGCAGACCCTTCAAACGTTGGATTGAGACCATACAGATCACTAGGTCTATCACATTAAAGGAAGAAGAAGAAGATCTTTCGATTTGCTGCTGTTCTCATGTGTTTTTTGTGTGTTCATTTTTTTAACTTTGGTATTGTTGTTAATTTATTTTCTATTACATTTATAGTTAATTATTGTTCCAAATCTTTGTTCTTTATACCATTCGTGACATGGTGTCTGCTCCCGGCATTCATTATAATTTGTATTTTGTAGGCCTTTATTTATGGTGACTGAGTAGAGCAGATAACCTTATGCGTTTAACTCCATCACAATAAATAAAACGATATTATTGCTGTTATTATTTTTGTTATTATCATTATTTATTTTTTGTACTGCTGCTGCTTTGTGGCAATGACCAGCATTGCCCAGTGTGCCGCTTCTTGGGAACCAGTTGAGGTCCCTTGGCGGCCAAATACCTTTGTATTCTTCAGTAAGGGTTTAGTTTCTTAGCCCTTGCGTGTCTCGCGGCTTAGGTGTTCAGCCGGAAATACCGTAGCACATATGGATGATATGCGGATGGTTCCTCATAGAGCAGGGCCATCATAAACCACGTCGCCGGACAAGCAGAGAGTCCGAAAGCCGGCGGCGTGGAGTGAGCCACACTACTCTAGCTGGAATCCAGCACACATATCATGGTGGTGGATCATCATCGGGGTCTTATTTTTTATAGGATTCACAATGTTTGATGACATATTTCTGCGCCGAATTAATTTATCCGGTCGCAAGCCCGGTTTGAAAAGGAGGAGGTGGAAGAGATACATATCGTTAAAAATATCAGGCTCAGCTGGACCGGCTGTCAGTACCTGGAAATAGGCCTCTTTCCCTGAGTAACGCGGGCGGGCAGAGAGTGAGTCTCATAAGCTGTAGAGAAAACAATATTTTTAGGTCCTCCATATTCAGGGTTGATTCAACACGCTAGTCCCCTGTTCATTGGAAAATATATAAATTCTTAAAATCCCCGAGAATCAAAACGGCGAACTAAAACAATACTGAACAGGGAGAATAACCCAGCAAAAATTAACGTACTTGAAGATATTGAAATTTTTAAGGAAACCAACAGCAACCATCATGTGAATGATAACCAGTAAGTTCCATCCTCTGTGACAGATCATTAATAGTAAAAGGCAGTTAAATTAAAATCACCACATATTGAATAATAAAATAAACGAAGTGAATAGCACATAGTTAACCCCGTAGAAAAATAAAAAAGAAAAAAACCAAAAATATTTAAATATCTCAATGAAACTGTTTCTAAAATTAAGTCTTTAGAATAAAATCCTGGTACCAGTATTTCATTCAAGGTCTGCAGATAAAGGCCTATCTCCTGCTTCTTCTGCTGATGATGGGATTAGTCCCGAAAGGCCTACAGAGAATTAATAGATTTCAAAGTTGAGGAGACGGACCTATTAGCTAACAATTTAATAATTTTATATTATAATTTTAATTTAATGAAAAATACCTTAACGGAATTGTATCATAAATGTTATTAATGTGACAATCATACGTCAAAAAGTCTAACATTTTTAGGAATTCCAAACTCCTATAGGAGACTATAAAAATGTTCCTCTTAATTAAACCGTATGCCTTTTTGAAGTCTACATATAGTTGATTTGGCGAACATATTTATCATTATTAGTGGTAATACCGTATTAATCTGACAAGAAAAGTGCTTAATTCAACCCCAAAAGAAGGGCTAAATCGAAACAATAAATAAACTCCCGCCGTTCCCAACTCCTTTAAAAAAAACGTTAAACTGAAAATGTATAAAACTATTATTCTACCAGTTATATTATACGGATGCGAAACGTAGACTCTTACTTTAAGTGAGGAAAGGAGGTTGCGATTATTTGAGAATAAAGTTCTCAGGAAAATTTTTGAACCAAAGGGAGATGAACAGACGGGTCAATGGAGAAGACTACATAACAGTAAACTATGTTCTTTATAGGACAGTTAAGTCTCGTAGACTACGATTGACAGGACACGTGGCACGAATGCGGAATGAAAGATATGCATGGAAGCTTCTTGTAGAAAAACCAGAAGGAAAACGCCCAGTTGGTAGACCAAGAATGAGGCGAGAGAATAATATTAACTATGATTTGAGGGAAGTAGATTATAAGGGAATGTTTGGAAAGCCTTAGCTCAAGATAGAGATGTACTGAGAGCGCGGCCATGAACGCACGGGTTCGATAGTGCCAGTGAGTAAGTAAGTATCGTATTAATATTATTATTATTGCCATGTGAAAATGTGTCAATTTGATTCCTGAAAATATACAGCATCAAAAATAAAATGTGCTAGAGAATATTAACGGATGAAAATGGCAATAACTTCAGCTATGAAGCTAATTTGATGTTGTGGGTGAAAGTTTTTTATGAATATACGTACATTTCACGCTTCAGTAACAAAAGATACTAGGACGACTTCTTCCCAGAGTATCATAAATGTGGTTTTGTTTCTTTCCTTCTTTAAAAAAAAAGATTATCATCTTGAGGATAATATGATCATAAAAACGAAAACTGCATTTGTGTGCCGTTTCTCAAGAAAATGGCTGCAGACTGTCTAACTAGAAACACTTTTCATTTACAATGAGGTAGTTTAGACGTTGTTTATACGTGCACTGATTGTAAAAGCTGTGATGGAACAAGAGAAAATTCAATTGCTTGGAATGAAAGGATCTCTAATTCGAGTTCGTAAATAAATTTAGATATCCGCACGTTCCTCTCAAATAGTTCTATCAACTTCTTAGAATTAAGAAGATATTTTGGAACTGTTACCTGCTCCGTAACATTAAAACGATTAGACGCGTTATTGGAAGCAATCCGATAAATAAGTTCATATGTACACTTTGTCCGAGTTAGAAGTTCCAAGAAATTGTATTATTCGTTATAACAAATCGTGTTACAGGCGTATGTTCCAGCTGTTGTCCTCACATCCATTCATATATGTTAAAGACAGAAGTTATCCATAATCCACCTAGTATAAATGTAACATATGGTCAGTAAATCATGTCCCCCTGCCGTTATGGCTGATTTTCTCTACCTGGAGTCGTTACTCATTGCAACCACCCAATATTATTATGATGCTTAATGGGCATCGGTCTCATCCTGGCCGAAATTCCATAGAAAATTTCTTCCCCCTTCGGGACTCGATACAGTGCAAGTCCCGTATCTCTGCACCAAATCGTCATGCATTAAACCACTCGGCTATGGCGCAGGACTACCTTATTTTGATATACTGGTAGTTTAAATAAATAGTATATTTATTGTATTCTACTATAAAGAAAAGAATCTTAGCGACAGAAATGAATGGATTACGAAGAAGTATGATAATATCCAGGCTACAACATATTCGAAATACATATATCAGACAAGAAATGGATACACAAGAAACTGTTATCGAAAGGATAACAAAGAGAGCTTTACAATGGTATGGACATGTACAACGGATGTCGGAAGACCAGTGGTCTAAAGAGGTGTTAGATTGGGTGGTACCAGGCAGAAAGAAGAGGGGGAGAAGTAGAAGAACATGGTATGAGGGAATATATGATGCCATGATGAAGAGGATATGGAAGAGGGACAATGGTAAGATAGGAATCTCTGGAAAGAAGGAATAAAGGGAGAACTGCTGTAAAGTGGAAAGCCTGTATTAGATTAAATATTTATAGTGAGTTGGTATTGAAGAGAAGTAAAAAGTAATTCGTATTAAAAACTATATCCCTGATTAGTTCACCGCTGTAGCCTCGGGATGGAGTCGCTGCTTTAATTGCAGCGGGTTCACGTTCGATTCCCGGTTGGTTCTTTTCCATAGCTGAAATTATCCAAAGAAAGAGCTCCCGTGCTCATCGCTCACTCGCCAAGATTTTCAGTGAAGAAATATAGATGCGACTGCAGGAAGTTTTTACTTTTAAGTACAACCCACATTTTTATAGGTTTTATAGGATCCTTGACAATATCACGGTAATTTTTCACCTTTCGATTTCCCAATAAACTGCGATTCACTTTTATGAATGTCTTCCAAGCTGTTATTTCCAGTGGATTCATTAGTTTCTCATACTTTTCATAAGTTATAAGTGTTCGTATTTGCGGACCCATACATTTAATATTCCTTCTATAATTTTAGAAAACTTATGTTTTAAGCACATGAAACCAGGAGTATTGTCCATGACTGTGACAAAACTCATTAATCCTAGTTTGAAATGTAACGGAGGTAGACACATATTTTTAGGAATAGGCCTACACAATGCGACATGTTTATTTTTTTTTTTGCCCAAGAATGAATTATTCATACTTAGGTCATTTATTTAATGTAATTTCTTTTCCGTCCCTACTATCCCATTATTGGCGCAAAAACAAGGTACTTTATGTAACCAAGCTGCAGACCAAAAATTAAGTTCAATTACCTTCAAATCACCACAAATATCCATTCATACACTGCATATCCAAACGTTTCCATTAAAAAATTTAATTTTTCGTACGTTTATTTCATAATAGCTGAGTGAGCAAACAAAAAAGTTAATTTAAAAAATGAAACTTAAATAAAAAAACTATAGATGATAGAAAAGTTCCGAATACATATTTGAAAACACTATAAAACTGTTATCGTATTGACTTGTGTAATCAGTCAAGAGAAAAGAATAACAACTATTGTAAGACGCAGAAACTGATGTGATGATGGAACAGGTACCATTAAGCGTAGGAAAGGTAAGTCTATGAGACTGAAATGACCAGATCACGAAGTTAGAATGGGTGGTTAGATTAGTAGAGATGGATTCGGGTTTTAAGATGCTAAAACGGAAACGTTATTTTAGTTAATTATATTGCACATATTTACTTTGTGGAATGAATTAAATTTAATGTACTCTACGGTGAATTGTAGTCTGTTATAGAATGAATGAGATTAAATGTACTCTACGGTGAATTGTAGTCTGTTATGGAATGAATGAGATTAAATGTACTCTACGGTGAATCGTAGTCTGTTATGGAATGATGAGATTAAATGTACTCTACGGTGAATTGCAGTCTGTTATGGAATGAATGAGATTAAATGTACTCAACGGTGAATCGTAGTCTGTTATGGAATGAATGAGATTAAATGTACTCTACGGTGAATTGTAGTCTGTTATGGAATGATGAGATTAAATGTACTCTACGGTGAATTGCAGACTGTTATGGAATGAATGAGATTAAATGTACTCAACGGTGAATTGTGGTCTGTTATGGAATGAATGAGATTAAATGTACTCAACGGTGAATTGTGGTCTTTATGGAAAGAATGAGATTAAACGTACTCTACGGCGAATTGTAGTCTGTTATGGTGTTCCTGTTCACACACATGACTCATACCGCCATTTTTTTGGGCTGAATGAGATTAAATGTACTCTTATGGAATGAATGAGATTAAATGTAATCTACGGTTAATTGTAGTCTGTTAGGGAACGAATGAGATTAAATGTACTCTACGGTGAATTGTAGTCTGTTATGGAATGAATGAGATTAAATGTACTCAACGGTGAATCGTAGTCTGTTATGGAATGAATGAGATTAAATGTACTCTACGGTGAATTGTAGTCTGTTATGGAATGATGAGATTAAATGTACTCAACGGTGAATTGTGGTCTTTATGGAAAGAATGAGATTAAACGTACTCTACGGCGAATTGTAGTCTGTTATGGTGTTCCTGTTCACACACATGACTCATACCGCCATTTTTTGGGCTGAATGAGATTAAATGTACTCTTATGGAATGAATGAGATTAAATGTAATCTACGGTTAATTGTAGTCTGTTAGGGAACGAATGAGATTAAATGTACTCTACGGTGAATTGTAGTCTGTTATGGAATGAATGAGATTAAATGTACTCAACGGTGAATCGTAGTCTGTTATGGAATGAATGAGATTAAATGTACTCTACGGTGAATTGTAGTCTGTTATGGAATGAATGAGATTAAATGTACTCAACGGTGAATTGTGGTCTTTATGGAAAGAATGAGATTAAACGTATTCTACGGCGAATTGTAGTCTGTTATGGTGTTCCTGTTCACACACATGACTCATACCGCCATTTTTTGGGCTGAATGAGATTAAATGTACTCTTATGGAATGAATGAGATTAAATGTAATCTACGGTTAATTGTAGTCTGTTAGGGAACGAATGAGATTAAATGTACTCTACGGTGAATTGTAGTCTGTTATGATGTTCCTGATTCGACACATATCAAGCATTCACACATATGACTCATACCGCCATTTGTTTGGGCTGGGCCCAAGAATCGCAGAGGAGCTACAATCCTTGCTTCGGGGTCTTCAGGAAGTACATAAGTATTCCTTCATTAGTTCACCACATCCACATATTTTAAAGAACTGTGATTTGATAAACCTGGCTATTTTTTATTTAGCGTGAGATGAGGTGACAGGTAATATGAAATGATTGAATGGAGATGAAATGGCACGAAGAGGAAGTGAAGAGGATTGGAGAATGTTGGTGGGATGATATTCCGGAAATATGAGAACCAAGAGAAAACACCGGAAAATCCCGGTCTACCCTACCTCCAATACTCTTCCGGAACCATAATGATTCGAACCAAAAAACCCAATCGGGGCAGCCGCGCGCGCTAGCCATTCATCCACCAAGGTGGCTCAAATGTATGTTAGCGAAGCTGCCTTCATTTTTAATTGGGAGTCCCTTATATAATAGGACATTATCAAGGCACTATGCGCATGGTGGGGTACTATAATATTAGGGTGTAGGCCTCTGTCGTTAGGGAACTGTGCTATTGAACTGGATGCTATTGCATGTGGGTAGGTACCGGTAGAGTGGCTAAGTGGAATGCGGATTTAAAGCTACGTTTACCATAAGCCATATGTTTGTTAAACAAGATGGTCCTGCTTTTCTTGCTTGGGAAGCGTTAAAGGACTTATGACCTGAAGTCATTCCCAGCATATCGTTCGGACAGGCAGGATGCATCACATATATATGCCCAGACAGGTGCCGGTTATTCGGTATTCGCATAATGAAATGTACTTACTTACACTGGCACTATCGAACCCATAGATTCATGGCCGCGCGGATATAAGCTCTCCATATATCCCTATCCTGAGCTAATGCTTTCCAATCATTCCCTGTATAAACTACTTTCCCCCAAATCATAGTTAATGTTATTCTCCCACCTCATTCTTGGTCTACTAACTGGGCTTTTTCCCTCTGGCTTTCCTACAAGAAGCTTCCATGCACGTCTTTCATTCCCCATACGCGCTACTTGTCCTGTCCACCGCAGTCTACAAGACTTACCTGTTCTTATTATATCTGGCTTCCTATAAAGACCATGTAGTTCATTGTTATGTAGTCTTCTCCATTCACCTGTTTGTTCGTCTCTCTTTGGTCCAAAAATGTTCCTAAGAACTTTATTCTCAAATACTCGTAATCTCCTTTCCTCCCTTTAAGTAAGAGTCTGCGTTTCGCACCCATATAACTGGTAGAATAATATTTTTATATATTTTCAGTTTAACGTTTTTTGAAAGGAGTTGGGACATCAAAAATCAATGAATGGATACACAACCAAACAATAAATATAAATAGATTACATCACTGAAGAGATTATTGTGTTATATGGCTCCCGTACCTGAACAATTAAAGTAGGCGAGCTGAAACAAGTTATTAGCAACAGAGATGGTAGTTGACGATAACTCACTAAAATAACGTGAATTCGCAGATTGGGATAAACGTTAGAAAACGTTGGACGGCTAAGAAAATATGAAAGGGTTTGGAAAAAATGTACTATATAGAATTGAAGAAACACGATTAAGGTGGTATGTAGATCTCAAGAGGATGATATCTAATAAAATCTCTAAAAATATCTTAGAAATAAAAATAGATGGGAAAGGAAGAAAGGAAGACCTAAAGAAAGTTGGACTGATGGTGGGAATAGCATGAATGAATTGGGATTTGGAGATTAAGGCGTACGAGACAGCTATAGATGGAGAAGACGAATTTCTTGAGGGTGACGGAAACCTATCTATTTTGCATAAATTCCGAAATAAAAATTAATAAATATTACATACTAGCTAATACCCGGAGAGCGCTGCTATTCCTAAATAAATGTTAAATGTGTTTTTACCATCAGCCTTGAGCTGATATGCTTGCCCGGAAATCAGCTTATCCCGATCTTCTTGGCATCAATGAAAAACGAAAATGGTAATTGTGAGTTATCCGTGAAAGATAATCATATGCTGTCGTGGACTTTTTTTGCGATATTCAATTCCGTGTACAATAATTTGGTGTATTTGTTATGGTTTAGGCAGCCGTTTAAGCGTCAAAATAGGAACTTCATTTCACGTTCTTCACTGCAAATAGTGATTTTTAGGGGTTAAGGGGTTGAGTATTACAACTCTCTTATAGCCTATGTTCATCTCCGGAATCTCCTGAACATTTTTCAAAAAGCCCCATCACAATCGGATGAACGGTATGGCAGAGCACGCTTGCCCGGGAATCTATTTATCCCGATCATCTTGGAATCAATGAAAGACAAAAATGGTTATTGTGAGTTATCCGTAAAAGATAAACATATGCTGTCCCGGACTTTTTTGTAGAGTTTTTTGAGATATTCAATTCTGTGTACATTAATTTGGTGTATTTGTTATGGTTTAGGGAGCGTAAGCCATTTAAGCGTCAAAATAAAACTTTATTTCACGTTTTTCGCTACAAAGGGTGATTTTTAGGGGTGAAGGTGTTGAGTATTACAACTCCCTTATAGCTTATATTCATTCCGGGAATCTCCTGAACATTTTGCAAAACCCCATCAAAATCGGATCAACGGTATGGCCGCGCATAGAATACGAACAAACAAACCAACAAACAAACAGTCATTTTTATAAAACGAGCAGTGGGCCCAGGTTCGATCCCCGGTCAGCACAAGTTTTCTGGGTGAGGTTTTTTTCAAGTTTTTCCTCACTTGTAAGACAAATGTCAGGAAACTGAAGTCCCCGAACATCATATGACCGTTATAATCATCATCATTCATATTCGCCTTAGATTAAGTTTAGAATTAAGGACTCTCCTGGCGCATCATCATCACTCTCGTATCATTGAGGCAGCCGTAACTCTCCCTTCCAGGTGCCCCACCTCATAAGTGGGTTACAATTATGCCAATGCTAGGAGAGAACACCACAAATGTCGAAATGATAACATGGAGCATTTAATTAAAAAGTCTTCTAATTTGCTTCTTATTAAGTGCTGTTTTCAGAAACTCACCTTCGGTTTTCAAACATATGTCCACCCTTGCATGTATGAGCGTATTCTACAGATCTGAACGCTGAGTGGTCCTTCTGGAGATTTGCATTTCGATGGGGGTGCAGCTAACAATGTCCCAGAATCGAACATATGGTACTAAGCGAGTGTTGATATTCCTGCAGTCAATGTCGTCAATACATCAGTTTATCAAAGTCTTCGTTTTCTTCTTATTCTTCTTCTTCATTTCACGGGTCCCAAATTGTCTGTTCTGCCTCACCATTGTTCAGTCCCATCTTGATATTTTCACTGGCCTTCTTATATTCCTTGATCCCGTCGGCTTGTACTTAAATGCTGTTTTTGGCAATCTTGTGAAATTCAATCTTTCTACATGTCTAAACTATTTATCTCTGTATTCTTATTTTTTTTTCATTCAGTGGATATAGGCCTATATTTAACTCGATTCTTATATTTTCATTCTTTATCCGATCAAAACTTGTGCAGCCTTTTGTTCTTATAAAAAAGTTCATTTCTACGCTTTGTATTCTCCTTTGTAATTTTTTTAACATTACCCAAGTTTCGCTTCCACAAAGTAATGCAGGAAGTGCCAATGTATTATAAAGTTCAATCTAGTATCTCTTCTTGTTTATCAAATGTCAAATATATTTTCAAATAAAACTAACGTAAAAAATTAGATATGATTCTAGTATCTGCAGATAGGCTATTACGCTTTATATTAATTTTGACTACATTAAGCTTTTACAGTTTCCCAAATAAAAAAAAAGACAAAGGGGAGCGATGCACTATGCTGATATTTTTATATACGTGTATTTGTTACCTTCAGACTTTAAACTACCATAGTATAATTGTATTCAAGTCGTGGGTCAACTGCACATTTTGATATCAGAGGGAAAGGCATCACTTAGCGGTACGCAATGTTTCACTTTAGGTCGCTGCGACTGATATGGATCTGTTTTGTGCAGACAAAATAATCTTAATCTTAATACAAGCTTTCCACTTCACAGCAGTTCGCCCTTAATTCCTGCTTTCCAGAGATTCCTATCTTCCCATTGTCTTTCTTCCATACCCCTCTTCATCATGGCATCATATATTCCCTCATACCATTTTCTTCTACTTCTCCCCTTCTTCATTCTGCCTGGTACCATCCAATCTAACACATGTTTAGGCCACTGGTCTTCCGACATCCGTTGTACATGTTCATAACACCGTAAAGCTCTCTTTATTATCCTTTCGATGCAATTATACGAAGTTCTCTTTTCGATATTCGATTCCTGCCTGTAATTTTAAGTGTGTTTACTTTATTATTGGCTGTTGCTTTAAAGTCACTAACAAGAGTGTCTGAGTTCGGAAACAATAGTGATATAATTTATACTGAGCTTCCTTCTTTCAACTAGTTGTTGTATGTGTAGTAGCTGAGATGGGAGAACAGCATTAACCGTGATTTGAGGGAGGTGAATTACACAGGGAATGATTGAAAACATAACTCAGGCTATGGAAGTATGGAGAGTTTATGTCCATGAATCTCCTGGTGCAGTGCCATTATATGTAGTGAAGAGAGTATGAAAAACTGAAATAAGCATAACTTCCCAATTCATCTTCATCAACATCAAGGCTGAGGCTCTCTGGCCCGTTCCGACTTCAAGAGATTTGGACTTTCCATCTAGCAAATTATCTTCCTTGACTTCTATATCCTGTAGGACTGTAGTTTAAAATCATTTTAGAAGGCCTATCATCTGGCATTCTTAGTAGATGTTCGTACCAATTTTGTCTTTGTTTGTCAATTTTATCCGTCAATTTAAAAATATTTAATTGATCTCTTATGTCAGAACTTATTTTCTGGTCCATAAGAGTGTCATCTCCGCTGCCTCTATTTTTTTTCTATTTCAATGAATCAAATTCCAATCTTCACTGCCAATAGATTAGTAGTTATATTTCAATTTGTATATAGGGAATTTTTAAAGGGGTATACTGTAAACTTGAGTTTTTACCTTCAAAATGTTATGTAATCAGCCATTTTCACTTTTATCTAAAATATATAATGTATCAAGGATTAAAAAAATGCCGCTAACTCAATACCCACCAAGTGGTCCCATTTTGATATAACGTAAACCTATTTTAAAGATAGAAATATTCTTAATTAATTATAGCTTAAAGTATTCCTAATTAACACAAACATTTTAATAGTGACAGGTAATTAAGATAACAACCAAACGGAATGTCTAACTTAGATACAGTACCATAACCCGTCTTAAGAGGCTAAAATGGGCTGGGAATGTGAATAGAATGCAGGATCAAAGAATTACGAAGAAGGTAATAAACGCAACATTTGACGGGAAAAGAACATTAGGAAGACCAAAAAATATATGGGAGGATGCAGTAAGAAAGGACGCTAACCAGATGCTTGGCGTTAGTAACTGGAAGTGGATAGAGAAGTGTAGTGGAAGATGGTTGTGGAGGCCAGGGCTCGATATGGGCTGTAGCGTCATGTGATGATGATAAATTTTTTTATTAGTAGTTAATTGTTATTCTTTTTTCGCAGACTATTTATATAGCTCTGTATACATCCTTAAAAGAATGCATAAAAGTGTAAAGCCCTTAAGAATCAAGTGGTAGAATAGAAGACAGGATTTATGAGTTGTAAAATTTTATACACTTTAAATGTGTCAATGTTGTTGCGAGTGAATATTTTTGCAACAATAATACGCACAGGAATCTGATCGTTCGTACTTAACACTACTCCACAATTAAAGGTAAATGGTGATACGATCCCACTACAGATTTTAGAAGGACCTAGTAGGAGATTAAGAGGGGGGAGGTAAACCTTTAGCACATAAAATGGGTGAAATTATTTTATTATAACTTACTTATTATAAACGAAACCTTGGATGCTTAATGTACGTACATTTCACTTTGTAAAAATAGTTTAGTTTAGTTTAGATTTATTTAGCCTGGTGGAGTTAAGGCCATGTGGCCTTCTAGTCTATTCAAAACATTCTTCTTTTTCTCCTTGGCCTAAGAGCCAGCTGATGGCCTCACATCCTAACTAACTCACTGGCCCTATCGAATTCGTAAATTCATGGCCGCGCGGACATAAGCTCTCCATATATCCCTATCCTGAGCTAAAGTTTTCCAATCATTTTCTGTGTAATCTACTTCCCCCAAATTATAGTTAATGTTATTCTCCCATCTTATTCTTGGTCTACCAACTGGGCGTTTTCTCTCTGGTTTCCAGGAAGCTTCCATGCACGTCTTACATTCCCCATTCGTGCCACATGTCCTGCCCATCGCAGTCTACGAGACTTAACTGTTCTTATTACATCGGGCTTCCTATAAAGACCATGTAGTCCACTGTTAAGTAGTCTTCTCCATTCACCTGTCTGTTAATCTCTCTTTAGTCAAATGTTTTTCCTAAGAACTTTATTCTCAAATACTCGTAATCTCCTTTCCTCCCTTAAAGTAAGAGTCCATGTTTCGTATCCATATAATATAACTGATAGAATAATAGTTTTATATATTTCCATTTTTACGTTTTGAAAGGAATTGACATGTGTTAGTCACAGAGGTAGACGATCATCGAGCTAGTGTAGGGGTGACTTGTGGTCAGTATGTTACGTCCCCCAGCCGTCATAGGTGGTCTTCTCAAACTGGAGTCGCGACTTATTTTAGCTAACCAAATATCTCACGATGCTGGGTGGGCACCGGTCCCATACTGGCCGAAATTCCATGAGAAAATTTATTTCCCCATGGGGACTCGAACCAGCGCTAGTCTCGTAGCTCTGCGCCAAGGCACGGGGATATTCAAAACATTAAACGGGTAAATAATTACTAGTAAAAATACTATCAAATTTGCATTTTTTTTGCACCCATAAACTTTTTATATCACATAATCTAGAATTAACTGAATATATGCATGATTATTTCACTGAAATGTTTTAAAGACCTATATCAAAAGCACCCTATAGAATATACTAATTGCAAAGACAAAAGTCCGACGAAAGTCAAAAGAGTCCTCAAAAGCGTATTTTCGTAGAGTTTATATAGGCCTACTATCAAACCCTACTCCCTCCTGACTTATGCGACTGACAACATGGTCAATGCTACCCTAGGACAGAGTAGGGTGCAACCCTATAGAATATTTTACCTATCCTTACTGGATATATTTCTTCTCTTAATCATTATCTTTAACATTACATTTTCTAAAAAAAGCCACTCTTAATTATTTATCAAAAACTAAATTACCTACCACAAAGCAAAAATTTTAGAGTATGTTCTTCATTTGGATAAAACACACTAGCATGCAAAATCTTACTCAATTATCTATATTATGTTTTTAGTTATGCATTATGATGCAAACTGTTTCAGAATATTAAAGCTATTGGAAACGTGAGAGATTGGGACTTATATTAAAATGCACCTACTGCATAAATGTGACCCTTCTTCTGATTCTTCTGAGCTGCTTCTTCTAATCTAGGTGCCTTTCTCCACTTCTTTTGTTGATTCCAGTGGTCTCATATCAGCAGAAAGTATGTATTTCTTATCCTTTTCTTTCAACACGTCAATACAAAACGTTCCCACAACAAGCCCAAACTTCGCTAACATTTATATTCTTGCTCTCATGCCATCATTAAATGTTATGAGGGCATTACTCACAGCAAATTGGACTTTTTATTTTGCTGTAAAGCCAGTTTTTGGTTAAATTTTCAAAATTTTGGAATTGTAAGATTCATTATTATTTTGTGTGCAGCCACCAAAAACTTTTTTAACAATTCCCAAAACTGGCTTGATTGCCTACATTATTGCTGAAGACAGTGTGCCCTTGTGTTTTAACTGTCGACTAATCCTTGCAATATAACTTGCTGATATCGCACCATTATTCTATTATTCCAGGACAAAAATTATATACTGGTATCTCATACAAAACCACATTTGCCCAAACTGCTTCCCTCATATCACCTACTGAGGGAATGTTTATTCTTATGGCATTGCTATAATACACTGTTAGTCTATTAATTATATAACCAGTCAGTCAATTCCTCCCACCTATCGGTTTTCCATCAGACAACTTCATCCCTTTCATCGTCTTCTTCATCTATCTCAACTATGTTCCCATTATTTTTAAGTGGCCTACTCAGTTCATATTTTACAATAATATAACATCTTCTCCATACGGTTCACTTTCTGGAACAGCTTTAAAACTTTCGGTATCACCAATGTAGCTGACATATCCTATGTTATGTTTATTTACACTTTGCCTTCCATCTCCATTTTGCTAGGACTTCCTGTGTACACCATGTCAAACACATCATCATCATCACCACCTGCTACACCATTCCTGATACTCTGTTATATTTATTTTCCCTATTAGACGGGAAACCACCAAGTTACTAAAGAGTAAAAGGAGGGAATATTTGAGAGAGAAGATTAATGATCTTGAAATGAACGCAAAAAAATAGGAACATTAGAGAATTATATCAGGGAATTAGTATAGAGAAAGAAGGATTTCAGGCTAGAACAAACACAATTCGGAATGAAAATGGGGATATGATTGCAGATTCCAGAAATATATTAATAGATGGAAAAGTTACTTTAATCAGCTATTAAAGACTTCAACGTGTTCACAATTCTTGCATACGTTTTATTTGTGGTATACGTAGATTTGATCACGTTACACCATCCCTGGAACAATTGTCATGGCTTCGTCTTCAAGATCGTAGAACCATCCATTCCCTATGCCTACTCTATAACATATTACACACATCTTTACCTTATTATTTATCACACCGCTTCACTAAACTCTCTGATACACATAACTTAGATACCCGATCCCTTGAGCACAGTGTCCTTTATATCCCTCCTCATCATACTACCTATTATTCGAAATCTTTTACAGTTTCTCTTGCTAGAACATGGAATTCACTTCCGCCCTATGTCAGAGACTGCCAAACTTTACCATCTTTCAGAAATAAATTGAAAATAAAATCACTAACAGAAACAACTCACTAATACTACTTTTTAAGAATTAATAATGCGTTTTTGCATTATTTAATAAAAATAGACTTAGGATTTGTTAATATATTTACCTAATGCCTTGTATAAAAAGCGTAGATTAATTCATTGTAGTGTTTTTTTTTCTCTTCTTTTTATGCATAGTAGATTCGAGCTGTTATTCCTTTTTTATTCATTGTATCATTAATTTAATTTTAATTGTATTTAGTTTCATTCTATTATTAGACATTAATTTCATTATTATTCAATATGACAGATAATGAATTGTTCAATAACTATTATTGTAACTTTTTTGTATTCATATGTAACATGTTTGTCCTGTCTAATATGACTACTATTGTAATTTTTTTGTATTCATGTGTAACATATGTTTGTCCTGTTTTATATGACTATTATTGTATTTTTTTTGTATTCATATGTAACATATGCTTGTTCTGGTGAGTGGAAGAGAAGGCCACATGGCCTTAACTCCACCAGGCTAAATAAATAAAATAAAATAAAAAATAAATGTACATACAGAACAGGACGTTGAGGAGGTTAATTTACAGACAGCAGAAATGCTAGTCGCAGAACCAAGTGCATTAGAGGTTGAAATGGCAATTGAAAAATTGAAGATGTATAAAGCATCAGGTTCAGATGAGATCCCAGCAGAACTGATAAAATCAGGGGGAGAAAAATTGATGGACAGAATACGCTGGTTGCTTAGTATGATTTGGGGAAAAAGAAGCTCTTCCAGATGAATGGAAGGAATCAATTATCGTACCAATTTATAAGGAAGGAGATAAAACTGATTGCAACAACTAGAGAGGCATCTCATTACTTTCAACTTCGTACAAAATTCTAACAAATATATTAGTAAGCAGACTTACTCCCTATATTGATTACATTCTAGGAGATCATCAATGTGCATTTAGAAGAAACATGTCTACAACAGAACAGATTTTTAGTATAAGACAGATTTTAGAAAAGAAATGGGAATATATTGGCACTGTACATCAACTATACGTAGACTTCAAAAAAGCGTATGATTCAATTAAGGGAGAAGTTATATAGTATCCTGCTGGAGTTCGGGATTCCTAAAAAGTTAGACTTATACGAATGTGTCTAAATGGCACAAAGAGTAGGGTGCGTGTAGGCAAACAGTTTTCGGACACTTTTGAAATCCAGAATGGGTTGAAGCAAGGAGATGCACTATCTCCTCTACTATTTAATTTTGTACTGGAGCATGCCATTAAATCTTTAGAGAATGAGGAAGGCTTACAACTCAATGGTATTAATAAGCTGTTAGTTTATGCTGATGATGTAGTATTGTTGGCCGATAGCGAGGAGATACTAAAGGACAACACGCACACACTATTGAGTAACACTAAGAAATTAGGACTGGAAGTAAATATCAATAAAACTAAATATATGGTCACACGTAGAAATACATTATATAATGGAAATGGACAGCTAATGACAAATGAGGGAAATTTTGAGGAAGTGGCTGAATTCAAATACCTAGGAACAATAATCACAAATAGGAATGAGATGCACAAAGAAATTAAACATAGGCTCAATTCTGGAAATGCGTGCTATTATGCATTGCAGAGACTCTTGATGTCCCAACTCCTTTCAAAAAACGTTAAACTGAAAATATATAAAACTATTATTCTACCAGTTATATTATATGGGTGCGAAACATGGACTCTTACTTTAAGGGAGGAAAGGAGATTACAAGTATTTGAGAATAAAGTACTTAGGAAAATTTTTGGACCAAAGAGAGATGAACAGACAGGTGAATGGAGAAGACTACATAACAATGAACTACATGGTCTTTATAGGAAGCCAGATATAATAAGAACAGTTAAGTCTCGTAGACTGCGATGGGCAGGACATGTTGCACGTATGGGGAATGAAAGATTTGCATGGAAGCTTCTTGTAGGAAAGCCAGAGGGAAAACGCCCAGTTGGTAGACCAAGAATGAGGTGGGAGAATAACATTAACTATGATTTGAGGGAAGTAGATTATACAGGGAATGATTGGAAAGCATTAGCTCAGGATAGGGATGTATGGAGAGCTTTATGTCCGCGCGGCCATGAACCTACGGGTTCGATAGTGCCAGTGAGTAAGTAAGTAATATACGGATTTTTATGTACTAAAAGTTATGGTTGCAAAACAGTATAGCTATAAAATGAATTTAATAACTCATTACATCCAATCAACTGATGTTTACACGCTTTATATTAGCTTGACCTGTATGTATCTATCTATCTATGTAACTGAATCTTTCAACGCGTTTTTCACCCACTTAAAATAATTGGATCGACTTTAAATTTTGTATAAATGTAAAGGACCCGTGACAATACAATAATTTCATATTTATTTTCTAAAATCCTGGCCAGAATCATCAGAAAATAAAAAAAAGTGTCTTTGTATTTATGTAACGGAATTTTTGTTCACGATTTTCACCCACTTAGAAACATAGGATAGTCTTGAAACTTTGTATACTTGTAAAGGACTCGTGACAATACAATAATTTCATATTCATTTTCTAAAATCCTGGCCAGAATCATCAGAAAATAAAAAAAAGTATGTTTGTATTTATGTAACGGAATCTTTGAACACGATTTTCACCCACTTAGTGACATTGGATCGGCTTGAAACTTTGTATACTTGTAAAGGGCCCGTGACACTACAATCATTTGATATTTTATTTCTAAATTCCTGGCCAGAATCATCAGAAAATCAAAACAATTAAAACTGGCATAATAGGTTACGGACTTGTCGACTTTTAAGCCAATCGTTGTAAGAGCTCAGTTGGTAGAGCTGTGAGCTAGTGGTATATAATTTCAATAATCCGTAAACTGGTTCGAATCCGGCTTGGGAGGATTTCTTTTTAGAAGATTAATACTTTTAGCTCATACTACAATAGTATGGAATTTAAATATATTTGCATTCTTATCTTATTTTATAAAATATTAAAACTAAAAAATAAAAAGTAAATAATAGTTTTAAAAACTAAAACAGCACGCTTTATTAGAAAACCGAACTCAAAAATGAAAAATAATTTTAATTTCCAACACGCTTGGGAAAAATTTTAAGTGGTCAACAAAAAAAATCATCTCCAACACATATAGAATAAAACTAGAATTATCAACAAAAAGAAATTAATTTTACTATCAAAAGCGTGGGATGCTTTTTATGATTTTTACATGCTCTTCTTAGAGACTTTACCTTTACCAATATATGTTTATTATCAAATATATTAATTGATATAGAACACCCCACGCTTTTGATGGTAAATTTATTTTCTTTTTGTTGATAATTCTAGTTTTATTCTATATGTGTTGGAGATGATTTTTTTGTTGACCACTTTAAATTTATCCCAAGCGTGGTGGAAATTAAAATTATTTTTCATTTTTGAGTTCGGTTTTCTAATAAAGCGTGCTGTTTTAGTTTTTTAAAACTATTATTCATTTATAATATAACTTACAAAACCGTTTGACAATAATTTGGGATCTAGCAATATTACATTTATATTTTACGTCTTACATTTAAATTAAAAAAGAAATAATGTAAATAGAACACTATTTTTCTTTAATTTAAAACTAATATGTGTAATATAAATGCAATAATTATCAAGAAACGTTTTGTAAGTTATATTATAAAAAAGAGTTGATTGGATACAGAGAGCTTATTAAATTAATTTTCTCACTATAGTAAAACTTTTAGAACATAAAAATCCACACGCCAGTTATTAACATTAAAAATAATATTTACACGTCCGAGGAACTAATTCTCTTAATTTTTTCCCAAGCTGAAATACTGACTCGGGTTAGGTTAGAAGCACCGCATGTTGCATCCTTAGGACTATAGGCCTACCCATTACCACGATATTTCATCTATTTAGGCCTATTCACTGCTTTCGTTGACCCATATCACCTTGACAATCACAAACTAAAATGTTGGTGTATTATATTTCATGTTCCTTGCAAAGCACTAGATATCAGAAGACATTCAATTCGAGACAACGTATCATGACAGAGAGCGCGAAATTTAATTGAGGAAAAGTTAGGGTCGCTACAAGCAACATTTAAAAACGAGGACGTGGCGCAAGCTAATTTAATAGGATGGAGCAAGTGACACGATTGGACGTTTAAATGCATACCTTTTAAAGATGAAGGGATAATTAAAAATTATTTCGCCAGGTTAAAAAAAAATATATATATACTCTATATTTAAAAATTCATGGCGCGACAGGATAGAAGGCCTTTGGCCTACCAGCCAACTGCTTTCTTCACATCTACATGTGTTGATCACGGAGGTAGAAGATCATCCAGCCAGTGATATGTGGTCAGTATGTTGGGTATCCCAGCCGTTATAGCGGATTTTCTCAACCTGGAGTCGCTACTTGTTGTGACTCACGATGCTGGGTGGGCACAAGTCCCATACTGGACGAAGTTCCATGAGAAAATATCTTCCACCATCGAGACTCGAATCAGCGCAAGTCCCGTAGCTCTGCGCCAAGGTATCCTACCTTAACCACTCGGCTACGGCGCGAGACATATTCTATGAAGAAAAAATAAAAAAACTATTTTTTCGACCTTAAATGTGTGTCCCCCACACTAAGGCTTCCATCTTCTGGACAGCGGTGTTGTCAGCCTTAAGTGTTATGGCCACATTTACCCCACACATCATATCTGGTACTCATTTCCTTTAGAGGCTGAGTCGACCTCATGGCCATGGTGCCTCCAGAAGGTTTAGGCCAGTTTCAAAATTATGACCCGATCGGTACTAAAACCCGTGATCTTCTGGCTTAAGTGTATTACATAACCAACAACGCAATGGAGCGCCACTTACACCTTTGATATTCCCTTTATATAATAAATGGGCTTCATCCATCTGTGACATAAGCGTTTAGGCTTCACACATCGTAATCGACTCAGATGGAGCTAAGTTGTGAGATTTACTGTATTACTTTCTCCGTAATAAAATTTAATATAGCCTGTGTACGATGTAGTGATTGGAGCAGCAATACAACTTCCTGGCCGGTGTCATCTAGCAACCATGTCACAGACCTGGATTCCGTTATTGCGTGTCAGTATTTGAGAACACATTTTCATTGTTTGTTTTCAGGTATTACTAAGGAAGTAGGACCTGAAGATTGTGCTTAGTGTGTTTTCTACTTCCATCCAGTATTGCCGGACCGGTTCATCAGTCTTGTGTTACATATGAACATGGCATCTCTTTCTCACAGTGAACATTAACATACCATGTTTTTCAATTTTGTCTAAGATGTACTTTATTCTATTGTTTGTAACATCATCTGATTAATTTTACATATTTCAAAAGTGTGACAAATTACTTCCAGAAAGTGACATAGTGATAATTTTATACTTTTCAGTGTTCAATTCTCTGTTTTCTTGGATTCAATAGATGAATTATTGATTAAATAGTAATAGTTTGTTAGTAGTTAGATTAGAATTGAAATATTGTTCCATTGTACCTTAACGTCATGAGTTTGAATCTATATATTTTTAAAATTGTGCAATTCATTTACATACAGTGATTGTAGTGACATTTAATTTATCTTCGATTTCGTTTAACTGCATCATTTTATGTTATATTTACATCTTAGGCCAATTCTTTAATTGATAATTTTTTAATATTTCAAAATTATTTGGAGATAGTGATTACGCTTCCTGATCTTTTTTTCGACTTCGTTTGAATGAATTGTTTCATTATTTAATTGATATTAACATTTTTCTGTTTGAAGCGATACGTTTTTTTTTAAATTGTGCCAAATTACTTGTATATAGGAACATAATATCGATTTAAGATTCAATATATTTCTCTTAGATTTAGTTTAACTTCATTATTTCATTCTATTTAATCATTTTTGTTTGAATCGACATTATTAAAACTTATTTGGGAATTCTTAAAATTTCACACCTGATTTTTATATAATTTAAATAGAACATTAAATTACTTTATTGTAATCAAGATTTTCTGCTTCTTTCCACATATTTTAAGGGTTTACAACATTATTTGGATACAATAGTGACTTGATGTTCATTTTATATATTATTTTCCATTTTCACTGACTGTAATAGGCTATTTCACTTACTGAATATTCACTTACAATCTTCTGCTTGATTCGAAATAGGGGGATTATTTTTTAAGTTGTACCAAATTTTTAAAATAATAATTTATAATTCTCAGATACTTTTTTTTAATTTCATTTAACTTGTTATTTCATTTATTGCACACCAAAACATCCAGTTCAATTCCACTTTTATAAAATTTGACAAATCATTTGGATAAAACACAGTGATTATTTAATTGTTTTTCGATTTGTCCAATTGCATTATTACAGTATGTTATACTGCATCAATACATTCTGATTTTATCTTTAGAAGTGTGCCAAAGCGTGTTAGTGTGTTACCAGAGAAAAATGTAGATTTTATGACGTGTACTTGAGCAGAAATAAAAATAATAAAACTGCTTAGGGAGTTGCAATTTAGTGACGTTGCGATATTCAAACCAGTTCAGACTTATTTCCGCAAGTGATTAAGTACCTTCACTTTTGTGGTATGTGTTGTGTTCATTCAACTTTATGAGCCCAATAAAAATAGTAATAATGACAGACAGTTACTGCTGTTTCTGGATCTGGAGGAACCCAGTGGTAAGAATTTACTGGGTCGTGTGGATAGCTGCGAGCAATCAAGAGACCTTGAGTTTTCAATCTTACCAACCTTTTAAAACCACGGTAAGTGCATTCCTCTTATTTTTATTTCCGTAAACAAGAACAACTTTTTTACAGAATATATAACTTGTTCACCTCTAAGGTCTAGGTTTATCGACGTTATATCAGACTCAACGGATCCGGGCTCGACTTCCGTTACGTCAAGCATAATAAATTGTTTTTTTTCCGAAGTTTTTCATCTGTAAGACAAGTGTCCGGAAACTATATGGTCCAAACTTTTCTCCATCTGCCTATCATTAATCGTTCACAATATATTTGCTAAGATTAATAACATTAATAATAATAATAATAATAATAATAATAATAATAATAACATTAATAACATTTGTTAAGAATATTCCACATTAGAGTGGGTTCTCATTCAACCCAAAGTGATTTATCGCCAGAAGTTTTTGTCTAAATCATCTTCTTCCCTCAAATCTCTAGCTTCCATTCTTCTCCTCACTCTATCTGTCCAACTATCTACAGGTCTGCCTCTTCCACTTCTTCCAGTAGCTTCCCAATCAAGATCTTCTTTGGTATTCTATCTTCGTCTTTTCTTATGAGGTGTCCATACCATTTCAAACGTTTTTCTTCTATTTTTTTTCTAATATGTTTTTTAAACTTTCATAACTTCCCTCTTTAACTCGGTGGTAGAGTGTCTGCTTCGCATAATAATAATAATAATAATAATAATAATAATAATAATAATAATAATAATAATAATAAACATTGGTTTATTTTACCTGCTAGAGTTCCACTTCAACCGGGTTAAATTATATACGTAAAAGAAGCACATCTCATGAAAATAAGTTCATGATACTAAGAGCTGAGCACAAAATTAGACAAAAAAAATGCGTACACACTACAAGAACTTTAAATTTATTCAATACCCTCAACCTATAGATTAAACCCGCATCCCTCGTTAAATTACCACACCGGAGAAAAGGGATATCTAAAAAGACCACATAACGCTTAAACTGGCGAAATACCATTTTTTCTGCCAGCTATTTAAATATGTCGGACCGCAGTGAAAATTAAATCATGAGTAACTGTGATTTCTGTACTAGCTGACTGCCCGGCGTTGCTCGAGTATTTATTTATCCCAATCTTCTTGGCATCACTCAGCTTAGCAGCGCCAAAAAATACGGATTCAACACAATCCTCGGTCAATTTGGAATTATTATCTTTACCCCTTCTCATCCCCTCATCCCTTAAGGGTGCTAGAGATCAAAGATGTGCTTAAATGTCATCGAAACTGAGACCAATCAGATAAATTTCCACCCCTTCTCACCTCATTAGGCGCGCATGAGTCAAACTTGAGCACAAATGAGCAGGACTTTCAATAATCAGTATAACGACTCAGAAAACTGTGGATCCGACTCTAATCGCGGCCACTTTTAACATCTTGTTTTTCTCCTCCTTCACTCTCATAAAGGCAATGGTTCAACCTTGGACATAAGTACCAATCAGCTTATCGACCCCAAAACTATGGATTCTGTACTGAACTCGATACTTTTTTTTATTTTAGTTTTCACCGTCCCCACCTCTCATAGGTATGCGCCGGGTCAAACGTGGGTTCAAATGTCACCGGGACAGCCACTAATGGGCTTAGTTGTTTTAAAAAAATTAATTCGACACTAACATCTGTTGTTATTTTTTAATATCTTACCTCCTCTCATCCTCTAAGGTGTACATGGATCTGTTACCCATGAAATATTTGCAGATTATATGTTTTATATGTGTGCCGAGTTTGCTTAAAATTACTCCAGGTGTTCTAGAATTATGCTGGAACATTCATAGGTCGTTATCGACATCTTTCCATTTAAACCTCCCTCTTACCGCTGGGGATACTATGGGTATTTTACCACTTATAGCCAATTGTGAGATCATAATTTATATATGACCAAATATGGATGCCATTGTTCCAGACGTTCGAGATTTATGCCGGCACATATATACATCATACACATACACACACACACACACACACACACACACACACACACACACATATAGGCCAATATAGTGTGTGTAATTCAACGCAATTTTAAGTAATTTCTACGTACTAGTTTGTTTTTCTACCGTTTCATTAAAAATGTCAAATAAATTAAACCAATGTATCTTATAAGATACATTGCCAAATTAAGGATTCAAAGTTGGCATGATACCGTAACTGACAACCAGATCTAATATATAGCAACGAGGTGAAGAAGATGGTCACATTTGCCTTATACGTTTCAATGCCATATTAGAAATGTCGGTTCTGGTGTATTATAGTACGTAGTTATTATGCTGCTCCCATCTGTTCCAAGGCTCGCGGGTTTAAAATTGAACGGGGTCGGTGGATTAATTAGGACATAAAAATGTTGGGTACGGATTCCTTCGGGAGGGATCTATATTCGCCAGTTCCATGGAGTATATTTAGGCCATGTAAACAACCTCATATCTGAAAAAAGAGCCATCTGAGAAAAATGTCCCGGCTCTTTTTCTCAGATATAAATAGCGACGCTAAAGACGTTAGGTATTAAGGAGCGTCGTTAATTAAAATACTGATTGAATATTGGAAACCTAGAAATTAAAATACCAGGAGAAATAAAAGTAGATAATAATGAAAAATGGACAAAAACATCTGAAGAGTAAAATTTAAAAAATACACATGTTACTATAATTGTATGAATAATTGTAATAACCAGAAATGTATAAAGATTATATTTAAATAAAGAAAAGCCTGATGTCCGGATTATTATATAGGTAGATCATCCGAAAGCCAAACTTGGCAAGCTTCCGCGTGATCGACTATTCCGATTAAGGTTTTAAACAGTTTCCCTTAATCCAAGAGCAAATGCTGGAATAGAACCCCAAAAAGTTCCGCTTCCGAATTCACTACAATCTGTCAAACTTCAAATTCATATTCAAAATTTTAACCGGGGCTAATGTATTTTACAGGAACGCGGGGTTCTACCTATAATGTATTATAATGATATATTGAAAAGAAAAATTAATGTCTGAACCAGGATCGAACCGTGGACCTCTAGTTCTCCAGACTAGTGTGCAGCCCACTACACCATTCTTGACTTGGCACAAACATTAACAATTCCTTCCACATATACAAATCTATAATTCTCGTTTCGTCCGCTGTCAGGTAGGTGTCACTACTATCGCCAGCATTTAGAAGTATCTATAGGCTAATTGAGAATTTTACACCACCACTTTTATAAGCAGTAAACGATGTTATTTAACATTTTCCAATACTATAATTTTAACACAGTTCCAATAATTGATCATATTAAAATATTATAACGATATTGTGAAAAGAATGGTGTAGTAGGCTGCACACTAGTCTGGAAAACTAGAGGTCCACGGTTCGATTCCTGGTTCAGACATTAATTTTTCTTTTCATAATATCATTATAATATTATAATATGATCCATTATTGGAACTGTGTTAAAATAATAGTATTGGAAAATGTAAAATACCTATAATGGAGAATCAAAACGGTTCGCTAACCAAAAACACTTAATGGCCGCAGAGCTTTCCATCTATCTATCTATCTATCTGTTGAATCTATATATTGTGTCTGCGCCTGGAAATCAAATATAACACAATTGGTTATTGGGTTCAGGCAATTTTTTGTTCTATTAAGCTTTGATATCCAGTGTATATAAATACCCGAGTACATTAATTTCGATATTACATTAATATAGGAGATGACATAAAATGTATCAAGACAAACGGCTCCAACGTACAGTAAGAATGACACCAAACCGCATCCTCAAATTAGCTTTGAAATACGAATCTACAGTGGACTCGAAGTAAACGTCACTAAAACTAAATATGTGTTCTTACCTACTTACTCACTGGCACTATCGAACCCGTAGGTTCATGGCCGCATGTGTTCACACATAAAAATACATTATATAATGGAAATACATAGTTACTAATATATGAGAGACATTTTTAAGAATAAGCTGAATTCACATACCTAGGAACAATAATTACAAATACGAGTAGGAATGAGATGCACAAAGAAATTAAACATAAACTCAATTCTGGAAATGTATGGTATTATGCATTGCAGGGACTCTTGTCGTCTCAACTTCTCTCAAGAAACGTCAAACTGAAAATATAAGAAAGTGTTATTCTACCAGTTATTATATGGATGCGAAACATGGACGCTTACTATAAGGGAGGAGAAAAGAATAGAGTATATTTAAGAAAAATGTTCTAATGAAAATATTTGGACTAAAAAGAGAAAAACAGCAGGCGAATGAAGATTTCGTAACAGAGAATTACGTGATATATATATGGGTAACCAGATATAATAACAGTTAAGTCTCATGGACTGTGATGGGCAGGACATGTGGCAGGAATGGGGAATGAAAGAGGGGCATGGAAACTTTCTGTAGGAAAACCAGAGGAAAATGGCCCAGTTTGTAGATCTAGATTGAGTTGGGAAAATAACATTCATCGTGATTTGAGGAAAGTATATTATACAGGAGATGATTGAAAAACATTAGCTCATGATATGGATGGGGAGCATATGTCCGCACAGCCTTGAACCTACAGGAGCCAGTTTGTTAGTTAGTTATACGAATCTACAGCAAAACAGAGACTTGGCAGACGAAAAAGGATGACAAAAAATAAGATAAAATAAAAAAATACATCTTTTTGACACCAGTTTTTATAGTTATAGGAACTAATAATAATAATAATAATAATAATAATAATAATAATAATAATAATAATAATAATAATAATAATAATTTTGAATATTTAAGATCTATTTTAGATAAAAGTGAGGTCTCAACTACAGAAATTGAAAGAATAACTGATGGAAGAAGAATCATTGGTATGTTGAATTCAGTGCTTTGGAATAGAAATATACAGAACGAAGAAAACTATATTTCAAGTTCTGTTACAAAGCATTTTATTATATGGGTGCGAAACCTGGACAGTAAGTAGAAAATAAGCCAACAAGCTGCTAGCAGTAGAAATGGATTTTTGGAGGCGATCGACGAGAATTTCAAGATGCGAGAAGGTCAGAAACAGCAGAATAAGGGAAATTATGCAAGTTAAAAAAATATTAAGAAAAATAGAAGAAAAACGTTCGAAATGGTATGGACACCTTATAAGAATGGAATAAGAGAGATTACTAAAGAAGACCCTTAATTGGAAAGCTAATGGAAGAAGTGGAAGAGGCAGACCTAGAGAACGATGGATGGATGGATGGATGGATGGATGGAGTGAATAGAAGTATAGAAGCTAGAGATTTGGGGGAAAAAATACTTTAGACAGGAATCTCTAGTGAGATATCACTTTGGGTTGAAGGAGAAATACTGTATTGTGGAATATTCCTAATTAAAAAAAATAAAATAAAAATAGATAGAAAGATAGATCATCGGTTGATTAATATTTTTGACATCGTCCGATTCCCAATAGCCAATTTTGTCGGTCCATCCAATCTCCTGGTTGTAGATGTTTCTCCTTCATGTATAAGTACTAGTATATTCCCTGACTCCAGGAGGTTTTAGGTCTTCCTCTGCCACGTCTTCCCTCCGGTCTCCATTCCAAAACAGATTTTGTTAGCCGATCCTCTTCTATTCGCTGGACATGTCCGTACCATCTTAATTGCCGAGTTTTAATATAATCCAAAGTAGTGTCTTCAATCTTCATTTTCTCCCTTATAACCGACTTTCTAATTTTTCTCTTATTGAAATTCTTGCTGCCCTTCGTATAAAATCCTTTTCCGTTCCCAAAAGACACTTATTTATTTTTGTTGTTAATGGCCAAAGTTCTGCTCCATAAGTAATGATGCTTTAAACAATTGTATGATATATATATATATATATATATATATTATTTTTATTTTTATTATTTATATTTTTATCCCACAGTATTCCATTGAGGCAAGCAATTGCAAATTTTATTTTTTTTATTTCTGTTTCTTATTTCCTCTTAATAACTTCTATTTTATTTATTTTAATTCCTAAATAAGTGATCTCACTACAAGATTTTATTTTTTCTCCAGTCTCCAAAATTAAATTTTGTTCTGGTTCAACAATTGATAAATTTTTTTTTCATGTTCAAAATTAATCCCCATTTTTCATATTATTCTATTAATTTTCTAATCATATATTCTAAATCTTCATAATCTTGTGCAATTAACAATTGATCATCTGCAAAATGTAAGTTATATGAAGTTTTGTTTGAAATAGGAATTTCCATGTATTCACATAGACTTTCACGGCCGGAGTTGCTATGATGATCTTGATGAAGATTTTCGGGCTGTAGGCCGTGGTCGTGAGGCTTGCAGTTCCCCGACGTTTCGCCAGAGACTGCGTCTGGCATCCTCAACCATTGAGGAAGCCAGACGCAGTCTCTGGCGAAACGTCGGGGAACTACAATCCTCACGACCACGGCCTACAGCCCGAAAATCTTAATCGAGATCATCACAGTAATTCCCATGTTTGAACATGTTCTCCTCCAATTCTTTAATATTTCATGTACATATATTTTAAACAGAGTTGCTGATACACAACAAGCATGATGAAGACCTTTATTTATAGTAAAACCATGTGACAATTTACTGCCAATTTTAATTTTAGATATGCAATTGTCATATAAATGTTGTACAGCATTAATTATTATAGTCTTAATTCCCATACGTCTTAAAGTAATCCATAGTTTCTCTATAGGGACATTGTCGTATATTCTCTCAAGATCTACAGATAGTAGGTGCAAGTGTTGTCCATGTTGCATTTTATTTTCTATACCTGAGTAATGCAAAATGAATTGTCAGTTGTGGAACGACCTGCTCTAAATCCTGACTGTTCCTCTATTCCATATCACTATAGTTTTTTTTTTCAAATGATATTTTAGTATATGTCCATACAGACTACACATAGTACTTGTTACTGTTATACCTCTATAATTTTCACATTGGTCTTTTTTTTTTTCCTTTTTATGGATTGTCGAAATGTGTCCTAGTTTCCATTCTTCAGGAACTTTTTCGCCATTCATAAATGTTCAAAATAATTTTATCAGTCTTTCAAATAAATGGTCGGATCCATGTTTTTATAGTTCCGCTGGTATTACTCCTGGACCACTAGCTCTTTTATTTTTTTAATGATTGAATATTAATTTTAATATCCTCTACGTCCAATTGTATAGTTAATCTTCATTTATTTCTGGAATATTTTTAACGTTATCAAATTTAAATGCCTGTTTTCTGAAAGTAATGTTTTAAAATAATTTTCCCATTCAGTCATAAGTATTGTTTGTACATTTGTTTGTCCACTTATTTTATTTCTCTTTTTTTTCAATTCTCCAAGATTCAGTACTTCGTTTTCCTCCAATACATGTTTGAATTTTGAAAACAATTTTTTTCCCCAGCTCTGATTTTTAGCTTGAGTAATTTTCTTTCTAACTCTTGCTTGAGCTTCTTTATATGGCATTTTGTCTTTCAGACCTTTGGTATTCAACCACATTAAATATTTTTCCTTTCTGTTTGCTATTTCTTTTGCTAAGTCCTCATTCCAAAAATATTTGAATTTATTTATTTCTCTATTTGCTTCTCCTAAAGTTTCTTTTGCCACCTGTTGAATAATTTTTACATATAGTTTTATTCTTCCTGAGAATTGTCAAACTTAGAGATTAGTAATTGATCATCTAAGCTTAATAATAATAATAATAATAATAATAATAATAATAATAATAATAATAATAATAATAATAATAATAATAATAATCGTGTATCCTCTTCCACTCAACGAGCACAAAAAAATTATATTTTAAAACAAACTACTCCTTGAAATAATTAAACTGATTATTTTAATTTCTACAAAATAAACAATCATCATCATCATCATAGTACATTCACGAATTTAGGCCATTTGTTGACCTGTTTCGGCCTCAAGAGAAACGCCATCCAGAAGTCTTTTGAGTGGACGTCCTGGTCTTCTTCTTCCTGCAGGTTGATATCTTAACATTTGTTTGGGTATTCTGTGATCTTCCATTCGATGAACATGTTGCATCCATCTTGACTTATAATCAGATATTTTGTTTTCTAAAGATTCCATGTGTAATTCTTCTAAGATGTCTTCATTTTTTTTGTGATCTAGTAGTGTGTATCCTGCAGTCCTCCGAAGATATCTCATTTCAGCAGATCTAAGTCTCTGTATATCTTTCTGTTTCAACGTCCATACTTCGCTACCATACAAAAGAGTTGGAAGAGCCAGTGTTTTATACACTTTCAGTCTTGAATGCTTTTGGACTAACTGTGGCTTGAAGATAGAATTTATTAACCCTAAAATTCTTAAAAATTTAGATATTTTTGCATTTACATCCTTTTCTTCATCATACGAGATATTGACAAAATAAACAATAACTATGTTAAATCGTATAAATTACATAAAATTAAAGGATACTAAAAAATAAACACAAAGAAAAGTGCATTATATATATGTCCACCGCCCCCCTGTGGTCTCGAGGTAGCGTGCTGTCTTGTCACGCAGCGGGTTCGGGTTAGATTCCCGGTCGGGACAGGCTCCAGGGTGAGGTTTTCTTTTTCGAGGGTTTTCCTCACCTGTAAGACAAATGTCAGAAAGCTTAGGGCCAAACGGTCCCCGAAAATCAATATCATCATCCTTCACCGGTGTGGAAAGCAACGGGAAGCTACCACACCTATAATTGCCAAGTAAAGCTGCAAGGCATAGCATTAAAATGCTATGATTGCAGAGAAAGACCTGCCCTCGGGTAGAATTACTATGGATGGATATATATATATATATATATATATATATATATATATATATGGAAAGGAATCAACATAAAAATTCACATGTATTTGCAGCGCCACATTTGAATTGAATTGAAATGGCGGCTCTGTGGTTAAATACCTTCCTCCTCTGGACCCCGAGTTCACGTCTCGGTCAAACTACATGGGTTAGTGTTTTTTTTTTTTTTTTAGATTCTCCCTTTTCCTTGTCAAAGACTTTATCTCACCACTTGTCAGTACTCATGTCATGCATTTCGATCCAATTAATTTTAACTGCACCTGTGATTGTGCTACTGGCTTCCTCAGCCGACATCATTTATCATAGACCTTCAATAATAGCTGCTTCATCTAAACTCGTATGGGTCTCGGAGTTCTAGGGGTTAAGTTGGTTGCTTCTGGTCCCGAAAATCGCGGGTTCAAAACCAGCTCTGATTGATAGATTTTAGGAGGAAAAAACAAAAGGACAAGTCCACTGGAAGGTACTTTAAGCTATGGGTTCAAAGTTAAACATTTTCGGGCTCGTAAAAGAACCTCAAGCCTAAATTAGAGTCCTTGAGCAAAATTGCATCGATATTTTCCATCCAAGTAATACCTTAGTTACCTATTAGGCGATGAGTTAACTTGTCATTCGCTGATATCTGTAGGGAAATAAGCGTAACAAAATAAGCTTGGTTAAATAATTCGGGCAAGGTAGAACTTTTCACACACATGGAATGTAAGGGTAAAAACAGACAGATATACATCTCAACTCATCCCTGGATCTGGGATTACGCCGGGTACGATTCTTCTTCTTCCTCTTCTTCACTTCACGGGCTGGGCAAAATGCCTGTTCTGCCTCACAGTTGTTCTGTCCATCTTTTCACTGACCTTCCTACATTCCTTGAACCTCTTTACTTGTAATTAAATGCTGGTTTTGGTAATCTTGTTACGTTCATTCTTTCTACATGTCTAAACCATTTTTCTCTATATTCTTTGATTTCATAATTTAATGGATATATATATATATATATATATATATATATATATATATATATATATTTAACTTTGTTCTTACATCTTTATTCTTTAACCGAGCCATTATTATGCAGCCTTTTGTTCTTCTAAGGAAGTTCATTTCTACGCTTTGTATTCTACTTTTGTAATTTTTTGGTCATTATTCAAGTTTCACTCCCATAAACTAATGCAGGAACTGCCAATGTTTTATAAACATTCAATCTAGTATCTCTTCTTGTTTCGTTCTTTAATGTTCTATATATGGTTCCACATATAATTTGAAATCTTGAAAGTTTCACATTTACGTCTCTTTCAGTTTTTGTGTTTATAGTAAAATTACAACCAAAATAATTAAAATTTGTTACTTGTTCCAGAGGTTTGTGGTCTATCATGATTTTTGATCCTGTATGTTCACTTTACTAAAATGCCTTTATTTTCGTTTTTTCCTTTGATATTTTAAAATTATATTCTTGGCATAACTGATTTAATTGATGTAAAGAGTACTGCAAATTATTTTAATTTTCTTGAATAATAAGCACATCGTCAGCATACATTACAACATGTAATATTTTGAAACGGTCCATTCTTATACCTACATTACTTTTCCAATTTTAGATGATGTCATTAATATATATATTAAAAAGGGTAGATGATAAACTAAACCCTTCTCTTACACCTCCATTTATTAAAATTGGTTCAGTCTTTGATGTGCCTATATTTATTATAATTTGAGATTTTTCATACTCGTATAAACTTTTTATCGCATAAATTAATTTTTCGGGGTAGTGATGTATTTCCATAATTTCCCATAACTTATCTCTATCAACACGATCGAGTACCTTCTCAAAATCAATAAAAGTAACATGCGTCTGTAGGTTATGTTTTCTCCTTTTTCAAATATTTGCTATAATATGAATCAATTATCTGTTGTTGATCGCCCCGTTCTAGAGCCACTCTGTTCTTCTTCTAGTATTGTTTCTGCCATTATTTTAAGTCTTTTATTTATAATCCTTGCATAGATTTTATAAAGTGAATTAAATTGGCTAATTCCTCTATAATTTTTATATTCTCTTCTATCTCCTTTTTTAAACAATGATATGACTTCAGCTATATTCCAACTTTCTGGTATTCAGCAGTTTCTCCAACATTCATTAAATAAATGCAATATTCTCCAATGTAAAAATGTTCCACCATATTTTAGAAGCTCCATATTTATCTGATCAGGACCAACTGCTCTTTTATTTGTGGTTTCTTTTAAGTATTCTTGAAGTTCATCAAATGTAATCATATCAGTTTGAATTTCTCCTTTTTCATTATCTGAATATAGTTCTTGTTTTTCTTTATCTTCTTTACGCCACAAATTTTTATGGTGTTCTATCCATCTTTCCTTATTAATAGCATCTATTTTTGCAGTATCCTTTTCTATTTTGTGCCGGGTCCGATTGTAGCGTTTTTAAAAGAATATGATGCATATTTTATTTAATCTTGACAACAAATCTCTGTAATAAATAAATTGTTTTTTCTGCCCGTTCAAATCCCATACGGATTTTGAAAAGATAAAAAGTGTGTATATAATTTACACTTGAATCTGAAATCCGAGTTTGCTATATTTTCTGTAAGACCACGGCTACGCATCGACTCCATGTATTTTTTCCTATTTATTTCTTGTAGTGGTTTTATCGGCTGGTGAATTCGTTAGTTCACACAGTCTCCACGGAGTATGCAGCACATATATCACTTGTATTAGATTCACCGTGGTACAGCTTCCTTTTTGTGGGATTCAGTTAGAGACAAATTGAGTTTCAACAGGATTTATAACTTAGCAATTATTTATCCTCCTTCAATTACCGTTCCTCCATATTCCCATTCTGATTTATTTATCCTCTAGATATTTTTATAATAATATAGAATTTTCATTTTGTTACGTGATATCTAAGAGAAGAATTTATAATATCTAATAGCATACATTAAATTGTCTTATATTGAAGGTTTAAAGCTTCATGGAATAAGAAATTATTGTCCATATATTAAATAATAAATCTGTCATTACATAAAAATATAAAAAATTCATATATGCAGGCAGCAATGTATCATGAAAGTATGAGGAAAAGTTTGTAATAAATTATGCACCATAATTACAATACATATTTTAGTAAAAGACAGATTCTAGAAAATAAATCAGAATACGATAACACTATACAACAAAAAGAAAATATTAGATGCCTTATTTCTTATGTGAAGAAACAGCTGAAAATAGAACTCTTAAATAATTGATCTACTCTTTTGGCAAGTAGTGTGCTATTATGCATTACAGAGACTCTTGACGTCCCAACTCCTTTCAAAACTGAAATTATATAAAACTATTATTTAACAGTTATATGTATGCGAAACATGGACTCTTACTTTAAGAGAGGAAAGGAGATTACAAGTATTTGAGAATAAAGTTCTTAGGGATTTTTTTGGACCAAAGAGAGATGAACAGATAGGTGAATGAAGGAGACGAAATAACAGTGAACTGCATGATCTTTAGGAGGCCAGATATAGTGAGAACAGTTAAGTCTTGGAGACTGCGATGGGCAAGACATGAGGCACGAATGGGGAATGAAAGACGTGCATAGAAGCTTCTTGTAGGAAAACCAGAAGGAAAACGCCCAGTTGGTAGACTAAGAATGAGGTGGAAATATGACATTAACTATGATTTGAGGGAAGTAGATTATACAGCGGATTATTGGGATACATTGGCTCGGGATAAGGATGTATGGAGAGCTTATGTCCACGCGGTCATGAACCTACGGGTTCCGTGCCAGTGAGTTAGTTAGTTTTGGGCAAGTAATATCAATTGTACAGTAACAAGAAATATGTAATTTCTTTAGTTCAAGACATTATAAAGGAAACATTGTGAATTCTCTTTTGTATTTAACATAATTTATGTCTTGACATGGAAAGTTTAAATCTTATATAATAAATAATAGTTTTAAAAAAACTAAAAAAACACGCTTTATTAGAAAACCGAACTAAAAAATTGAATAATAATTTTAATTTCCAACACGCTTGGGATAAATAATTTTACCATCAAAAGCGTGGGGTGCTGTTTACCAATTAATATATTTGATAATAAACAGATATTGGTAAAAGTAAAGTCTCTAAGAAGAAAATGTAAAAATCATAAAAAGCACCCCACGCTTTTGATGGTAAAATTATTTATCCCAAGCGTGTTGGAAATTAAAATTATTTATCAATTTTTTAGTTCGGTTTTCTAATAAAGCGTGTTTTTTTAGTTTTTTAAAACTATTATTTATTTTTTATTTTTTAGTTTTAATATTTTACAGAATAAGATAAAAATGTAAATATCTTTAAATTCGATAGGCTACTATTGTAGTATGAGCTAAAAGTAATACTCTTCTAAAAAAAAACTCCCAGCCGGATTTGAACCAGCGACCTATGGATTACTGAAATTATATACCATTAGAGTTCACCGCTCTACCATCTGAGCTGCTACAACGATTGACTAAAAAGTCGACAAGTCCGCAACCTATTATACCAGTTTTCATTTTTTTGATTTTCTGATGATTCTGGCCAGGATTTTAGAAACAAAATATGAAATTATTGTATTGTCACGGGTCCTCTACAAGTACACAAAGTTTCAAGTCGATCCAATGTTTTTAAGTGGGTGAAAATCGTGTTCAAAAATTCCGTTACATATATACAAAGACACTTTTTTATTTTCTGATGATTCTGGCCAGGAATTTAGAAAATAAATATGAATTTATTGTATTGTCACGGGTCCTTTACAGGTATACAAAGTTTCAAGTCGATCCAATGTTTCTAAATGGGTGAAAATCGTGTTCAAAAATTCCGTTACATAGCTACAAAAACACTTTTTTTTTATTTTCTGATGATTCTGGCCATGATTTTAGAAACAAAATATGAAATTATTGTATTGTCACGGGTCTTTTACAAGTATACAAAGTTTCAAGTCGATCCAATGATTCTAAGTGGGCAAAAATCGCGTTAAAAGATTCAGTTACATAGATAGATACAGGTCAAGTTAATATAAAGCGTGCAAAAAGGTTTCATAATCCATCTCCAAACGGATATATCTGCTCCTGTGGTAATGATGAACAGACTGTTGAACACCTTATTTTAGACTGTCCATCTCATAGATACGTATAAGCGATACATACTGAATGTTTTATTAATTCAATTTGATCAAGAATTGCGTAATCTAATGATTAGTATTATGAAAAAGGAAATGTTGTTACACAACATTTAAAACATTTGTAAATGCTATTTTCACCACATTGTAATTCATCTTTATTATTACTTATTTCCTTGATTTTAATTCTGTTAGTTCTTGTTTCGTTTACTTTTTTTTTTTCATTTCAATTTTGTAACTATGTGTACCATCAATTTTATTTTATATTTTAACCACATCCTTAACATAAATTTGTAAAATAGGGCTTCAATTCTTGGATAATGATTAAATAAATATAACACAAAAGGTCTAAATAAAACTATACGATGCAATAATTAAAAGGGAGACGTTATACAGAATTCTGCTAAAATTCGGAATTCCTAAAAAAAAGACAATTAGATTATTCGATTGGGTTGAAGTTTCCAAAATGTGACTTTTAAAATGCCCCCCTCAACTTCTGTCAAATTGAAGGCCTACTCTTAGGGTTTCATTTTTAATAACATTTATTGCCATTTCGAACATATTTTAAACGTTTTCTAATGATTATTTGAATATTTTTTACAACATTCAACTAGGTATGTACCTCAATGATGATTGAGCCACATTGTTTTTCAGCCGCATTGTTTGCTCCAAGTCAACGTATATTCAGAAGTTCAACTTGCTACTATGCAGCCAACATGCTGTTTATATCTTAACCACAAACTAATTAACTATTTACATTAAACGAACTTACTAAACTAAACTGCACTAAACAAATAAACTACGCTTTTGCTAAACGTAATCAAATTTATGCCTACTATATATATAGTTAGAGTGAGTATTGTATTTTTATTAGCTTTTTAATATTGCTATTTTGGGATGTTTCTCCTGTAGTTGGCAACGAGAGTTGAACATAATGGGTGCATTGCGTCATTAATTATTATAAATCGTATCTACCTCCATCTGCCGGCGCAATGTGCATGGTGTCTACTTCGGACTTCCAAAAAAATCGCTCCTGTTGGAAACTTTATCCATTCGAATGTATCAAATTGGCACAAGGAGCAGGGTGCTGTTAGTCAAATATTTATAAGATACTTCCAAAATTAAAGATGTGTTAAAGCAAGGAGGTGCATTATCATCTCTACTATTCATTCGTGTGCTAGAGAATTCAATCAAATCTTATACGATAAAGAAAGTGTGCAAATCATTGGTATTAAATATCTATTCGTATGTCTGGTGATGATGAAATACAAGGTGTCAGTGAGGAAATGCTAAAAGCTAACACACATATTTTTTTTAAATGACACTAACAAACTGGGACAGGAAGGGAATTTAAGTAAAAATAAATATTACATCGCACGTAGAAATACATTTAAATTATATTTTCATTATAATGGAAATTGATAGTTAATGACAAATGAGGGAAATTTTAAAGAAATGACTGAACAAAGTATCTAGGAAAAATAACTACAAAACGGAAAATGAGGGTTTTTTTGCAGAAAGAAATTAAACATAAGGTCAGAGTTAGAAACGCATGCTATACCATTACAGGGGCACTCTTGCAATCACAACTTCTGTCCAAAAAGTAACAATATATATATATAACGCTTATTCTTTCAGTTATATAGATGTAAAACATAGTTTCATACTTCAAGGGTGGTGAAAGGATTTAAAGTATTTGAGAATAAAGTCCTTAGAATTTTTTTTTTATTTTGGATTAAAAAGAGGCCATGAGAGAGGTGAATGAAGAAGACTTCATAACAATGAACAACATTATATTTATGGGAAATTGGACATAATCAGAATATATATGTCTCAGATTGTGATGGGTAAGTCACATGAAAATGAATGGGCAATTGGAACAGGGGAATGAAAAATTCTCGTAGGAAAGGAAGAGAGAAAGCGCCCATTAGGTTAGTCAAAAATTATGTGGGAGAATAATACGTATTATCCACGATTTGAACGAGGAAAATTGTACAGTTAATTATAGAAAATGGATCAGGATATGATGTGTCATGCTCGCACAGTGATAGTGCCAATGAATTAATTAATCAGGAATGTCTCTCTGGTGACAGATGTAACCTCATCAATAATATATTCTCTTCTTCCAGTTCTCCCGATCTATCCACTCTCCATCTACAAGGTCTCTCATCTACACATTATTTCATAACATTATGTCTCATAGTATTTTATTATTTTACAAAAATACTGGAATGTAAAACATAACAATACCATGTTTTTAATACACAAGTGATCTTCTTGGTGATAAAATATTAAAATATACAGTTGATATGCCCAATTCACCAATTAATATTTTAAATTGGTCAACACGTTTCCACAGCAAAGTTGTCATTCTCAAGACCAGATATTGACTGGTGAATTCACATTAATTGGTGAATTGGGCATATTGACGGTATATTTTAATACCATGTTATTTACAAAAAAATGGACGCAACTTTCCAATTTGAATAAACCATCATCATCATTGCTATTAGGATTCTTTAAACCTTATCTTAGCCTTACTCATGACAGTCGTCCATTCATTCCAATGCAAAGCCTTCAGTCTCTATCTTTTTATGGCAGCCTTTGTAAAATCGGCCTGGACATTACCAAATCACCTTAATCTGGGTCTGCCGAACTTCCTTCTACCACCAGATTTATCATCTAAGAATTTTCGGGTAAATCTGTTCTTATCCATTCGTGGAACATGGCCCAGCCATTCCAATCTTATAAGTTTGATATTACAGTAAAACCTGTCTATGAAGGAACATGACGGTTCCTTAAATATATTTCCGTCTTGGCAGTTTTCCTTCTTATAAAGGGTTCCCAAATTGCAAGCTTGAATTTTCTCACGCGGTGTAAGAGTTTTACATGCACGCTTTAAAGACATGACGTATTGGCTGAAATATAGACAAAATAGTGTACGTAACACAGCTCAGTTTGCACGGCAATACAAAACAATTTTACTACACAAAAGCGAGAATGAACTCAACTACAGGAAGACTGAAGAGTTTCCCAACTCCCTTGCAGATAACGTAAGTAGGCAAGGAAAAGCGAGGGATTCCCCGCTGTTACACATAAGCAAGGGTATCCCCCAATACAATGGCAACACAAGAAGGTAAAACGATATAATGCAGAAAGCGTCATATGCATAATTTTCACGTGTGGTCATTAATACTGTAATTAGAACGTTTTTAAGAATAATTTTCCGTCATACCGAGGTAAAAATTAACTATTGGTACTTTAAAAACCATTCCGTTTCCGCGTTATGAAGGTTTCCGGCTTATACAGGACGATTTTACATATAAAATCGTACCGTTCTGGAGATGTTTTTCCGTCTCTACAGGTTTTCTTCTTATAAAGGTCCCGGCTAAGACATATTTTACTTTAGTAACGATGTCATAATCTTAGTTCACCATTTGTAATTCTTAGCAAACTTGATTAATGTAAAAGTAAGCAAGAAGGACAATCAATGCAAATTATATGAACATAAACAATAATTTAATATCATCATTTGGCATATGTATTCATTATAAAACTAAATAAAAACAAATACTTTGACATTACAATATTGTATTCATTATATAGTTCGGACTTAATTTTAATTTTTTTTTACTTTGTTAATTCCAAGTACTGATTGGAAGGATTTTCATTTGTTTTATTATTATTATTATTATTATTATTATTATTATTATTATTATTATTATTTATAAATAAGCAAAAGTGTGTCTACATGTTTATGACTAATATTATGCAATGATAAATTTATGTTGACAGATCATTTGGGAAAGTTACTTTTATTGGTGGGCCCTAGTTTTTCATGAAATAATCATAATAACAAACATTCCATACAAACAACTTCATTATAAGCATGTGCATGCACTTGGGTTCTGTACTAGTTCTTGAATATATTATTTACACAAGATGTTAATATTTATTCATTAAAAATGATAACATTCGATATGACATAAAATCATGTATACTTCAAGGATGGAAATTATACATTTTTAGAAATTCTAGCCTTAGCTGAGCTGAGGTCGTAAACATCTCAACTCATCCTTACGTCATTTTTGCATGAGGTGGGATCTGTCGTACTTACAGGAATGACATCCATGATTGAAAGTTTAATTTCCTAAATTTCGGGGTTGCCGACCTATAAATAGTTAAATAATTATACTGTAATATTACAAAATACCTACCTAGGACGGGAGGTAAAACCACTGCCCTTTATGTATACCACGTAACAACGTAAACTATATACAAAAAGACATATCCAAAAGGTAGTGTTAATATATATTATACGAAACAAATCACTGCATTCTAAATGAATTGAACTTTATTTGAAACAATATTGAAACTAGTGTAACAAAATATTCAATATTCATACCTTCTTTTAAATTTATCATCGTCTTCAGCATTGAATATTCTGGTCACAAACTGGCTGAAGACTTTAATGTTTCACTCCTGAGCATGAAATAAACAACCTTACTTCTTTCTCTTACAATACAATTCTTCCCCTCAAGCCACTTTCTGAATAAAATTATGTTTTTTTTTTTAATTTTTTATACTTAGAATTCTCTGGCACTATAGAATCACACACCCAACTTCCCACACTTCTTCAATTTCGTCACTTTGGTTATCATCATTCATACTTGCCATTTTATGCCTGACTGGCGTCACGGCCTGCTGTAGTCTCAACTAAATTATATTCGGCATTTAGAGTATATACATTGGCCAGACTGCTAACGTCAGTCAATTGTTTCTAATGAACGCAAATATTTCCAACAAAGATGCTACTATTTTACTATTATTTTGAAAACACCATCGTGCAAAAAATAATGTAGAATACACGTTTGTGAAGTGTTTTACAGAATCTCGGGAAAAAAACTCGCTATCGCTCGGTTTATAATCATTTTCTCACTTCTGTAAAATCCACTTCCCAATATCGCATTGTAATATACTATTTCAACCATTTTAACGTGAATAATTATTTAATATTCTCTTCCCATGTCGGCTTGGTCTTCCACTTTTCTAACAAAATTCTGTATTCAGTAGATTATTTTTCCCGTTACGTGTGCATGCAATCTTATTTTCTTTCTTCTATATCATAACTTCTATTGCAGTTTCAACTTCTATTGCAGTTTTCCCTCTTACATTTCTCAACATACTAGTATAAGGCTTGATGACTTTTTCGATCTCAGGCTGGATTTCAATTCCATATCTTTTTCGGATGGCTCAAAGATCTTTTTGTATGTGGACGATAGTGGAACACTGTTTTTGGTGTTTTTGACAATATTCTTCCTTCTACAGATTGACAATATCCTTTGCAGTTTTTATTTTCTCATTTATATTTCTCAACATCACCATATCCCATACAAGTATAAAGTATAATGAATGAGCTTTTACGATCTCAAGGTTGTATTTTCAAAAGCTTTTGAGATTTTATCCAGGGACATGTTTTACATGAGTTTTCCAAATGTATCGGTAGTTGTTTTTAAAATGGATAACTGATTCTCACTGATATTCTTGTAAAGCATACAATTTATTTTGTAATCAATCAGGAATATCCTGTTGTTGTCATCAAAACAATCTCTCCGGCTGTGAATCGATGACCCTTATTTCTCACTGTCCTTGCTTCACTCCCGTAACATAGTACTCATCCTGCTAACTTTTATACCTGTATATTCTTGTATATTTTTTTTGTACCTTCTTCTTCTCTTCTTTAGCAGGCGAGTACAACCTCATTGAAGTTTTGGCACAATTTTTCTCCACCTGGATCTATTCTGGATACAGACTGGCCAATTTCCAATTTTCATTTCTAATATATCTTTTATAACATCAGCCTGCCATCTTTTTAGGCGTTCAGCTGTTCTGGTGCATATTTATTTCCATTTGTATATTCTTCTTAGAAGCTCCAAGTTTTGTACCTCATTGCTTTATTGTACTTCTGGATTTTATCAGTGATATCTAATTCATTGAAAAGTCACAATTTGTGTAAAGGGTGAGAAAAAATGTATTCTTTATCTTATTTATTGTATTATTATTATTATTATTATTATTATTATTATTATTATTATTATCATCATCATCATCATCGTCATCATCACCACTATTATTACTACTGCTACAATTACTATTATTACTTATTACTATTATTATTATTATTGTTATTATTACAAATACTTTTATTATTACTATTATTATTATTATTAATATTACAGTCGCCGTCATCATCATCATCATCATCACTATTATGACTTCTACTATAATTACTAATATTAATTATTATTATTATTGTTATTATTAAAATTACTCTTATTGTTATTATTATTATTATTATTATTATTATTATCATCATCACCGTCGTCATCATCACCATCATCAGTATTATTACCACTGCTAGAGTTACAATTATTATCTATCAATATCATTGTTATTATTACAATTAATCTTATTAATATTATTATTATTATTATTATTATTACATCCATAGTAATTATGCCCGAGGGCAGTCCTTCAGTTCAATCATAACATTTTCATGCTATGCTTGCAGCTTTACTAGGGAATTTTAGGTGTGGTAGCTTCCCGTTGCTTTCCACACCGGTGAAGGATGATGATGATGATGATGATGATGATGATGATAAGGGTGATGATGATGATGATGGCCATATGATTTCGGGGACCGTTTGGACCTTAAAGTTTTCCTGACATTTTTCTTACAGGTAAGGAAAAACCCTGATAAAAACCTCACCCAGAAAAACTGCCCCGACCGGGGATCGAACCCGGGCCCGCTGCGTGACATGACAGCACACTACCTTGAGACCACAGCGGTGGACTTATTATTATTATTATTATTATTATTATTATTATTATAGTTTTTGTAATGTTGAAAACTAGAATACTACGTAGACTCAATCTTCCTGATTGGTGATAATTATGATGTTTTAAAGGCATCAGGCCCAAAAGTTCCTGGAATCTGCTTTACATCTGAGTAAAATCCTAGAATAACCCATCCACTAAATTGAACCCAACTGGTAATCGAAATAGAGTCCTGTGCGTGGGAGACAATGATTTTACTGGAAACCACAGCGGTGGTGTATATTAGTCTGGTTTAGTTTAACCAGGTCACAAAAATGGATCAGGAGAATTTAAAAAGTCATCTATTAAACGGGAATTGGAGAACTACTAAATCGCATTGATATGTGGCATGCCACACAAGGTGGCGCTGGAAACAGATGTCCAGTACATTCACCCTGTCGCTAAATAAAACATCCCCTCTGTCCGCCATGCAAAACCTAAAGCTTGAACCGCAATCCGTCTAAACTGTACGTTTGTAGAGCCATTGTAATTATTACTTAAAATCACATACATTAAACGTGAAATAATTATGAATAGAAGATTCCCATACTCCAATAAATTATTCATTTCATACTAAATATTTTATACTCTGCTGGTTGATGAAAATGTCAACTTCAATGAAATTATTACATGTCTGTTACAAATGTGACGTAGTTATTCAGTAAGTTCATGAGTTTGCATATGAAAGGTGACAACCAACAATCATCATGGTCCACTTCGTCGAAAACGAATTTTTAGTACCATTTCTCTATATATAAAAAGTTGTTTTAGATTGTTTTTTAATTATTAATTTTTGCTTTAATTGTTATACCATAGAGACAGTTATTTATATAAATGACTCTGTAAAAGAAAACAAAAAAGCACAGCTATAGGTTATGTTGTTATAAAGTAAAACTTTTCTTCAATTTGCTTACTTGTTATAGAAGCCACGAGTGGGTAGTGACGCCGAGTTACCGCTATCTCTCATGTTAGAGAATATAGGCTATAAAGGAAAAATAAATGTTTATGCTAGGATGCCTGGATAGCGTAGTTGGTAGCACACTAACGTATAAAATTAGAGGTCCAAGGTTCACATCACAGTTCAGGCATTTATTTTTCTTTTAATGTCATATATATATATATATATATATATATATATATATATATATAGTGTGGGTGTGTGTGTGTGTGTGCGTGCGTGCGCGCGCGTGTGTGTGTGTCGTGCCGTGCCGTAGCTGAGCGGTTTAAGGCATGGTACCTGGGGCATAGCTACGGGACTTGCGCTGGTTCGTGTCCCCATGAAGCAAGAATTTTTTTCATGGAATTTCGCCCAGCACGGGACAGATGCATACCAATTATCGAAGGAAATTTGGGTAGCTATAATAAGTAGCGACTCGTGGTTCAGATCTGATATGCTAAGCACATGTCACATCTATATAGCTAGATGATCGTCCACACGTATGATTAATACATGTGGATGGGAGACCGGCAGCAGGCTGGTAGGTTAAGGGCTTCCTAGACCTGTTGCGCCAAGGAGCGCTCTCTCTCTCTCTCTCTCTCTCTCTCTCTCTCTCTATATATATATATATATATATCCATAGTAATTCTGCCCGAAGGCAGGTCCTTCACTGCAATCATAGCATTTTCGTGCTATGCTTCCAGCTTTACTAGGGAATTGTGTAAGTGTGGTAGCTTCCCGTTGCTTTCCACACCGGTGAATGATGAGGATGATGAAGATGATGGCCATATGATTTCGGGGACCGTTTGGGCCTTAAAGTTTCCCTGACATTTGTCTTACAGGTGAGGAAAAACCCCGATAAAAACCTCACCCAGAAAAACTGCCCCGACCGGGGATCGAACCCGGGCCCGCTAGGTGACAAGGCAGCACGCTACCTCGAGAATATATATAGTGTAAAAAGTGATCGAACAATCATACTTTTGTTTTATTTAAAGTTTTATATTGTCAATAAATTAATATATTTAGTATAAAATGTAGAACATGTAGAAAGAATGGAAGAAAGTAGATTACCAAATAAAATCTTCCATTAGTTTCCAAGAGGAAGAAGAGATGTCGGACGTCCTCGGAAGAGATGGTCTTAGATCTATTAGTGAAGACGGAACAGGCAACTCTTGCCTAAACCAGGAAGTGAAGAAGAAGAAGAAGAAGTATAAAATGTTCACATGTTTTATGGAACGTTTAACATTAATGTGCAAAAAAATACTTTCATAGTTCCTACGTAATATTAACCATGAAAATAAACAAATATAAAAAACTAACATTATTTTATAAGCAAGAAGTGCTACAATATCTCCAAATGTCAATCCATCAGAGTAATGAACTGTATAAATAAGGTAGTGAAAAATTTTATGGAATCTATAGAAACTCTCACAAGTACGAGTATATTATTTAAATAAATTTTATTTTTAGAATATTCTTATGAAAAGAATCATATTTTATATTTAGGCCTATGTAATAGAGAATATTGTATTATATATATTGTCCTATACCAGTAAAAATAACTATACTATCTATATAGAAAAAGTAATTAATTTATCCACTGTATATATATATATATATATATATATATATATATATATATACATAAGTAATGCCACGAGTGGATTTATCTAGAGCATTTGGAAATCAAGAGTGGCATTTGTTAGGATTATTTAACGAATAAAATTAAGCTCTTTACTCATAAATCATTATTTAAATATAGTTATTTTAAAATATTTATATATTTAATGGCGATGTTTTAAATCAAATGAGAAACGATTAGTACGCTTCATTTGCTTCTTTTGTTCGTCACTGCAACCAGATCATATTATTTATTGCCAAAGAAACGCAATATTGTAAGAATGCCCCCTAATGGAGAAATTTATAACCAACGTTATAGATATTAATTAATTTGTTGTCCTATGATGTAAATATGTCAATTATATTCTTCTGGAAAAAAAAATCATTTAAGAAAGTGTAAACAGTGTTTTTTTTGGTGGTATAATCAATTCCTACAAATGTTTTTATATTAACTCTCGTATGCGGTATGTGTTGACATTCATGCACTATATATACAATCTGGTAGCCGTATTTCTTGCAGAGCCAGTCACTGCAAAATAAAGCTATGTCCTGTTCAGGATGTTATAAGAGATCAGCTTTCTTTATTATGATAAACTTTAGTTGGTAAATTCTAGGCGAAACACGACTGTGATTGGTTGTAAATAAAAAATCATTGTAACGTGATTGGTCATTGACTCCCATTTGGGGCACGAGTTAAATAGTCATTATAATTTTTGGAGTCTAATAAGTAGGACTGATAATGATTTGTAACATTTTCCCCAATTTTATATGGGAACATTTTCATTGGCTTTGGAATTCGTTATATTATCAAACTAAAAATATAAAAATCAGGTCTTATTCCTTCTTGTTCGAGTGAGTTATCTATTTATGTGTATTAGAGATTACATTCGTAATTTGTTAACTTCAATTTAAAAAAATGCAGTTGAAATAAAACATTGAATTTAATCTCTCTATCTATCTTCGGGTTTTTACAGCTGCTACCGTCTTCCCGTGCCAAACCTCCAAAGCCTACGGTCTTGGGCATCTTCGATGCTTAGCCCTCTAGCTTGCATTACTGTTTTCATGTTTTCCTTCAAAAAAGATTAAAAATGCTTTAGACACATTATATGTATGTTGATATCGCAGGTTTACAGCACGTTCTGGCCTTGATACTATGTATATTTGTTGGGATCTTAAACCGAATTACGTCACTACTGTAGCGGTAATGTTGGTGTTCACATGTACGTAGATTGGCAGGTGTTCCGAGACTCTTTACTTTTAGGTTTAACACGCCAAACATTCAACTGTTGTTGATATACGTCCTGGACTCAGGACATGAGCAATGTGTTCATTACTACATTTTATGTTCGTTTTGTGTTTCAATTTGTTCACTCTCTTGAATTACAACAATTTATATGAATTGAGAATGATCTGCATAATAATTTTCCGAAAATTATTTTCTCTATTCATATTTTGTAAAATATCTCTTTATTTTTACATTTTTCTTAATTTCTGGAAAATATCTCCCGCTCTCATTAGACATGATATTCAGTTTTTTTCTATTTATTTTAAAGATCTTGTTAAAAGAATAGACATTAAAGTAGTATTTTTTTGTGTGTACAAAAACGGGAATTTCAAGTTATAAAATACTATTTTACGATAGCATCTCCAGTTTGACAAACAGAGGAGAAAAAGATAATGAACTGTTTTATGTCGAAGCTAGGGGAAAAAAATAAACTTACTAAAGGTCGTCAATAGCTACTTAAAACCGGTTTAATTGACCATAATCATAATTGGATCAGAAATTTTATACCTAAAAAAAGTATATTTATGATGGAGTATAACTGATTATGGGGGTGATAGTATTCTAAATTAGCACCCATCATCGTGAGGAATTTGGGTAGCTACAATAATTAGCTGCTCCACGTTGAGAAAACTAGCTATAACTGCTGGTTATAGCTGACCACATGTTGCCCCTACACTGGTAGAATGATCGTCTTTGTTGGTTTAAGTCCTGGACTGGACATGAGCAATGTATTCATTACTACATTTTATGTTCGTTTGTGTTCGAATTTGTTCACTCTCTTGAATTACAACAATTTATATCCGTTTTATTAATGTCAAATTGCCGTTTCTTATTATCACATACTTGTACGCACACTTGTAATGCCACACTTTGACTGCTGTGATATATTACTGACTGACTTGAACTGTCAAGCAAGCTACATGTTCATAATAGTTATTTAACAGCACGTTTTCAAAATTTATCGGCTTATCACAATTTAGGAACAAGATCACAAGACTGTTATTTACTTTTGATATCAGAGCACAGGCCATGTCTATACTCTGAATCTTATACAATATATATGACTAGAGCATGGAACTCACTTCCCAGTCATGTCAGTGACTGTCAATCGCTATCATTATTTAAATCCAAATTAACTGATATCAGTAAGACACATTGAAAACATTAAATGCATAACAACTGTATAGAGCATTCTATAAAGAATCATCTAGGAAGCTACTTACATTACTTTATACCATTTCCATTTTATTATAGAGCAATTCCATATGTGACTGACTGACATTTACAATACACTTTTGCAGCAAAATGGTTGCATAAATATTACAATTGATTGAAATTAGGGGTGTTATCTACGTGATATGATAGAAGAATAGTGTGTGGTTAAGACTGTACTTAAATATACAACTTTTGAAGAAAAACAGTGTTATTTATTATCTATCAAAGTATGTGTGACTGACTGACATAAATTTCAACTCATCATGCAGCTTAACATGTTCATCTGCATCATTCTCTGAAGTGTGATTCCTAATTCAATTTTGCAAAATTCCGTTTGGAGGACACATTTCAAGTTACATTCTCAATAAAAAACGAAACACAAATCATAATTAAGACTAGAGTTATAACCTAATATGTGACGTGTGACTAATTGACTACATTCTGTTACTAACTGGCGTATCTGAATTTTATTAAGACTTTAATATTGTGGAGCTGCAAATATTATACAAATATTACAAAATAATATGAAATTATAATAGATATGTACACCGCTGTGGTCTCGAGGTAGCGTGCTGCCTTGTCACGCAGCGGGCCCGGGTTCGATCCTCGGTCGGGACGGTTTTTCTGGGTGAGGTTTTTATCGGGGTTTTTCCTTACCTTGTTCTCAGCTGGCGCACATAGGACAGAGTTGTCATACGTATTTTCACTCTGTTGGTTTCCAATAACGCTACACCCAATAATTATTTTCTTTTACACTACCGGTTATACTTACTTAATCACATATACTTCACGCCAATTGCATTTTTTATACAAAGTAACTTCATATGATTTAAAACTGTTGTTGCAATCAACACAATAATGGAACTGTGGCAACATCGCACTGTTGTTCCCCGATAATACGACACACATGGCATGTCCAAGGTCAAACTAATGCGAGAATCTTTGAAGTTCAAGGACTCCCAACACACATGTTCTAACACATAAGAACCGCGCACTTGTTTTTAATTCCAGTACACAATACTCTAGTGATTCACTTAATAACATACATATTGAAGAATCGCATAATGAGGAATTATTTAAATGTCATTAATAAAAATATAATTTTCTTTCACACACGAAACCTGTGCATTTTTCGCACTGATTCTTCATTTGAAATTTGTGCATATTCTATAACATACGGCCTCTACACTTTCACATGGTGAGCTCCATGAGTTGCCGGAATAGCTGCAAGATATAGAAATCGCTTTTTTAACAATCTGTGTAGCAAGCAACTGAATGCGCCGTGCGTAGTAGTAATATAAAAAAAGAAGTCAGTCACGGGATTCTAAGTGGAAACGTAATTACTTCACAAGATAATGTCGTTACTACTTTTTTGTTAGTTATGCACCAATAACATCGAATCCCAGAGGAAATTTGAATCCATCAATTATCGTGTTGTATACAATAATTGTATGTTTTATGTGACTGACTGTAGCTTACCCTTAATAATTATGGGGCGCATTTCAATTATCTAGAATATTATAATACAATTATTAGTATTACATTTACTATCAGAAAGGAGTGAAATATGGTATAACAAAAGAGTCAGTGAGACAAAACAAACTTATACAGTGAAATCGTAAAACAAAATTTCGTTTAATTTTGCATGTGATTTTCAGGTTTCGGAATATGTGATGTTCTACTATTAATTGTAGAATCAAAATAATCCGTATTTTAAACATTAACTTCTAGAATCAGAAAATTTCATCTGTAAAAAAGTATATCTCATCGAAAAAATTACTCCTGCGTCAATTTAAAAATTTTCACATCGGTATGACATATTCATGGAATTACTCTACATTTAAATCCTTCCGCTGACTGCCTTTTAGCTCACATTGTCACATAAGAAGGACCAGTAATTATTTTATGAAACAGCTGAGCCGAACAGTCTACCAGATTTCCTAAACCATGTTTATGTTAATACACAGTAGAATCCAGCAAGCAACTGACTGCGTCATGCGTATTAGCAATATAAATGAGGGTACAAAAAGTCAGTCAGTCACGGGACTCCAGCGGGAAAAATAATGACTTTACAAGAAAATGTCATGAATACTTTTTTGTTAGTTGTGTACCAATAACGTAGAATCCAAGAGGAAATTTTAATCCATCAATTATTATGTTGTGTACAGTAATTTTTATCCGTTTTCTGTGACTGACTGACCGTAACCTACAGTTAACAACTATAGGACACATTTAAGGTATATAGAATATTAGAATCCAATTAATATTGTTTCATTTACGACCAAGGAGGACCAAAGCATGGTTTAAAAAATGTTTTGTGAAATAAAACGAATTCATTCGACCAAATCATTAAACAAGAATTTGATAAAATTTTGCTTATTTTTTCAGATTTGGAATATGACAAGTTTTACCGCTATTATTAGATTAAAATAATGCACATTTGAAACATTTTCTTATAGAATTATAAAATTTGATATTTACAGATATATGTTACATCAACAAAATTATTCCTGCGTAGTTTCAAAATTTTCACCTGGGTATGACGTTTTCACCAAGATAAAAATGTATAATGTTATGGCGGTTCCCACAATATTGTATGGATGTGAAACTTGGGCTCCAGTGAAATGACAGAAGGACAAAATACAGACGGCAGAGATGCGGTTCCTAAGACAAGTAAAAGGATGTACAAGACTTGATAGAATAAGAAATGAGGATATAAGAGAAGAATTGAAAGTACAGCCTTTATTGGATAAAGTCACGAATAACAGACAGAAATGGATTGATCACATGGATGGAATGAGTAAGGAGAGATATCCATTGTTAGCAAGAAATTATCAAGCAAGAGGAAGGCGTGACCTAGAAGACGTTGGGCTGATGCATTATGAAGTCGGAACGGGCAATTGCCTAATCCCTGGAGTGATGATGATGATGATGTATGACATTTTCATGGAATCGCTCTATATTCTTTGATTTTGTTAGTATTAGCTAGTATTAGATCACATCATCATTGTATTTTGTTTAGTCTGTATTTTAATCATCATCATCACCATAATCATCCATGCAAGTATTAGGCCATGTGGCCTGTTACGGTCTCAAAGAGGAATTTTCCATCCAGCGCTTTTTGGACGTCCCAGCGATCTTTTGCCTTGGGGGCAGTAGCGAAGTATGGCTTTTGGAATTCTATGAGATGGCATTCGTTGAAGATGAGCTTTCCAGTTGTTCTGATAGTTTTATATATGGTGAAAAATGTGTTCTACAGCCAACTCTTCCATAATTTCCTCATTTCTTTTATGGTCCCACTTTGTGTAGCCTGTTGTAAGGCGCATAAATCGCATCTCATTTGCTGTATTTTAATAATATCTTAAAATTGTAATATGAATCTAATTTTTTTATAATTCTACTATTCGCTGGTTGAGTGGAAGAGAAGACCTTATGGCCTTAACTCTGCTAGCTAAAATAAAGCATTATTATTATTATTATTATTATTATTATTATTATTATTATTATTATTATTATTATTATTATTATTATTATTATTATATATACGTATTTTACGTACATAGTGGCGACGGTGATCGTCCAGTGTGCTGTATTTTGAAGTCAATGGGGGACAGCTAATTCCTTTGTGGCTATCTAGATGGGATTGTGGATCTCTAACCCTAGCTATTTGGCGGTGAGATGTTTTCGCCTGATAAGTCGATGTCGGTTATATAAATTGGACATTGTCACACTAGAATATGGCGTCAGAAATTGCACTATCGGCAAACAGAGAGTCGAGAAGCCAAACAGTGCAGAATTTGCCTCGCTATTCTAGGCAAATAAATCTCGCACAATTTAAGTGGTAGGTCATCCAGATGGAATTAGGCTAGCTTAATGAGTCGGTTCATGAAGAGAAAGCGCTCCATGGGTTTAGAAAATCCAGCCAATAAAGGCTGGATATCTTGAGCGCTTTAGGGATGGTGTTGGCATTTGCCTATCCTGTGTTTGAAGAGTGTTATTCTCATTTTGTAGTATTAGAACTCGAGCATGACCCATCGTTCTCCCTTTTGGAGCTGTTGTCCAACTATGAAACCTGCAACCGGTTTTTCATTTTTAAATTTTTTATCCATTCAGCTGCATCAATTTCTAATTGTCCCCCTATTTCTCCAATCATAACAATACATTAAGTTTCTGAATCATCCACAAACAATTTAATAATCTCCTTTATATCCATTCCGATAATAGAATCACCTCCTAGATATCACATTTTAGGGCCTCAGTGAAGAAAATAGAGGGATTGACCTTAGATATAGGGATAGGTTTGATTACCATGCTATAAGATTCAAGTGCCGCCTTGAAAGGGGGGCAGCCACGAAAGGATGTAGGGTTGACGAAATTTGCACCTTTTAGCAAATTAGGTTTTTTCTGAGCTGAGGCCTTTATAGGGCATTCATAATGCTTGTGTGAGATCTATTTATAATGTATGAAAGTACGACCATTTTTCGCCATCTATTGAATCACTGTGTTGGCTCCGACTGAGTGAAAGAAGAACTCTGCATTCTGTCACTCTTCTATTTTATATCACCCACATATTTAAGCCCAGATATCTGTCAGCTCGTTGTCATCTTTTATTCTCTAATCATGACGTCAACACTAGACAGCAGATTAATAGGATATTGAACAACAGTATTGTCGAACATATAATTAATATTCTTCTTTCCCTCTCTCACTCTGTTATTGGAATTCTGTACCAGTGGAAATCAGGAGCTTCAGGCAAGTAGTCTCTAGCAAGCAAAACTAGACTTTTCTTTTTTAATACCACGAGTTATGTGATAAAATATAATTTCTTCGTGCATGTATTTATGACTGCCGTTTTATTTAAATATGTGTTTTAAGGGCATTTTTGTGTTAATAATACACTGTAATAACCTCGGAAACAATTACAGAGTATAAATGCATAACTTTATGTTCCTTTTTATACTGATTATGTAGAAGATAAGAACTCTGCCGGTTTAAATGAAACTGTAATAATAATAATAATAATAATAATAATAATAATAATAATAATAATAATAATAATAATAATAATAATAATAATAATAATAACAATAACAATAATAATAATAACAACAATACTGGAATAATATTTTAAACATGTTTAAAATATGTAAAAAATTTTGTGAAAAATATTTCTAGTCTTGCTATTATTCTACACTTGTTTCTATCTTCCCATTCTACCTTATTTTAGTTCATTCATTTCCATTGTCTTCTTCACTTCCTGCAATTATGTATGTTGAGGCCTCCTTATCACTTCACCTTCTTCCATATGCCAAATATTCAATAACCTTCTTCGGCGTTTTTTCATTCTCCATCCGTTTTAACTGCCCATTCCAAGTGTCTACATTGTGCACAATCTAATATTTAATTATCTTTATACTAACTATCTCATTTTTGTATGTAATATTTTTATACGTCTACAGTGTCCAGGTGAAAGTGGTAAATAATCGATTTACATTACTTATCACAAATTCTGATTTAACGTCCATGTTTACGCTCCATAAGACGCTATATTTTGAACAATGAAATAAATAAATAATAATAATACGTCATTATTATTATTATTATTATTATAGTAAAAAAGTAAAATGATCCCACTACAGGTCTCAGCAGGCCGTTGGGGTAGTAAGAAGTTAAGACTCCCACTTTTTCTGAACAATCGGCACTTGATGTCAGCCGGGTTGTCAGCCCTGCGTGACGGCCGCTTTTACCCCCAGACAAGCGTCTGGTACTCATTCCCGTTATTATTATTATTATTATTATTATATTTTATTTTATTTTACCTGATGAATTTTAGATCGTAAAGATGTATCTTCCACATCAGCAGTGTTACATTATACAAATGTAAATAATTATAAATTAATGTTAATTAAATTAATAACACATAATACACAATATAGAGGTAATGACGAAATAGTGAAATTTATTTGTAAAAAGTAATAATAAAATGAACCCAGAACTTGATTATACTTATAAAAGATATTTACTTGCTTAGAGAATACAACATACAAAATAAAAATATATAAATAGCCGTATAACTGTATTGCATATTGTAATGTGTTTCTGATCAGTAAGCATTTCACTGAACTGTGTTTTTAGTCAGACAGTCCTCCATTAAATTAGAAATGGAATTCTAGTGAGGCATATGTCCGTCGCTAACCCACAGTCGGTTGAGTTCCTATCTTCTACCCTGACGACCCGGATTCGGTTTCCGGTGAGGTAGGGAATTTTAAATCTCCACGTTGGGACCGGGTGTGTGTCAAGTAAAAAGGCTCAACATTAAAACAAGATAGAAAAAAAAAACAGCGAGAAAAAATATATAGTTCTCGAAAACAAGAAAGGATGAGGAACACTGAGATGTTGAATGTAGAGGTGGGAACTAGAGTTATTTTTCGATTTTGAGTTTATGTTTTGATGAGAAGAGAGTGAGTGGAAGCAAGTTGAGTAACTCAAAATTGGTTAAAAATTCACCAAAACATCCTGCAGGCCTATAGAAGGTAAGTTAAAATTGTGTGTTCTAGTGCTACCTGGGTACACTTTTGGTGCTTCGGGTTCCGGTCTGGTCGGATAAATAGCGTTAAATTACAGTATTTTCAATTTACGTAACACTTCGGCATGTCACTTTACGTACATGATGCATTCATGTATTTGTGGAGAGTAGGATGAATGAACATTTATGTGTTTTTATAGTATTGTGTGTGTGTGTGTGTGTGTGTGTGTGTAATAATAGACGGCAAGAAGATATTCTCAATCTCCTCTAAGTGTGATACAAAAGAAGCATCATCACACTATATACTACAAAGCATCCAACAGCTCAGTAACGGATCTTCGCAATCAACCTGCAGATATAATAAAATTACTTCTTCTTCTTCTTCACTTCACCGGCTAGGCCAAAATTGGCTACTCCGCCTCACAGTTGTTCTGTCCATCTTTTCACTGGCCTTCCTACATTCCTTGAACCTCTTGGCCTGTAGTTGAATGCTGCTCTTGGTGTCTTGTTACATTCATTCTTTCCACACGTGTAAACCATTTCTCTCTATATTCTCTGATTTTCTCATTAAATGCATATATATTTAACTCTGTTCTTATATCTTAATTTTTTTATCTGATCCAATCTTTTTCAGCCTTTTGTTCCTGTAAGAAAGTTCATTTCTGCGCTCTGTATTCTACTTTGTAATTTTTTGGTTATTAGCCAAGTTTTGCTCCATAAAGAAATGCAGTAACTGCCAGTGTTTTAAAAAACTTCAATATAGTATCTCTTCTTGTTTTATTCCTTAATGTTTTATGTATAGTTCCGCGTATCATTTGAAATTTCGACAGTTTCACATTTATGTATTTTAGTTTTTGTGTTAATAGTAAAATTACAACCCAAATAATTAAAATTTTTACTTTTTCCAGAGGATTGTTGTCAATTACGATATTTGATCTTATGTGTTCGTTTCCCCAAAATGCCATTATTTTTGTTTTTTTCTTTTGATATTTTAAAATTATATTCTTGGCATAACTGATTTAAGTGATGTAAATAGTACTGCAAACTATTTTCATTTTCTTGAATAATAACACATCGTCAGCATACATTAAAACGTTTAATTTTTAAAACGGTCCATTCTTATCTTAATATATAAAAATTACGTGTCACGTTGTTTGTCCGCGATGGATTCCTAAACTACTGAACCGATTTTAATGAAATTTTGCACACTGTGTGCTGTTTGATCCAACTTGAGACCTACGGTTGTTTATAACTAAATTTATAGTCGCATTATTTTTATTGCAAATTATTTGTTTATTATTTAACAAAGAGTTATAATTCTCTGTGAGTTCCATACGATTCTAACAGATGACGGTGTAAGGTAATTGGTTTATTATTTAACCAGGTGGCTGTGCTTTTTGTTGCAACCGCGAATTTCAATTGAATTACAAATATTGATTATTTCATAATTTAAGTGTGTTCAGTGTTTATTTTATTTTCAATATCATTAATTTCGTGTGTAAGTATTAGTTTTAAGTAATCTGGCTGAAAGACAGCAACTTAATTTAAATTTTTAACGTATACCTTAACCACAGCAACGCGTGGCCGGGACTTCTAGTATAATAAAATTATTTCAAAACAATAACATCATGAACATGGTTTAGAAGAACCTGGGATAAGCAGCAGCAGCAACAATGTGAGTGTATGAGGGATGATAATTACTTTCATTACGCCTATTGAAATACAACATGTAAGTTTGTTTGCGAGAAAATAAACATTATGGCTGTTGGAGCGATTTTTAAAAGTCAGCTTTCTGGTATGCCATACTTCTAAAGATTGGATTTCTCAGATTTTTGGAAAATACCTTTCTTGTGTTATTTCAATATCATACAACCTACTGAGTTTGTGGTTAGAGCGATTTTTTTTCTCCTGCTTCAGGTTAACCCCGTCATAATGGTCCGATATTGCTGGTTAACAAACTCAACCTTACTTTTTAAACTGACTGTTATATGCTGCATTTGATTGCGAAAAAATAGATAGTTAACAGATACAGTTTATGGTCGTATTTATCTGATTTTGGAAAAATATCATTCTCGTATTATTTCAATAAAATATAGCGAGTTTCATTGCGAAAATCTAAAATTGTTGTCTCTATAGCGATTTTTTTGTTTACTTTACATTGACTCCAGTTCTAATTGTACGATTTTGTTGGTTAACGAACTCAACCGTAATTTTTTAATTTATTGATATATGGCGAGTTTGATTCCGAAATAAACGAAAATTGTGGCATATATATATTTTTTGTCATGACATTTTCGGTGTGTAGTGTGTAGAATAAATGAACATTTGTATTTCCTTTTTTCAAAAATATTTTCATGTGCACAATCTCTTCAATAATTTAATTTCTTCCAAATTCTATAAAACTGTACTAATATTAAGAAATATTTGTTTCACAATCTGAATCATAACCAATTTCATAATCGCCCGAATGAATAAGAAACAGAGTTAGGCAATGTCGTGTACTGTTGTGATGTACGTTAGGTCGCGCCAACATTTTGAAACGAAAGTTTGCTTTGAAGTAAGAAAGATGTATTCATGAAATCGAAAGGAAAGCCAGTTGAAGAGTTCAAAACTAATGAATAGATGAGAAACTCTGCATCTCTAGTTGACATTACGGGATTCAAAATATAGGCTACTTCAAGGTTTGTATATAACTCGTACGATTCTGTTAAAATATTTCAGGCAAAGCTAATGCTATGGCAAAATTCATTCTTCAATCGACATCAAGGATTAAACCTTCGTCTGTTCCGTTATAAAACTAGTTATCATGCCATCTCTTAAAGATCGACCTATGTTAAATTTTCCTTTTGGATTACAGTGTAGTGTAGCTTTCGATTTCCTTGAGTCTGGCGTCTGGCATTCATTGGTTGTGATCTCTTAGTTTATTCTATATTAGATTGATTTTTATTTAATTATTCTCTGATGTTTATGTTTCTTTTGATCCAGTAATTTGTAAGTAGAGATGGAACAATTCCTTCGTAAACATGATATCAGCGTATATTTGATACGACTTTGTACACGACTTCAGAGAGATGGGGTTAGAATAATTTTTGTACCCTCTGGTTACAGGAACATTGTTAAACTTGTTGTTCAGTATCCAGAATAACCACTCTACATTAATTAGTCTATATTTAAATCCAAATTTTAAGAACAGTCAGTGCATAATTTTTAAGTTTCACCGAACTGTACTTTGGAAGTCAGAAACCTGCTCTTGTTTACATTTGACCGCTGTTCAGAGTGGCATCTATGGCTGAAGGTTAGTCCACCTCGCGTCATTTGAAGGGGAGATTTTTCTTCTTTATGTATAAAACCTGGTATAAAAATGGGAAATCCCATTTCTGATGAATCGATTTGTATTAACTGGACTGTTGTCAAATGTCCATGATTGTACAGTTCTACAAAACACTCTGAATTTGTTTATTTTATTTCGACGTATACAGATTTTTCTGTATCCTACGTTATGTCCCAGGCATTTGAATTAATTTATTCGTTAAATGGTTTTTCATTTATTACAATTTTAGCTTTTCTGGTTTTTGTAATTGGAATAGATAGATCATCGGTTGATCAATGTCTTTGACATCGTCCGATTCCCAATAGCCAATTTTGTCGGTCCATCTAATCTCCTGGTTGTAGATGTTTCTTCTTCATGTATAAAATCCCTGACTCGAGGAGATTTTAGGTCTTCCTCTGCCTCGTCTTCCCTCATGTCTCTATTCCAAAACACATTTTGGAAGCCGATCCCATTCGCTGGACATGTCCGTACCATCTTAATTGGTGAGTTTTAATATAATCTAAAATAGTGTCTTCAATCTTCATTTTGTCCCTTAAAACTGAGTTCCTAATTTTTTCTCTTCTTGAAATTCTTGCTGCCCTTCGTATAAAATCCATTTCCGTCGCCAAAAGATAAGCATTTGTTTTTGTTGTTAATGGCGAAAGTTCTGCTCCATAAGTAATAATGCTTCTAACAATTCTATGATATATATATTAATTTTATTTTTATTACTTATATTTTTATCCCACGATATTCCATTTAGGCAAGCAAATGTAAATTTTGCTTTATTATATCTACTTCTTATTTCCTCTTTATAACTTCCATTTTTATTTATTTTTATTTAATGCTTTTATTATTATGATATGTTTTCATTAGAAACTATTCTATTCTATTCTATTGAAGTCGGAATGGGAGGAGGAGCGTAGAGGGGGTGCTTGTACAGGACAGGTCAGTAGGAATGAATCGCTGCTGTCCGAACGTAGTCTTGTGACAGTTTGAGAATGTGTTAGCTATAATCTTCAGACGGCCCTGTAGTGAATAATCTGATGTTTAAGTTAAATTAAAACTAACAATTTTCAAAGTTATAAACAGAGAAGCTTCTTCAAGCCGTGTCCTCTAGTCAAAGTGCGATAACAGTGTTGCGACTCTGATCTGTAATCAAAGCGTGAAAGAGATTTATTTGTAGAAACAATCATGTTGTGTTTTTGAGCCACCTATCTTATATTAGATTATGGAATACTTCATAGACTTGATTTCTGTTCTCTCTATTAGGCTACATATTGTTTTATCTCCAGAAAAGAGTAATGTTGTAAAATTTAAATTTATAATAGTTAAAATATTATTGGCATAATCATCTGAACAGCTGTAAGTGCTTTCACTTCCCAATACTATTACATCTACCGAGCTAAGTTCCAGTTGTAATGTAAACAAAGCAGATGTATGGACTGCTTTTTCATTGGTCAATTTATGATTTTACCTCTAAGCGTGTAGGAAAATGCAGTTCGCTCTCTAACACTCAAAAGAAATGAAGGAAATAATAGTAAATATATATATTATCTAGCACACATCTATATAAGTTATGAGGGAGAATCTTAAAATATACAATTTTAAAGATTAAGTAAGCATTGTTTTATTCTTTCGCATGCGTAATGCAGAATACGTTGGAATTTCAATTGTTTAAAATGACAACATTTCTGTAGAATTTCTTAAATATTGAATAGAAAAGCATTTGAAAAGCGAGAGAAATTATTTTGAATATTTCCAAACAGTTTTAGTGCAAAAATCTCGCATTAACCATTGAGAATGTGGTGAAAATATCAGCATAATTTATAGGTGAGTCAGCATGGAGCATAAATTCTGCTCGTAATGAAATTGTACCGCTAAATAAAGATTATCTATTAACATCATGCAATGTGTAAACGTCTAATTAGATGGGCCCATATACAATTTTTGTCATAAATAAGAAATGGAGTAATTTCTTAATTATTGGTACCATCTTTCTATTTCCCGTAAGATACATGTTGCCTAAAAATATGTTTCTATCGTGCATAATTCAGTCATATGGTGGCTAAAAGTAGTATCACGGTTTCCAAAACAGACGGAGTTGGCGTAGTAATATCGTATGGAATTTGTTTACAGTACAACTGGAACTAAGCTCGCAATGCGAATAGCTGTACGAGAAGAAATAAAACCGAAATACTATATGCGGAATATATGCTATGCGTTTTTAATTTTAGACAATCTATTTGGAAAAAAGTATTTTATTAACATTTTACTTGCCTTCAAATCTACAACTGGAAGTTGCACATATTGAAAATAATTTAAAACTAATACGTAAGTTCTTGTTGACATTACGCTACATCTACAATGCAACAGTATTAACACAACTCTTACATTCTGTCAAAGAAATTCAGGTGAAACTAATGTTGTGAAAAATTCAGATGAACAACCATAATTGCGCCACATTCCAACATTAGTTGGATTGGCAGGAACAAAAGTAACATATTTTTTATAAATATGTGTTATTTACTTTAAATTTAAGAGAATAATTTTGAGATTAGATTTGATGAATTCAGAAAAAAATAAACTTTTGAAAACTATATCGTCATTCTTAGTGGAAACGATCTCGTGCCTCGAAACCACAACTGAAAGTTGCAGACTTTTACAATGGTTCAGCGTTAAAAGACAATTTCTTAGGATCATCGCCTGTTGATTTTTGTTCCATGTATACCTACATTTCTCCGACATAATATCCTGAAGTAGTACTGCACTGTTCATTACAACCAATGTTTGGTAATGTTTATTTAAGAGAAAAATAGTTATGTTTAATGAATCGTGTGAAATTAAGAATAAGAATAAGAATGACAGTTTCACGCCTGATATTAATAATTTACCATAACGTAAGAAAGTTATATATTATGTTATTAGGGTGCAGTATTATTTCAGGGACTCTTGCCATCCCACCTTCTACCAAAAATGTTAAACTGCAAATATTAAACCGGTTATTCTCCATTTATATGAAAGAGATACGATTCATTGTCTCTCTATTTGAGAATAAAATGATTACGGTAATTTTGGGACCAAAGAGAGACGAACAGACAGGCAAATGGTGAAAACTAAATAATAGTGAGCTAGGCTTATAGGAACTTTATGGGTAACCAAATGCAATATGGATAGTTAAGTCTCGCAGACTGCAGTGTAGCAAATGAGGACTGAAAGACAGGTTTGTAAGGAAACCAGAAGGAAACCGCCTTATAGGTAGGCAAGATTGAGGTGGGAGATTAATATTAACTATGATTTGAGGGAGGTGAATTATACGAGAAAATGATTGGAAAACGTTAGCCTAGGATAGGCATATATGGAGAGCTTTACATAAGCGTCGCCATGTGCCTTCTGGTTCGATAGGGGGAGTTAGACTGCAGTTATAAAATTGTTGTAATATAAGCCTATTTTTGCATATTTATACGAGTATTAATTTTTTTAAATATGTGATTCCTGTTTTCAAATTGGCTTTAAACGTTAACTGAGGTTTTATTAAATGTGACCCATGACCTCTCGTGCCAAAGCCGCCCATTAAAAAAAAGTTGGAGACCCCTGTTGTAAAACAAAAGGTTTAGGCTTACAGTTAACTGGGTGGGAGTCGAAACTACCCACTGTGATAACAAATTGTTGCTTAACAACTTTGAAAGCTTTCGGCACATAAATAACCAAGTTTTATCAACAGTAATCGTCCTTTTATCATGTCATAAATCTTGAAATATTTGTAAACCGTTTCCATAATAATATTGTCAGAAAGTCATCAACCTGACATAACCTAAATTTAAATTGTGAAGAAAATGACATGCGTCATTTTCAGTTTTTAGATACCAGAGTGAAAACTTTAAATATAATTGTTGTTTCAGGATAATAATAATAATAATAATAATAATAATAATAATAATAATAATAATAATAATAATAATAATAATTCCTATTCTTCTTATTTTTCTTCATCATCAATCAGGTGGCTCGTATTTTATTATTGTTATTAAGTTACAATTATTATTATTATTATTATTATTATTATTATTATTATTATTATTATTATTAGGGCTTATTATTACTATTATTATTATTATTATTATTATTATTATATTATCATCATCATCATTATTAGAACATCAAAAACTTGGAAAAAACTGACGTCGATGGAAATGGATTTTTTGAGGAGAACAACAAGATGTGCAAAATTAGAAAAAATAAGAAATACTGTCATACGAAAAAAATGAATATTAGAAATTCAGTAGTAGATTATATAAGCAAATAAATTTATATTGGCATGTACGACGAATGCAAGAACGAAGTTGGAATGGTGTCCACCTGGAAGAAGAAGGAAAGGAAGACCTCGAAACTCGTGGATGCAAGAAATAAGAACGGGAATGAGAACAAGAACATTGGAGCAAATGAAGTGGATGGATAGAGACTAGTGGAGAAGAAAATAGGCACAGAAATATATGTAAACATTGAAAATCTGTATATAAATAAAAAATAATCATCATTAACATTTTAATTAATTTTGCACTTTCCGTAACAGCTCTGTCTTATGCAGGATGTGTCATTAATTTAACTGGACCTACACAATTAACTCACTGGTACCTACTATCGAAACCGTAGGTTTCCAGCCGCGCGGACATATATCAGTATCCTGAGTTAAGGTTTTCCAATAATCTTCTGTACAAGTTACCTCCTTCAAATCATGGTTAATGTCATTCTCCCACCTCATTCTTGGCTTACCTACGGGGCACTTTCCTTCCGGTTTTCCCACGAGGGGTTGCCATGCCCCTCTTTAATTTCCCATTCGTGTTACATATTCTCTCCATCACAGCCTGCGATACTTGTCTATTATAATTATTAGATGTTTTTCATAAGTAATGCCACGAGTGATTTTCAAATTATCGATAGATTCACGACTCACGAAGTGAGGAGTGAATTTATCTAGAGAATTTGGAAATCAAGAGTGACAGTTGTTAGGACTATTTAACGAATAAAATAAAGCTGTTTACTCACAAATCATTATTTAACTACAGTTATTTTAAAATATTTATATATTTAATGTAAACGGCAATGTTTGAAAACAAATGAGAAACTATAGGTACGCTTCTACTGCTTCTTTTGTTTATCACTGCAACCAGATCATACTATTTATTGCCAAAGGAACGCAATATTGTAAGAATGCTCTCTAGTGGAGAAAAAATGAAACACATCAAACTGTATATTAATTCATTTCTGATGTCGTATGATGTCTTCTTCTTCCTTCCAAGTATTAGGCCAAGGCCTGTTACGATCCTATAGAAAATTTTCCCTCCAGCGTTTCATAGGACGGCCCAGTGATCTTCGTCCTCTTGGTATATAATTATAAACAGCTTTGGGGATCCGATTTGAACTCATTCTTTCAAGATGGTGTTTCCAATTTAGTTGGTACTGTTTAATATATTCCAAAATTGGCGTAGTCTTCAATTCTTTTAAGATATCGGTGTTCCTTTTTCGATCCCATCTGGTGTAACCCGCTGTTCTGCGCATGAATCTCATTTCACAGATATGACAATTATATTTTTCTGGATTGTTACCTGGGAAAAAATGCATTTAAGAGAGTACAAACAGTGGTTTCTTTTTTTGGTGGTATAATCAATTACTACAAATGTTTTTATATTAACTCCCGCATGATACATGTGTTGACATTCATGCACTATATATACAATCTGGTAGCCGTATTTCTCGCAGGCTCAGTCACTACAAAATAATGGTCAGACCTGTTCAGAATATTAAAAAGAAGGAGCTTTCTTTAATATGGTAATTATAACACTGATAAATATTTCGTGAAACACGACTCTGATTGGTTGTAAAACAGAAATCACTGAAACGTGATTGGTCAATGACTCCCATTTGGGGCATGAGTTAAATAGTCAATAAAAATCACATAGCTCACTGTTTCGTATCTTCTGCATTCACCTGTCTGTTCGTTTCTCCTTGTACGAAATTTTTTGCTTAAAACTTAATTCTCAATTGTTAATAATATATTCTTATTCGTTGTAGTAAGAGTCCATAATTTGCATCATATAATGTAACTGGTAGAAAGTTATTTCTGTACCTCATTTCAGTTTGTGATTGTCAAGTATTTGAATTCAATTTCTTCAAAATTTTGGGATTGGTTACATTAAAATATTTTATTACTACTAGTTGCATTTATTTTATTTTTAATTGGATAAGCTGCTATTATCGTATTTCGAATCAACATATATCCATTTAAATATAACTATATCTTACTATATAGGAGAAGAAAGATATATAACAGACCGTACGAACTTACAGAGCGCGCGGAGATAACTTCACTATCCTGATTAAATGTTTTCCAATCATTCCCAGTATAATTTACCTCCCTTAAATCATGATAAATATTATTCTCTCAACTCATAGTTCACCTACCTGCTAGGTACTTTCCCTCTAGCTCTCTTACAAGATATTACCATGTCCTTTTCTATTCCCCATTCTGCCACATGCTTATCGACTGCAGTCTACTAGACGTAACTCTTCTTATCATGTCTGATTTCCTACAAAATCATGTATCTTATTCTTATGCAGTTTTCTAAATCCACCTGTCTATTCGTCTTTTTTTGGTCCAAAAATTCTCCAAATGATCGTAATACCTTCTCCTTTCATAAAGCAAGACATTGTTTGACATCCAAATAGTTTTGTTATATTAGGGCCTATGTTTGGTTTAATTTTTAGAGCAGTACCAATATTAGTAACATAACTAAATAACTAAAATTAATTCACTAGGACCGTAGGTTCATGCCCACGCGGACATAAGCTCTCCATACATTCTTAATCTGAGTTAATGTTTTCCAATCATGCTTTACGTAATTTACTTCTCTCAAATAACGATTAATGTTATTCTTCCATCTTATTCTTGGCTTACCACTTTGTCGATTCCCCATATTAGTAGTATATTATAATCATTATTTTTTTAGATGGAAGAGAAAACAGGTTTTTATAATTTTAATGACGGGAGAAAATCAGTAGATACTAAACATTGCATCAGACAGATACTTATTATCACCATGTTTATGCAATTTATTTATTGAAGAAGCTATTAAAATTGAAAATAAAACTCTAATGGAATAAAGATAAACTGAAAAATACATCCAATGTATGGAATTTGTAGACGGCAACTTTATATTGGCAGATGGAGAAAAATATGTTAAACTCGTTAAAAAAAATGTTTTAACAGAATTTCAAATAAATAGAACGCCATGAAAACAAAATTATGGTCGTTCAATAATCAGCACAGAAGATTGTGATTAATATGAAGATTGATGATTTTAAAATAGAACAGATAAATGATTTTGCTACCTAGGCACTAGGCCTATAATCGCGAATTAATAATTACAATCGATAAATATTTTTAATAAATACAATAATTATATTGACGTTAATGAGAAAAGAAATGTATTTGTAGATAAAAATATAGTTAAAAATTTAATATAAAAACATAGTAACAAACAATTCAAATGATGATAATAATACTAATAATAATAATAATAATAATAATAATAATAATAATAATAATAATAATAATAATAATAATAATACTTTATTTATTCTGGCAGAGTTAAGGCAATAAGGCCCTCTCTTCCATTCAACCAGCACAAATACAAATAAATATTTGACAAATATAGATATACACTATACTAATTATAAACAGTTAAAGATACAATAATGTAGCAATGTAAATGTCATGTACACACAACATTTTATAGGGTAATAACAATAATGATACGATAACAATAATAATAATAATAATCATAATAATTATAATAATAATATAAATATGATACATTATACGAGAAACACCAATTAATATATATACCTTACACTGGATAATAATGAAGTCGAGTTTAGAACAAATATGGTCATGTAAAAATAATGACAGAAGACAAATTCCCTAGAAGAATACTAGAATGGGTGTCACTTGGTAGAAGAAGAAGAAGAAGAAGAAGAAGGAGAAGAAGAAGGAGAAGAAGAAGAGAAGAAGAAGAAGAAGAAGAAGAAGAGGATGGCAAAAAATAACGTGGATTGTTGGTGTTTTGAGCAGCAAGAGGGAAAAATGATTGGGCGATGGAGATTCAAAAGACAGAGAGATGTAAAGGAGAATGAGAGTAGATTAATTGGGCGCAGAAAGTTGTGAAACATTGTGAAACCTGCTAAATAATAATAAATAAAAACATAGTTGTAGAGAAGATTAAACAATTTGTAAAATAATATATTTGGAGTTTGCGTTGAATGCCTGTAAAGGTTAAATCGTATGTCCTAACAAAAAGTGACTGGTAACAATAAAAATGTGATTATGGGGAGATTAAGCAAAGACCATTTAACTTATGTTAAATGACCAATCGCGTTTCAATGAATTTTGTTTTACAACCAAACACAGTCGCTTCACCTCGATATATATCTACTTATATTTATCATATTAAAGAAAGCTCCTCCTTTTTAATATTCTGAACAGGTCAGAGCATTATTTTGCAGTGACCGACTCTCCAACAAATACGTTGAATATAGCAAATAATGAACAGATTCCTTCAAACTACACATTTGATAATTGTGTGTTCAATAATTGTGTTTTTAAATAATGATTTTACGGAGTTGTTTCCTAAAAATATAATTTAATAACCTATAATGTTGGTTACAATATACAGTTTGATGCGTTTAATTTGTTTTCCCCACTAGGGTGCATTCTTACAATATTGCCTTTTTATTTGGCAATTAATAATATTATATAGTTGCAGTGGATGAACAAAATAAGCATAACCAAACATTTCTCGTTCATTTTCAAACATCGCCGTTTACATTAAATATATAAATATTTTAAAATAACTAAATTTAAATAATGATTTACGAGTAAACAGTTTAATTTTATTCATTAATTAGTCCTAACAAATGCCACTCTTGATTTCCAAATCCTCTAGATAAATTTGGAAATCACTCGTGGCATTTTTTATGTTAAATTGATCTGGACGAAATTGAAGACGTGCTATTAACCTTTAAAATCAATTATAGAAATATGCATTTATGATTACATACTCCGCCATGAATACTTCCTTAAAACAATTATTGAAGGAAACGTAAACAATTAAGGAAGAGACCAAGTAAGACTGTTTGAAATATGTAACAGAAATTATAGGACGCTAGGATTTTCAATAAATTAAAAGGGTGGTTGAAAGAAGAAGAATAAGAAGATGATGGTGGTTATAATCATGGTGAATATTAAGATTAACGGCATGTTAAGGAAATTTCATGCCTTAAATTAATGTCTTTTAACCAAAATCTGTGGTTTTTTGCACGTTCAGATCTGAAAAGCAATCTCTGAATGACTGATGGTGGAATAAATGTCGGAGATCAATATAGGCCTATTTTATGGAATACAACGCAAAGATAAATAAACCATATGCAGATATGAATAAAGAACGGAAAAGAGGAAAGACTGTAAATGCAGAGTTTGAAGCGAAACACCTGCAATTGAGTAGAAAACAATGTGGTTCTTGATGATGGTGAAGAATTCTAAGTTAATCAAAATACTCTTAAATTCATGACGAATTTGAAGAAAGCACTGGAATGGAACAAAATTTCCAACGGTGCGAATCGGTTCCTTAGAATTATTCACTGGTATGTAAAACGACGTTTTACTAAACCTTGAAGTTGTTTTTAGGGAATCAGAGATAATTTCTGTTCCTCTAAGCATGACCAACAAACTACCATCTATCATATATCCCGAAGTCTTGAGATATATCATTTTATACAGCATCAAAAATGCTAATTTATTATAATGTTTAGATATATTCTGTATTTTACCTACAAAATTTTTAAATTATATATATATATATATTTATATATATGGTCCACCGCTGTGGTCTCGGATAAGCGTGCTGCCTTGTCACGCTGCGGGCCCGGATTCGATCCCCGGTCGGGACAGTTTTTCTGGGTGAGGTTTTCATCGGGGTTTTTCCTCACCTGTAAGACAAATATCAGGAAAACTTTAAGGCCCAAACGGTCCCGGAAATCATATGACCATCGCAATCATCATCATTCATGTTCATCTTAGGTTAAGCTTAGTATTAGGGACTCTCCTGGCGCACCATTATGATCATCACCACCCATCATATCATCGGGGCAACGTAACCCCGCCTTCCAGGCGCCCCAACCTCAGAAGTGGGTTAGAAGTACGTCATGCCAGGAGAGAAATCAGGAATGTCGAAAGACAAACCTGGGGCATTTGAATATATATATATATATATATATTATATATATATATATATATATATATATTGTAAGCCTATGTTTTCCCTTTACAGAGATTTAGGCGCTCTCCCCCTACAGGGAAGAAATTGAACCATATTAATTTAGTTAAACTTGTTTTCGTATAGATGTTATTTTGAGTGGACAGTGGTCAGCGTTCCGCCTCATACTGATATCTAGGAAACCAACGTAGTATTACGACGGGAAAATTCGCTAAATTTTGCTTAGAGGCCTTTTCATTCAGGCTTAAGGATTTTTAGGAGCCTGAAAATCTTCAGACTCGGGATCCACGGCTTAAAGTCCCTCCCGAAGGACTTGCTCCTTGGATTTTTCCGTCCTAAAAAAATCATTCGACCCCGGCCGGGTTTGAACCCGCGACCCTCGGCACCAGAGGCAATGAGCATAACCACTAGTCCACCGCATAATTATATATATATATATATATAGATTTTTTGTTCAACTACAAAAATATGTAAACAGTTAAACATAAGCTGGACAAATGATACACAATGTAAACAGATCCTACTACAGGCCTTAGAAATCCCTTGGAGTAGTAAGAAGTAGAGCATCCCCTAGGGAGAGAAGAGATAAAAATATAAATTATTAATTAAGAAGGTTTGGTTAATAAATTAAACATGGAGGGAATGTATACTCATGATGATTTCCAGGGTCAAAAGTGAATAGATAAAGTAAATTAATCACATATTTTCACCTATAAGCAAGGCTGCAATTATTCACCCTAAGTGGTTGATTTATGAATAGGTTAAAATTTTACGAATTGTAATCTGGTTATATCCTCCAATAGCCCCCCCCCCACACAAATTTTCTACACAAATCGGCATTATATATGAGCCCGGTTGTCAATGAAAGTGATGTCTGCCTTTACCCTAGAATAATCATCCGATACTAATTATATATCAGCCCGGTTGTCAATGAAAGTGATGTCTGCCTTTACCCTAGAATAATCATCCGATACTAATTATATATCAGCCCGGTTGTCAATGAAAGTGATGTCTGCCTTTACCCTAGAATAATCATCCGATACTAATTATATATGAGCCCGGTTGTCAATGAAAGTGATGTCTGCCTTTACCCTAGATAATCATCCGATACTAATTATATATCAGCCCGTTGTCAATGAAAGTGATTGGCTGCCTTTACCCTAGAATAATCATCCGATACTATTATATATCAGCCCGGTTGTCAATGAAAGTGATGTGCTGCCTTTACCCTAGAATAATCATCCGATACTAATTATATATCAGCCCGGTTGTCAATGAAAGTGATGTCTGCCTTTACCCTAGAATAATCATCCGATACTAATTATATATGAGCCCGGTTGTCAATGAAAGTGATGTCTGCCTTTACCCTAGAATAATCATCCGATACTAATTATATATCAGCCCGGTTGTTCAATGAAAGTGATGTCTGCCTTTACCCTAGAATAATCATCCGATACTATTATATATAGCAGCCCGGTTGTCAATGAAAGTGATGTCTGCCTTTACCCTAGAATAATCATCCGATAACTAATTATATATCAGCCCGGTTGTCAATGAAAGTGATGGCTGCCTTTACCCTAGAATAATCATCCGATACTAATTATATATCAGCCCGGTTGTCAATGAAAGTGATGTCTGCCTTTACCCTAGAATAATCATCCGATACTAATTATATATCAGCCCGGTTGTCAATGAAAGTGATGTCTGCCTTTACCCTAGAATAATCATCCGATACTAATATATATCAGCCCGTTGTCAATGAAAGTGATGTCTGCCTTTACCCTAGAATAATCATCCGATACTAATTATATATCAGCCCGGTTGTCAATGAAAGTGATGTCTGCCTTTACCCTAGAATAATCATCCGATACTAATTATATATCAGCCCGGTTGTCAATGAAAGTGATGTCTGCCTTTACCCTAGAAGAATCATCCGATACTAATTATATATCAGCCCGGTTGTCAATGAAAGTGATGTCTGCCTTTACCCTAGAATAATCATCCGATACTAATTATATATGAGACCGTTGTCAATGAAAGTGATGGTCTGCCTTTACCCAGAATAATCATCCGATACTAATTATATATGAGCCCGGTTGTCAATGAAAGTGATGGCTGCCTTTACCCTAGAATAATCATCCGATACTAATTATATATCATCCCGGTTGTCAATGAAAGTGATGTCTGCCTTTACCCTAGAATAATCATCCGATACTAATTAATATCAGCCCGGTTGTCAATGAAAGTGATGGCTGCCTTTACCCTAGAATAATCATCCGATACTAATTATATATCAGCCCGGTTGTCAATGAAAGTGATGTCTGCCTTTACCCTGAATAATCATCCGATACTAATTATATATCAGCCCGGTTGTAATGAAAGTGATGTCTGCCGTTACCCCCTAGAATAATCATCCGATACTAATTATATATCAGCCCGGTTGTTCAATGAAAGTGATGTCTGCCTTTACCCTAGAATAATCATCCGATACTAATTATATATCAGCCCGTTGTCAATGAAAGTGATGTCTGCCTTTACCCTAGAATAATCATCCGATACTAATTATATATCAGCCCGGTTGTCAATGAAAGTGATGTCTGCCTTTACCCTAGAATAATCATCCGATACTAATTATATATCAGCCCGGTTGTCAATGAAAGTGATTGTCTGCTTTACCCTAGAATAATCATCCGATACTAATTATATATCAGCCCGGTTGTCAATGAAGTGATGTCTGCCTTTAACCCTAGAATATCATCCGATACTAATTATATATAAGCCCGGTTGTCAATGAAAGTGATGTCTGCCTTTACCCTAGAATAATATCCGATACTAATTATATATCAGCCCGGTGTTTGTCAATGAAAGTGATGTCGCCTTTACCTAGAATAATCATCCGATACTAATTATATATCACGCCCGGTTGTCAATGAAAGTGATGTCTGCCTTTATACCCTAGAATAATCATCCGATACTAATATATATATGAGCCCGGTTGTCAATGAAAGTGATGTCTGCCTTTACCCTAGAATAATCATCCGATACTAATTATAATCAGCCCGGTTGTCAATGAAAGTGATGTCTGCCTTTACCCTAGAATAATCATCCGATACTAATTATATATCAGCCCGGTTGTCAATGAAAGTGAGTGTCTGCCTTTACCCTAGAATAATCAACCGATTAATTAATATATCAGACCCGGTTGTCAATGAAAGTGATGTCTGCCTTTACCCTAGAATAATCATCCGATACTAATTATATATCAGCCCGGTTGTCAATGAAAAGTGATGTCTGCCTTTACCCTAGAATAATCATCCGATACTAATTATATATGAGCCGGTTGTCAATTGAAAGTGATGTCTGCCTTTACCCTAGAATAATCATCCGATACTAATTATATATCAGCCCGGTTGTCAATGAAAGTGATGTCTGCCTTTACCCTAGAATAATAATCCGATACTAATTATATATCAGCCCGGTTTGTCAATGAAAGTGATGGCTGCTTTACCCTAGAATAATCATCCGATACTAATTATATATCAGCCCGGTTGTCAATGAAAGTGATGTCTGCCTTTACCCTAGAATAATCATCCGATACAATTATATATCAGCCGGTTGTCAATGAAAGTGATGTCTGCCCTTTACCCTAGAATAATCATCCGATACTATTATATATCAGCCCGGTTTGTCAATGATGAAAGTGATGGCTGCCTTTACCCTAGAATAATCATCCGATACTAATTATATATCAGCCCGGTTGTCAATGAAAGTGATGTCTGCCTTTACCCTAGAATAATCATCCGATAATAATTATATATCAGCCCGGTTGTCAATGAAAGTGATGTCTGCCTTTACCCTAGAATAATCATCCGATACTAATTATATATCAGCCCGGTTGTCAATGAAAGTGATGTCTGCCTTTACCCTAGAATAATCATCCGATACTAATTATATATCAGCCCGGTTGTCAATGAAAGTGATGGCTGCCTTTACCCTAGAATAATCATCCGATACTAATTATATATGAGCCCGGTTGTCAATGAAAGTGATGTCTGCCTTTACCCTAGAATAATCATCCGATACTAATTATATATCAGCCCGGTTGTCAATGAAAGTGATGTCTGCCTTTACCCTAGAATAATCATCCGATACTAATTATATATCAGCCCGGTTGTCAATGAAAGTGATGTCTGCCTTTACCCTAGAATAATCATCCGATACTATTATATATGAGCCCGGTTGTCAATGAAAGTGATGTCTGCCTTTACCCTAGAATAATCATCCGATACTAATTATATATCAGCCCGGTTGTCAATGAAAGTGATGGCTGCCTTTACCCTAGAATAATCATCCGATACTAATATATATCAGCCCGGTTGTCAATGAAAGTGATGGCGGCCTTACCCTAGAATAATCATCCGATACTAATTATATATCAGCCCGGTTGTCAATGAAAGTGATGTCTGCCTTTACCCTAGAATAATCATCCGATACTAATTATATATCAGCCCGGTTGTCAATGAAAGTGATGTCTGCCTTTACCCTAGAATAATCATCCGATACTAATTATATATCAGCCCGGTTGTCAATGAAAGTGATGGCTGCCTTTACCCTAGAATAATCATCCGATACTAATTATATATCAGCCCGGTTGTCAATGAAAGTGATGTCTGCCTTTACCCTAGAATAATCATCCGATACTAATTTCCGTTAAAGATTGGGTCGACACCAACACCATGGTGCCACCAGACGCTTTAGAATACCACCGGGAATCGAACACCCAACCCTCAAACTTGTAGCGCATTACCTTAATCAACTACGCTACAACGTGGGACACGTCTTAGCATTTATATATATAGATAGATAGATCATCGGTTATTTATTTATATATAGGCCTACATACTTACACATACATACATATATGTATAATTGACACGTCAGCCCGGGTTCCTGGAGTGCCGAAAACAACACAGAGTAATAAAATGATTTTAAAATATAACAAAAAAATAATTGAAAGAACTAATACATTTAATTATCGTCATATTGGTGTATATAAAATTAGAGAGAAATAAAAGAGAGTCCTTGCTCACAAGAAGATGTTTCTTAAAATTGACATTGATATTCTAATTAATGAAGTAATATTTTTCTTACGCTTTTTTTTTAGATGTCAATGTACTCTTGTACAGGGTTCCTTGTTAAAAAAACCTGAACAACCCAGTCAGTGGCAAAGTTCTGTAATAGCTACACTCTGAAACTAATTATCACAATAAATTATGGACTGCAGGATATTAACTTCCTTTAAAATAAATTTAATACTATTTCTTTTGAAATTGAATGTAAGAGGTGTATTGTATATCTGGTTTAACTTGGCAAAGATAGAGATGGAGATATAAGGGTAGATCCTTGACCGCTTACGCTCAGTTACAAAATAAAGAACCCACCCTGTTGTCAGTTTTCGTCTTCCCCCTTTACCCTATTAACATCTGGTGAAGAAAACCGACAACACTGGTGCGAGTGAGAGAAGCGAGCACAGCTGTCTCTTTCTACAAATTTCTTGCAAAGTTAAGTCAGACGAACAATAATAGATGGTTTCTGAGTTTTCGCTTCTCTAATAATATTGACGCGTTTAATTTTAATTTATATAAATATTCATTTATAATTATGTATTCTATGTTATGTCTCATATGATTTATTTTTTATTTGTTATATTTTTGACTGGTGGAAGAGAAGACTTATAGATTTATGTATGCCAGTTTAAATAAATAAATAGTAACTATTATTACTATATCGACCAGCCGCATGTGCTAGTGATCAGAGCTTCTGACTATATCATGGGATCCCGGTTTCAATTTCCGGTCAGACCACAGGAATTTATTCTTAAAGGGAATTATTCCTGTTGTCGGCCATGGTTTGGATTTAGGTTAAGTATTGATTTAAGGACTCTCACAGTGCCTTATTATCATTAATCACCTATCGTATTATCATCGGGGCTATGTAACTTCGCCTTCCAGGCGCCCGTCATATCAAGTGAGTTTTACAATTTCACCAATCCCAGGAGACTACCAGAAATGTCATACAGATAACGTGGTGCCATTGGTAATCTAATATATAAAAATTAATGATTGTTTGTTCGTTTGTTTGTTTGTTGGTTTGTTTGTTTGTTCGTACTTTATGCGCGGCCATACCGTTGATCGGAATGTGATGGGGCTTTTTGCAAAATGTCCAGGATATTCCCGGGATTAACATAGGCTATAAGAGAGTTGTGATTCTCAACTCCTACACCCTTAAAAATCGCCCATTGTAGCGGAAAACGTAAAAAATAGCTCTTTGGACGCTTAAATGCCTTACGCTGCCTAAACCATAACAAATGCACAAAATTAATGTACACAGAATTGAATAGGCCTATCCCAAAAAGCTCTACAAAAAAGTCCGCAACAGCTTATGTTTATCTCTTACGGTTAACTCACAATAACCATTTTTGTCTTTCATTGATGCCAAGAAGATCGAGACAAGTACGTAGATTCCTGTGCAAGCATAGCAGCGCATGGCGGGTATTCTTTTACGGATAACTCACAATAATGATTTTTTTCTTTCAACTCATTTATGCCAAGAAAGTCGAGATAAGTAGACTCCCGGGAAATACCGGGTAATCAGCACGGTGAATCATGAAATAATTACGATATACTTTTATAATTATTTTTCATTTTACTTATTCAACTAATCATTAGAAGTACATAATTGTTTGTCTTTCAACTCATTTATGCCAAGAATATCTGGATGAGAAGATTCCCGGACAACGCCGGGTAAACAGCACGGTATATCTAAAAATAATTACGACATACATTTTTCCTCCTACTTATTTAACTAAACATAAAACACATTAATTTTTGTATTTCAGGTCATTTTATGTCAAAAAGATCGGGATAAGTAGATTCCCGTGCAACGCCGGGTATCTAAAAATATAAATTTATAATTATTTTTCCTTCTACTTATTCAACTGAACATAAAAGCACATCAATTTTCATCTATTAGGCGTAGCAGCGCACGCCGGGTATTAGGATAGTATATATAATCATCATCATAGTACATTCACGAATTTAGGCCATTTGTTGACCTGTTTCAGCCTTCAGAGAAACACCTCTCCTACCGAATTCTCATCCTCACCTTCACGTGGTACAACCCGTTTTCACAAACCAGACTCTGAGGACCGAGTCACGACGGTATAACCGTTCCATCAGGTACTGAGTAAATGCGGTATGCTAATGTCTGTCCAGAGACTAAACGGTAACAACCCTACCACTGGAATACTTAGCGTCGGGCCAGTAACCCGTCCTAAGGAACTTCAACACTACTTGCATGTCTCAACACGAAGAAATCCAGAAGGAATTGAGATATATACATATATATATATATATATATATATATATGCCTATATACACTCTAACATAACTATTTTTTTCCTAAAGAAATATTCTGCCCAATTTTTTTTTTAAATCTTAATGTATAGTGGAGCATCCATAACGCTAGTAACTCATTCACCGCAATTCAATATGCACTCGCCTCACTTACTTGATCACATACAGTACAGATGCTGAAGGGCGACCTTGTATTTTATAACAAATAAGCCGGTGAGGGTACATTTTTTCTATTTTATTTTTCCCTCTTTTCGTTTCTCTGTTTTCCTTTTTGTTTTACCTTTATGTTCACTTTCTGTTATTCTCACACATAGACACAAGGACAAGACACACACCCAGACCCAAGGTGGAGATTAAAAATCCCCTACCTCGCCGCGGGAATCGAACCCCGATCGCCGGAGTGGAAGGTAGGGATTCTACCGACTACGCCACGGCGACGGACGTTTTTTTTTTCTTTCGTTTACACTGTTGTTCCTTTTTGTTTTACCTTTGTTAACTTTTATCTTATTCACACATGCAAACACAAGACAGAACACACACCCAGACCCAAGGTGGAGATTTAAAATCCCCTACCCCGCCAGGAATCGAACCCGGATCGCCGGAGTGGAAGGTAGGGACTCCACCGACTACGCCACGGCGACGGACGTCACATTGAAATGATGTGGAGAGCTTCTACGCTTCTCATTCTATTTATGATACATTAATACTGTATATGATGGATTATATATTTTCCCTTACATTTATTTGTGTGAAACAGAAGATTATTTTTTCGTTTAATTGTTCACTGTTTTAAGTGAATTATTATAAAATAATTAATTGATATATTTTATTCCGATCTCACATTATAATAACAGTTTAAAAACTTGTATAGTTTAAACATCTTGTTAAGAATCTATCTTTATTTATTTTTAATACGAGCTATTTTCATTTCGTTGCTTTTGTTAATAGTATTCCTAAATATTTGCATTAGGAGGGCTAACAACCCGGCTGGTATAAAGTCCCGATTATATGCAAAGGTAAGATCCTTATCCCTTTCAAGTCCAGAGTCCTTTATAATGAACGTAACTAAAAATTTGATTTTTTAAAATATATATAACATGCTTACTGTAGGCTCTGTACTTCTATTATTGAGAATTTTTTTAAAGAATACATGGTAGTTTCAAATGTAATCTGAATGAAATATTTAACTTGCATTCATGTGAAAAAGACACTTAGAGAATCCGAAATTACCTCAAAATAGTAAATATTGTGGCAAAACATCAAAAATACATTTTGGAGTATCAGTTTGTCTGAAATATCAAGATTTTCTTTCTTCAACTAAAAAAAAAGTGGTCTAAAACAGTTAACTTATTGCGACTTCTAAGGGCTTCTAAGACTAGGATAAAATAGATTTACTTATTTTTTCTAAATCTCTAAAAAGTGATATCTTAGAAAAAAAGCCGAGGTGAAATTATACGCCTTCTAAGTCTCTATATTTTAGGGAGTTCCTATGGAATGTAGATATTAGGGGTATTCTTATTAGAATTTTATTTTTGTTTTATAAATTTTCATCTGTACTACTAAATAGTCTTAAGTAATGCCACGAGTGATTTTCCAAATTATCGATAAATTCACGACTCACGAAGTGAGTCGTGAATTTATCTAGAGAATTTGGAAATCAAGAGTGGCATTTGTTAGGACTATTTAACGAATAAAATTAAGCTGTTTACTCACAAATCATTATTTAAATATATTTATTTTAAAATATTTATATATTTAATGTAAGCGGCGATGTTTGAAAACAAACGAGAAACGATCGGTACGCTTCATTTGCTTATTTTGTTCGTCACTGCAACCAGATCATATTATTCATTGCCAAAGGAACGAATTATTGTAAGAATGCACTCTAGTGGAGAAAAAATGAACCACATCAAACTGTATATTAATTCATGTCTGATGTTCTATGATGTAAATATGACAATTATATTTTTCTGGGAAAAAATACATTTGAGAAAGTGCAAACAGTGGTTTCTTTCTTTTTTTTTGATGGTATAATCAATTGCTACAAATGTTTTTATATTAACTCCCGCACGCGGTATGTGTTGACATTCATACAATATATATACAATCTGGTAGCCGTATTTCTTAGTGAGTCGGTCACTGGAAAATAATGCTATGGCCTATTCAGAATGTTAAAAAGGAGAAGCTTTCTTTATTATGATAAACTTTAGTTGGTAAATTCTAGGCGAAACATGACTGTGATTGGTTGTAAATAAAAAATCATTGTAACGTAATTGGTCATTGACTCCCATTTGGGGCATGAGTTAAATAGTCATCGAAAATGGCCATCACAAAAAATATTATATAATTTGTCCGTTAACGCTCAGCGGCCAACAATTCAACCTTTTTTTTCGGAACCAAACTCGGTAAATAGTAATCAATTAAGAGCAATGAGGTCAATTTCGTTAAGTAGCAAAATCAAACCATTAGCAGTGAGAATTCGCCTAACGCGACAATTTATGAATGGATCTGGAAGCCGCAATTTTTTTGGTTTTCGTAATGGAACTCACTAGGTCTAGGCTATATGCCATTGGTATACTAGGAAAAATATACTCGACAAATCAGCGAAATCGACCTTGGGGTTTACCCGAAAGCCGAAATACAAAAACTGTTCTAGCTCTCGCCATTTTTGTTTTCTAGCAACGTAACACCCTCCATGGTATCTTTACCTTGTCGTGGTGGAGTGGCTTGCGTGCTTAAATGATCCGGAGAGCCATGCGGCGGTAGCATTGCTAGCGATAGGGTTACCCATGCCGGACTGGTCGAAGGTGATAAGCCAGACGAAAAAAGTAACTTGGTCGAAAGAGTGACAATCATTCGCCGTAAAAAATACAACCGTCAAGAAATGCGGACATGGGTTCAACTGGGGTAAAATTTTCCGTAGGTCAAATAGTCCCCTATTCGGTTGCTCAGGATAGGGATATATGGAGAGCTTATGTCCGCGCGGCTATGAAACTACGGGTCCGATAGTGCTAGTGGGTTAGTTAGTTAGCAACGTAACTAGATAGGCCTACATGTGAATTAAACGATAGAACAAAGATCCATCCATAGTAATTCTGCCCGAAGGCAAGTCCTTCACTGCAATCATAGTATTTTCATGCCATGCTTGCAGCTTTACTAGGGAATTGTGTAGGTGTGGTAACTTCCCGTTGCTTTCCACACCGGTGAAGGATGATGATGATGATAATGATAAGGATGATGATGATAAAGATGATGGCCATATGATTTCGGGGACCGTTTGGGCCTTAAAGTTTTCCTGACATTTGTCTTACAGGTGAGGAAAAACCCCGATAAAAACCTCACCCAGAAAAACTGCCCGACCGGTGATCGAACCCGGGCCCGCTGCGTGACAAGGCAGCACGCTACCTCGAGACCACAGCGGTGGACTAGAACAAAGATAATATACCGTAAATCAGCAATTCCGGACTATATATTCGACTTTCTGAGGAATATGCACATTCACACAGTTTCTGCGTGACGTACTATTTTTTTTCAGGTTAATATAACTAAGCCTATACATTTTTTACGCGTGACATTAAAATCTTAATTACATGTTGCATTAAATATACTGTGTAACACACGCTCATAAATTTTATTACAGTTACATGCTTAATATTGCGCGAAAAGGTGGGAGTATTTAATTAGATCATATGCTCGGGATATTAAGGCTTCATGAAAGATTATTATGACAGACTTTCTTGTACCGGCTGCTTCACATACGTGTTTACATTCCTCTACTGCACTCTACTTCACATAAAACACTTAATGCGGACGAATACTGTAGTGATTATTGCACATAGGATTTTTAGGCTGTAGGAGATGTTGATTTAGACACACAAAATAGATTCTACATATTTCACTTTTGGTTCTGAAGAAGTTTAAATTTTAAAATATAACGGCAAAACGAAATAATTGTTATGAATTTAATTTTTATAGGAAAGATCACTATGAGGTTTAATTTAAGACTTAAATTAAAATTCTTAAGCGGCACCATGGCCCTGGGGTCAACTCAGCCTCTAACCAAAATTAGTACCAGACACTTGTTCTGGGGGTAAAGACGGCCGTCACGAGGCTGACAACCCGGCTGACATCAAGTGTCGATTGTCCTGTAAAAGTGGAAGCGTTAACCTCCTACTACCCCAATGGCCTCCTGAGGCCTGTAGTGGGATAACTTTAAAGTATTGTGAAATTAATAAAATAAATAAAGTTAATTAATTACAGAAAATATTTTATATTTTTATCAACGAACCCATGAATGGCGAATGGAATAGGGACATGTAAGTTTTTGTAGGAAAAATAGAGGTAAAGCAACCAGTAGGTAGTACAGGATCAAAGTAGGAAAGAAATGTAGTTAATTAACTACGTAAATCTCTAGTGTTGGTAATTTTATCAACGAACACTCGAATGGGAATAGAAGAAGGACATGGAACTGATTGTAGGAAAAGTAGAGGGAGAGCGTCCAAGAAAGTTAAATTTACCCCTGTGAATATAATTATAAATTAGATAGGCCAAGAACGAAGTTGGTAAGAAATTAACCCTTTATAGGGCAATACTAAAGGGATTTTATAATTAAGTGGAAATGTGAAAAATCCAGTTTCACAGTGAATAATAAATTTTATCAATTATCTTTACTGATTATACATACCAGAGAGCATTAACAAAAACAGAGTCTAGACATTAGGGTCAATATAAATAGGATTCTATATACAAAATGAACTGGTATACCAAGTGGTAGCTATACTTACCAGTAACCTATAAAGGGTTAAGATAATTAATTACAGAAAATCTGTTGCGTTGGTATTTATCAACGAACTTCGGAATGGAGAATCAAAGAAGAAAATGGAAATTTCTTGTAGAAAAATTCAGGGAAAAGGATAGGTACATAAGCGTAGAATGAGATGGGAGAGTAATATTAACCATGAATTGAAGGAAGTGAATCGTACAATAGATTGGAAAACATTAGCTAAAGATAGGTATGTATGAAGAGCTTATATTCGTACGGCCATGAACCTCCGGGTTCGATAGCACCACTGACACATATGGTGTAATATTGTTAACTCAGCAAGTTAGTGCTTTCATGCTCATTAATAATAATAATAATAATAATAATAATAATAATAATAAATAATAATAATAATAATTATAATAATTATAACACCAGCGAAATATTGACCAATTTATTAATAAACTATCTCCAGTTGGAAAACGAAACAAATAGCGTCCACTTGGAACAATACTGGATGGTAAATGAGACCGGATAGAAGCAATTAGAATAGTAATAATAATAAAACAACAATAACTATAAAAGGAATAATAAAAAACAACGATGAGCCAACAATAATGAAAATAACATGCTATGCTTTGCAACATAGATGTGATAGCTTCCAGTTGCTTTCCACACCGGTGAAATGATGATGATAATGATGATGATGGTCGAATGATTTTCGGAGTCTGTTGGACCCTAAGCCCCCTGACATTTGTCTTACTGATGAGGAAAACCCCCGAAAACCCTCACCCAGGAGCCTATCTGGACCGCTGCGCGACAAGGCAACACACTACCTCGAGACAAAAGCGGTGAACTTACATTAATAAATAACAATAATAATAAATCAATTATATAAAATAATGGCTGTTCCTTTGTTGTTGTATGGAAGTGAAAATTGGATAATGAAATCAAGGGATAAAAGCAGGATACAGTCTGCGGAAATGCTGTTTTTACGTAATGTGAAAGGATGCACAAGAGCGGATAGAATAAGGAATGAAACTATACGAGAAGAATTAAATATATATAAAATTGAACATAAAACCAGCGAAAATAATAAGAAATGGACAGAACACTTAATGAGAATGAACAACGAAAGAATACCAAAAAGAACCTTCCTGTATAATCCCAGAGGAACAAGAGATATTGGCCGACCACGTAGAAGATGGACTCCACTTTTAACTTCGCCGGAACAGGCTGCATAGCCTAAACCTTGTAGTAGAAGAAGAAGAATAATAAATCAACCTGTAAATATCTTACGCCTGTGATTATGTGAAATAAAAGTTATAAAATAAATTTTTGTTAGTTTTAAAATCTAGAACCAAACAGTGACTATACTGTTGTAAGTTTTACAAAAAGAGGAGGATATAATAGTAAAGAAGAACTAAAGATAGAAAGAGAGATAGATTGAAAGAGAGAGAGAGAGAGAGAGAGAGAGATCTAGTATAATCTGCGCATATATATTTATTCAGGGGAAGTTTCAATAATGAATACATCCCTTTTCCCGTAAAGCAAGATAGAAATGACAGCACGATTGAATGAGTATTTTACTGAAATAAACGAGCACTTTTTCTAATTACTTTTCACACTTTTTTGTAGTTAAAGTTCACAGCTCTTCTATCAACGCCAACATGGCTGAAAAACGCAAATGTCCACACGGATTCAGTATGCTGTAAAATACGTCATTGGACTGGTGTTATACATAAAGGAGAACGCCTACTCTTATAAGGTTAAAATATCAAAGTGAAAATCAATAGGTATAAAAACGCTCAAGTAGAATAGGTCAGGTCACCCGAGTGACATTGAGATAGCATGCTGTTAGAAAATACCTTTTTTCCATAAACACGTGGAAAAGATATCATCTACATATGACCCATACTAACTTCAAACAAATATCTTGATCATTTCCGACATTCTAATGTTAATAGTGAATCAGGAATTTAACCTCATACACACATGCAATACTCGTCATGCAACCTTCCATTATTCAATTATTTTAAAAGCATTTCATTTAAACTAATATTATAGATAATAATTAAGTTGCATGCTAACCAAATTATTAACTTACTATAGCATATATATTCTGCTAATGGCTTCAGTGTTAGATACATCATAGTAGACACCAACCAACAAACTATAGCATATACTCTACTCAGCACAACTATGTTCACGCTCTATTAATAACATCTCTTATTTTCATTAGTTTAGACCCTTACGTGTCAGGCCTTAAAAGGACGTGATGTACGGGTTAGCGTGAGGTCTCTATATCGTCTCTATAATTAAAACTTAATAGATTACTTTTCGCCATATTAATTTACTCTTGCTCGATCGTTTGCTCTCCGTGGGTTATCACAGGTATTATAGCCTCACTCTGATGGTTAACAGTTTATATAAAAGCGGGTGCTGCGCGGCAATGCTTGACATGCGGTGTTGTCATGTTCCTCATAGCGCTATGGGCGTTTATTACACACGGACAGAAGACATTGATTATTTATTTAGTTATTTAATTTTTGTTATTATATAGTAGTTTAATTTTTTTAATTAAAATTATATACGTATTTATTTATTGAATAATTTAATTCCAACATTATATAGCTTGTAGTTCTACATAAATTTAACATTCATACAAAATCATGCTGAAAGTATTACATTTATTATTATTACATGTATTATTATTATTATTACATGTATTATTATTATTATTACATTTATTATTATTACATTTATTATTATTATTATTATTATTATTATTATTATTATTATTATTATTATTATTATTATTATTATTATTATTATTATATTATTATTATTATTATTATTATTAACTGTTCGGTCTGAAATATTTTCCCATGGCCGCCACATGTTGAAATCACTTATATATTAAACTAATATAATATGTAGATATTGTATTATTATTCTAGCTACATATAACAATAAATCACTGATAATTTATACCATTAATTACGGTATACAATTTTATAACTGGATCGAATGTTCCACATCGTTCCGAGTTTTAATTGAAACTGAGGGAAGAATGGCAATGTGGCATCATCGTCGTAGTCGCGAAAATCGAGATCTTTGTATTTTATTAACATATAACAGCTGCGGGGAAACAAAGCAAGCCGCTTGTTAAGCATCATAGTGAGACGATAATACAATTATAGCTTTTGACAATATTCAATATAAATATTTACTATATCGCGACTCTAACAACCTAACAAATAAAAGAGAACCGATAAACATGAATATTTATTTACGACAGAAGTGATTCTGCGCGCTGGGCCCGAGTTACGCAGACATGCTTCATTCCCTGTAAACATCTGCTAGTGTCAAACATACAATAACTTTAATGTACTTAACGTGATTCTAAATGACTTCATGAGAGAGGACATCTAGGGACATAAAATTACGCACTTTTGCTGGACTCATGTTTAAAGGAAATTTTCTTGCAAAATAGTAATAAATCATAAACTACAATCATTAACTAAAAATGAAACTATCTTTAATATAGAAGGTAGTCATGAAAGTGAAATGAACAAATTAGCGGCTGTAACCCAAAATTACCAAAAGAGAATAATGAAAGTTAACATAATCCAAAACAATCTTCTCCAAATATAATAATGACAATAACCTCACTCATACTTAACAATCGAACTGTAGACATACATACTAAGATAATAGTCTACTCGTAAGTTTCTTCCTGATACAGCCTAAACAAAGTATTCAAAGTCTTGAAAACGGCCGAGGGATTCACTTGCTAGGATCCCTCGCCGAAACTAAAGAGTCAACTCTTGGAGAACTCTCTTCGCAGACCAGAGAAAGAATGCTTAAAGTCTCATGCCACTGCAGACGGACTTCCCCTTTCGCGCAATTGATGCGCGTAGAGGAGTGGGAGAAGGGTGAATTCGGAAAGAACCGGGATATAATGGAGAAATGAATCAAGGAAGCACAGACCTAACAACGCACAATCGACGTCACGGCAACACCACAGTTCAAAAATAAACCAAAATTACGCATACACAGTTCAATTGCATGGAATATATATTTTTATAAAGACAAGGAGAGCTTCCCTGAATAACGATCAACTCATTGTCAAGACCATCTCCTATACAATACGACAAAACTACTTTCCTCTCCCTTTGAAGAAGTTTCGGAAAACATTGAAAAAACGGTCTGATTTCCATATTGTGCATTACTGTTGAATTGTATTATAGCCTATGTAGACTATTTTGTTCATTTCTAGCCTATGTGTTATTAATTTTTATCGCAGATAACCTTATTTCGATTAATAATAATTTGACATATATATATATATATATATATATATATCCACCGCTGTGGTCTCGAGGTAGCCTTGTCACGCAGCGGGCCCGGGTTAGATCCCCGGTCGGGGCAGTTTACCTGAGTGAGGGTTATTTATCTGGGGTTTTCCTCGCCTGTAAGACAAATGTCAGGGAAATGTTAAGGCCCAAGCGGTCCCCGAAATCACATGGCCATCATCATCCTTATCATCATCATCATCATCATCATCATCCTTCACCGGTGTGGAAAGCAACGGGAAGCTACCACACCTACAATCCCCTAGTAAAGCTGCAAGTATAGAATGAAAATGCTAAGATTGCACTGAAGGACCTGTCTTCGGGCAGAATTACTATGAATTATACTATATATATATATCTATATATACACACATGTTAGTGTATAAGTTTATTTTTTATTACTTTCAATCTTATAATTAATTTATTATAAATTGCAAGACAAGCTAGACCATTCAGTCACCAAGGACGCTTAAAAAGTACTATATATATATATATATATATATATATATATATATATCGCTTTTAAGTGCAAGATACTAAAATCGGGCGCTAAATATCTAATTTAAATTAAAGGGAATTAATATGAGTATAACTCCAGACTCGGTGAATTGGATAACCCTGAAAATCTGCCTCGTGCCGCGCCCCGCCCAACTCTGCTCAAGTCCATACTACTCAAGCAGGGATGTCCATATGCTTCGTACAGTGGGCTGCCATTGCTGGATTCGGGTTTCGATATCTGTGCCTTGCAGTTAATAGCGGCAGAAAAAAATATGTATGGGATAATCCATATCAAATCAGACAGCAAAAAATCTTGTAATTTATTTTTTCAATTTTATGTATCCCTAAATATAGTGAATACATTAATAAACATATTAATATCAAAATTTAATTTTTATCATTTATAGGTTCATAGTTATGACGATCTAAAATTATCGTAAATATGATAAACTAAAAAGTTTACTAAATAATATTTATGAAATACTAAACAACAAAAAATTGTTTCAAACGTATTTATGTAGGTGATATAATGTAGTTTAAGGGTGTTATTTTCATAATTAACATATTTTTATTCTTGCTGTCAATTTTCTATTTTATGGCTGTTTACTGCAGTACACATCTTAAAATGAAAATGAAAAAATACAGGATATCATTCACGTAATAAGGATTCATTTCCAGCAATTACCTTTTTGGTGGGATGAATAGTTCAGACAATATAAATGTTTTTTATTATATTTCCGTTAAAATCTGGTGATCAACAGCGCAGCTGGTTCCTTTCACGGCCAAGGGCACGCGCGTAGTTATTGAAATAGCTGACCTCGATTAATCAGTGACTTTTTCAACTGCCGTTAAATGTGATAGATTATTTAAATCATTAGAAAAGTTATATTGCTGTGCTTATAAGAACAAATTATCGTTTTTCCGCTACTTTATATATATATATATATATATATATATATATATATACACACACATACAAAACAAAAATCACTAAATATGTAACGAAAACTGTTAACAGATTTCCTTCAAAAGTTGCCATCTGTTGTTATATGAGCTCAGTGGAACAGTACTGCTAATCTATAATAGTGGTGATATTTTAATTCTCAAGCAGTAGATAGTTTAATGTTAAAACATTTATGGTATTTAATTGCTGAAGCGAGAGTAAGGAGCTCTATTACTTGAGTATACTGTGTATTAATAAACAAACTATTTATTTTGGTGAAGAATTTATTTTGCCAAGAATTGCAAGAAGAGAAAAAATTAGGAACTCAGTTATAAGGGAGAAAATGAAGATTGAAGACACTATTTTAGATTATATTAAAACTCACCAATTAAGATGGTACGGACATGTCCAGCGAATGAAAGAGGATCGACTACCAAAATCTGTTTTGGAATGGAAACCTGAGGGAAGACGAAGCAGAGGAAGACCTAAAACCTCCTGGAATCAGGTAATATGTTTATATATGAAGGAGAAACATCTACAACCAGGAGATTGGATGGACCGAGAAAATTGGCTATTAGGAATCGGACGATGTCAAAGACATTAATCAACCGATGATCTATCTATTTATTTTGTTACAAACTTTTCAAAACAAGTCAAATGCAATATTAATAAAACCCTTAAATCATTAAATTAATAAACTGGCATTGATTTTATTCTGTTAATAATAGTTAATAATTTACATTTTAAAATAACTTTTTATTCAGTGTACTTTATTATACCCTGCAAACTATGACGAAACAATAATAATTCTAAAAGACGTCACTTTCAAATAAACCCTAATATTCTAATAAACGATAATAATGTACAGTCAGCAAGTGTTGAAACATCTGCTCTTCCGTCAGCAATTCTCGAGTTCAGATTACTTGTCACCAGATAGTTTTCTATAAACAGTGCGTGTGTTTAGTACCTCGTAATTTTCGTGTTACGTATCACATTCAGATTTAAAATATTTTAAAATAATTTTATTAACATTTTGCATATTAAAGTGTTTTATTTTATTAGTGTGAGTATAATAATTATACTTCATTTAGTATGAGTAAACCTAACTGATGTTATGTCAATGAAAAGTGCTTCAATCCACTCGGACATCATAAAAAAAGTTTTAAAGTTTTAAAGTTTGAGATCTGTCGCTCCATGGATTTCTGAGGAATGCCAATGAAATATATTTACACCTCTTAAATATCGCTATTAATAGCAGAACAATTAATTATTATACATTGTTATCCATAACTTAACATTCCTTGCATTATTCAACATCCGACGTTGGTGTAAGTGTACAGTACAGAATAATACAACACATTACAAAATTACTCTCTAGAAAATAATTGTTAAATAGGCCTACAAATTTGAATTTGTAGGTGTACATAAATTTAAACGAAACTATACATTGCCAAAAGCAGCACGAAATAAACCGGCAACTGGAGAGATCAATAATGATTGTTACATTAACAACGGTAACTAACATGTGAGGTCATTATGCAGCAATTTATTCCAAGCGCGAGGTTCTCCTACGTACTGTAAATCTACGACACGAGACTCACGGATTTCCTTCCCTCTGGAGGAAGCTACATTCAGAATTGTTACGCCTTTAAATTCAATTGATTCCTACCGAATTTGAACCCGCGAACCTCGGAATCGGAGGCGTGCAGAGTAACCACTAGTCCACGATGATGGTTATGATGATGATGATGATATAATATTAATCATGATAATGAAAATAATGTAATGATGATGATAATAACAATAAAAATGTTTGGAAGTGCACAAAGTAGCTCCATCACAGTTTGTACGAGCGAGCGATCTTTATCATAAGTAATGCCACGAGTGATTTCCAAATTATCGATAAATTCACGACTCACGAAGTGAGGAGTGAATTTATGTAGAGAATTTGGAAATCAAGAGTGGCATTTATTAGGACTATTTAACGAATAAAATTAAGCTGTTTACTCACAAATCATTATTTAACTATAGTTATTTTAAAATATTTATATATTTAATGTAAACGGCGATGTTTGAAAACAAATGAGAAACGATAGGTACGCTTCATCTGCTTCTTTTGTTTATCACTGCAACCAGATCATACCATTTATTGCCAAAGGAACGCAATATTGTAAGAATGCTCTGTAGTGGAGAAAAAATTAAACACATCAAACTGTATATTAATTCATTTCTGATGTCGTATGATGTAAATATGACAATTATATTTTTCTGGATTGTTACCTGGGAAAAAATACATTTAAGAAAGTGCAAACAGTGGTTTCTTTTTTTGGTGGTATAATCAATTGCTACAAATGTTTTTATATTAACTCCCGCATGCGGCATGTGTTGACATTCATGCACTATATATACAATATGGTAGCCGTATTTCTCACAGGCTCAGTCACTGCAAAATAATGGCCAGACCTGTTCAGAATATTAAAAAAGGAGGAGCTTTCTTTAATATGGTAATTATAACACTGATAAATATTTCGTGAAACACGACTCTGATTGGTTGTAAAACAGAAATCATTGAAACGTGATTGGTCATTGACTCCCATTTGGGGCATGAGTTAAATAGTCACGCAAAAGGTATTGCGGGCAGTCTGCACATAGGAGATTTTAGGGAAAATAATTATTTTTGGTAGTTTCCTTTCATCCCACCACTTCAATACTAATTACAAACAATTAACTGATCATCAGGTAATAATCTGCTATTTTTTCACTTTATAAAATTATTGGTTGGAAACGTCAATTGCATATTAATTGCATATACGCCCTTCTAAAAACGTAAATATTAACATACTAATTTTCATGCGATAGAGCATAAAATTATCTATAATGTGACTATCTTTTCAAGTTTAGGAAGTAGTTATACTTCGAGAAATTTATTTCATAATATATACTTTTTAAAACAATATGATACATTGACAGCTCTATTACTCTTTAATTATATCAAATGAAAACCTGAAAATCGGTTCAGATATTCAGTATATCAAAGTTTCGCTGTAAAAAAGTTTTTAAACTTTTGAAGATGTGAGTTCAATTTTTACAATTTTTTTTGCGGATTTCTTATGGTATATATATATATATATATATATATATATATATATAACACATTCTTTGTACATCACAGGGTTTCTATGTGAGAAATATCAAGGTAGGTTTCAGCATGCAATCGTTGAAATTTGACTTGTTAGGTCACGTTTACAATACAAGGTACGTGGCCTAATAGTCCAGCTGCCGCCCGCGAAATTCAAAGACGATAATTTTAGCTATAGATCAACAATACGTCACACTATTATGCTTGACTCTTGTCATCTCAACTTATCTCAATAAATGTTAAACTAAAAAATGTATAAAACTCTGAGTTATATTTATGAATGCGTAATGCGATGTTTATATTTAAGGGAGGAGAAAATATCACGTGTATTTGAGAATAAAGTGATTAGAAAAATGCTTAAACTAAAGAGAGACGAAGAAATAGGCAAATGGAGAAGACTAAATGTAAGTGAGCTGCACAAACTTTATGGTAAATACAGGTATTAATAGTTAAGTCTCGAAGAGGGTGAGGGCGGAATATATGAAACGAATGGGGAATGATCCCTATTAGGTTCGTCTTCCGGGCATATAGGCCGTGGTCCAGTCGTTCTTCTACTCGCCGCTTCGTCTACTGCTGCGGTAGACATCATCAGGAGATACATACATCTCCTGATGATGTCTACCGCAGCAGTAGACGAAACGTCGAGTAGAAGAACGACTGGACCACGGCCTATATGCCCGGAAGACGAACCTAATGGGGATCAAGACGCCGGCCGTGAAAGCCTACAGTTATACGAATGGGGAATGAATTAGGAGTATGTGAACTTCTAGTGATAGCGCTCAATATGTATACCTAGAATCAGATTGGCTATTGACATTAACCATGATTTGAGGGAGATAAATTATACAGGGAATGATTGTAAAACATTACATCAAGTTAGCATATGTCCTGTATCCTGAAAGTGGCCTTTAATATCTCATTTCAGCAGTTTCAATCTTCCTTTCAGGCAAGTCGTCAGATCCGTATGAAAAATTCTGCAAGGTGTGCCTACTATAAAAATAACTATTTAAATAAAGTCACACTGTCATGACCACAATCACACACTGTCATGACCACAATCACACACTGCCATGACCACAATCACGCCAACACACTCAAATCACCATTTAAAAATGTAAGTTCTTTCTGATCTGAAATTAATTGGGCTAAAAGAGGTAAACTTGGAACCCGTGTATTTATTAATTCTAAAAGGATCTATAGACCCCCACCTGAACGTTAAGGTGCTCCCATCATTTAAATAGTAGGTCGGAGTATAGGTCTATTAAAATTGCACAATGTTATGCGCGAAACCTGTGATTCATTTAATTTCATCTGCCCTACGATGGAGCGACAGGCCTGATCATCCGGAATCCTTGTATTTCATTGACCTTCAATAATAGGAGCTTCTCATCCCTCGATATGGTATTATGTCGGACACAAGAACATAGAAAGTAATAGTCTGCATATTAAGCTTAAAAGATATCTACAATTTATCACATATTTGTTGTAAAACAATTGATTGAAAAGACGAATAATAACAACCAACAAGTTCATTTCACATTTGTGGATTTAGAAAAGTCATATGACACTGTACATTTACAAAAGTTGTGGGAAGCATTAGAAGATATGGCAACAAATGATACAATTATTAATGCAATCAAAAAAATGTATAAAAATGCAGTATCTAAAATTAAAATTGGAAAATATATATCAGAAGAAATTAAAGTAACAAAAGCCCTTCGTCAAGGTTGTAGCATATCACCAACATTATTTAAGATATTTATACATAAAGCACTGTCAAAACTGGAGCAAAAATCGTTCAGGAAAAGGAGTACCAATTGGAGATGGATCAACAGATACAATATATACACTGTTATTTGTGGATGACCAGATAATAATTGCTCAAGAATATGAACACATGGAGTTTATCTTCAGAAAATTATTGGACGAATACGATAACTGGGGTTTGAAAATAAATTAAGAAAAAAACATTTTGTATGGGATTGGAGCCGAAACCAAACATTTGATATTAGAAGATGAAATGGGGTATATTAGAGGATGTGAAGAATTTGAGTATCTGGGAGTAAAATTAGATAAAGAGGATAAACAACAAAGTGATATTAAGAACAGAATAAATAAAGGTAGAGCAATAACAGCAATGATGAATGGAGTCTTATGGAATAGACATTTAGCCAGGAAAAATAAGTTACAAATATATAATTCAATAATGAGAAGTACTGTCACTTATGGAGCTCAAGTTTGGAAATTCAACAAAAACTTAGAACAAAAACTTATGTCGATGGAAAGGATTTCTTGAGGAGAGCAGTAAGATGTTCAAAATTAGACAAAAAAGAAATGCTGACATAAGAAAAAAATGAATATTGGTTATTCAATAGTACATTATATACAGTATAAGCAATTAAATTGGTATGGGCACGTACGACGAATGCAAGAAGAAAGATTACCGAGGAAAATATTGGAATGGTGTCCACCTGGAAGGAGGAGGAGAGGAAGACCTCGAAACTCGTGGATGCAGGAAAAAAGAACTGAAATGAAAGCAAGGGGACTGGAGGACATGGATTGGATGGAGACGACGAGTGGAGAAGAAAAATAAAACTTTAGGCACAGAAAGATGTGTAAACATTAAAATTCTGTATATAAATACAAATATAATTATCAACAGTAATTCAACAACATATTGAGTTTTTCTAATAAAAAACTCAACGTCGCGTTGGATTTGGAGTGACTATTTAGCGAACAATACAACTTCAGAAGCTACAAAATAATGATAATGTTTATTATTTGCCAAATGTGAGGTTATGTATTCGATCTTATTTCCGGGCCATTTCTAAGCCGGCTGTATAGTTATAACTTATAAATAGCGTATCTTTACTATTAAATCTCTTTGAGCTTGAGAAAAATCAATAACAGATGGTTGTATGAGAAACAACTATTAACAATAATGCAGATTCATTATACAACTTTTAATACATTTTTTTAGAGCAACAGAACTTTTTCTATTTGGTCATTTTTTGAAATTGTTTTCTTTTGGCATTTATAGCTGTACTATATCGATCCAACATTGTTGAATCTATATCCTTGTTAAATAAGTTAATTTGCGGAGATATATCTCATTACGAACCGGAAGAGGCAATTTTATCAACAGGAAGAGGCAAAATTATCGGTCTATGAGATACATAGTCTACATAAAGCATATGTTGCGACATGTGTCGCATTAGCTTAGCCGGTGCGGTTCGCTCAGTTGTGTCTGGCATGATCTGTATCGACTAGCGATGTAGTTTACTTGCTCTCCACTTGGAGGCGCCTGAGTACAGCACCAGACATTTATGTTGGTCATACTGTTTTGCTGCAGCCTTTGGCATGGCTACCAACATCGTCGGTGTTGTGTCAAGGTCTAGCGTGTCCACGTGTGACTCGCTCTCAGTGTTAGCAAGACCATCGTGGGCGATGCTATCGCGTTGATTATTGGAGGTTGAATACCTCAGTTTGTGCCAGGCCGTTTAGGACTAAGGTTGTGTTTTGTTAAAGATCTGAGTACCCGCGCCTGTTAACCAGGCCGTCTATGACGACGGCAATTGCTCGTAGGCCGAGGCAGGGATTATTATTATAACTAATCCCTGGGCCGAGGCTTTGAATGTCTCGTGGTCCCTCGTTGTAAGGAATCTGAGTATTCCGATCAAACACGTGAAATTGTTTTTAATATTAATAGTGTGGTATTCGTAATAAAACTTAATTATAGTTACCAAAGTATTCTACAAATTCCTTTCTGGACATAAAATCCCAGCGACCTACCAGAGGACTTTTCGACCATTGAATCTAAATTTAGTCGTGTTGCGGGTTTGTTAATTCGATCAACAACATGTGTTGATTTTTTTAAGGTAATTAATAAAATAGACAATTGAAAAAATATAGAACATGAAACAGCTAATGAGCTGAATGTCACTGTTCGATAAAGCAAAATTAATTAACCTCCAACAAATAATAGAACAAGTCTGACTTAAAAGTGTTTAATGGTAGGGTCATTGGTGTTAGCTGTTTCTCAAAGCTTATAATCGTATTTTAATGCTAGGGCTCGGCGCGGTGGTCTGGTGGTTATATTCCTTGCCTCTAGTCCCGAGAGTTGCGGGTTCAAAACTAGACGGGGTCAATGGATTTTTAGGATGTAAAAATCCATGGGAGAAAGCCTCCAGGAAGAACTTTAAGTCGTGGTTCCCGTAGGGCCTATATGAAGATTTTCAGGATCGTAAAAGAACAGCAAGCTTGATTAAAAAGAACCTTCATCCAGCCAAGAAACATCTTAATTACCTGCTATATGTCTCAAGGAGGCGATGTGCTAACCACATGTCACTCATTGACACCTGCAAGTAAAATCACTCCATGTCATATACTATCTTCACTTCTCGCAACTGGAATTCCCTACCACAAGAAATACGGGGCTGCCGGACATTGGCACCTTTTAAAATAAATGTAAATTTATATTTGCTCTAACCTCTACTTCTTCATTACCCAGCGTAAGGTGCATATATTAATTGGTATTTTTCGTATAATTCATCATATTTATATTATTATTATTATCATTATTTTTATTATCGTAAGTATTATTATTGTTATTATCGTATAAAATGTTGTTTGTATACAAGAAATTTACATTGCTACATTTAATCGTATCTCATTTTTCTTTGATTTTTATGTACATAAGATAGGGACAGTCTATCAAAGAATTCAATTTATCTTGTGTGCGTTTTATTATTAGTTTTAGTTAATTTTAATTACTGTATCATTGACATTACTATCTTATTGATCTTAAGGTTATAGATATTACATTATTGATCAAACTTTCATTTAGTATCTTAATACTTATTTGAGTTAATTCTGGTTGCTATATTCTAATGTAATATATGATTGTCCTGGTAATTAGAAGTTAAGGCCACATGGCCTTAAGTCTACCAGGCTAAATATATAAAACATATAGTTGGTTAAGACAATATGCTAGAAACCGGAAAGTCATAGGCTCAATTCTCGATGAACTCAAATTTTTTAACTGGCCTAAACCTACTGCTAGAACCACGGCCCTGGGGTCGACTTAGCCTCTGACGAAAGTAACTACCAGGGCACATGATCTGGGGGGTCAAGGGGCTGTCATGCAGGGATTAGAACCCGGATGATATCTTGTAGCGATTTTCTAGAGAGGTGCTTTTTTTTAACCTCCTACTGTTCCAAGGGCCTGTGAGCCATCACTTTATCTTTACAGTCTCAACAAGACATAAAATTAGATGAATTGGTTAAGTTCTTCATATTACAATCAAGAGCCACAGTTATTCTGTTTAGGGAATGCGAAACAAATTATCTACATGTAAAACATTATCCTTAAACAGTGCACACAATATAAAGGAGAATACACTGAGATTACATCTGCTAAGTTCACACAGATGCAAATTAGCTAATGTGGACTGTACTAATTACACCATCTCTTAATCTGGTCATGTGAAACACTTGTTGGTCACTAACTGCTACCAGTTGTAGGTACACACTCGTGCACCAAAATTAAAATACAATAGTTTACAATCGTATTCAAATTTCTGAAACAAATTAAAAATTGGACGGCGTTATGCATCAACCGGCTATGCGCCATTATGTAAGTTACGAGGAAAACACGTTTATAGTTGTTTTTACATTTTAAATACTAGCAAGAATGAAGATATACAAAGATACCAACAAGAATGGAAAAATCATCTGAGGAGAATGGCAAGAAATAGACTTCCAAAATTGGCATTCCAATATACCCCAACTGGACATAGGGATCAAGGAAGACCAAAACATCGGTGGAAAGATCAAGATCATCTTCGCTAGGTTTACCGTACTGACCACATGGCCTAAAACGAATTTGTTCATGATGATGATGATGATACTAGCAAGAACTACTTAATTACTTCCGACTTATTAATCCCTTATATGATAATATTATACAGTGGAGGAAATTGGTATGAAGGCACTTGTTAAAAGTGTTAACACAAGTTTATTTACTCTTTCTTTGGAATTTTTCTATATTAACTTAGGAGGTGATTGAGTATAAAACACACACAAATAATGTCAAAATTAATTATCCATTTCCGTCCAAAAAAGTACACGAAAACTGAAACCACTCTCACATATGGGTGGAAATTAGTATAAAGGCACTTTGTGTATTTCACAGATTAAACCAATAAGACTGAGCTCAAAGTTTTTAACAAAGTTCTAAAATTTAGTTGAACCTTCATTGTTGTTAATTACTTGCAAGATTTTCTTTGGCATTGACTTAATGAGGGTGTTTATTTCTTCCACTGAGATTGAAGCCCACTCTTCCTGAATAACATTTTTCTGCTAAGTCACTGTCCCAAACTGCCGTCCATTGCGATACACACGCCTTGCCAGGATCCCCCATAAGTTCTCAATCGGATTTAAATCAGGACTTCTGACTGGCCACGTCAAAAGTGGTATTTCTTTCTTCCTGAACCACTCCTTTGATTTGGCAGACACGTGAATGGAAGCATTTTCTGGCTGAAAAATTAGATCTTCGCCAAATTCCTCATACATTCATATCAATTAGGACTCCAGATGCTCCTCAGTGTAGGACTCAGAATTCATCTTGGTGCGTATCCATGCTATTTTTTATCTTCCTTTAAAGCAGAATGCTGCCCAAATCATAACGTCTCCACTGTCGAAGTTTCTACTCATTCTAACTTGCTCTTCAGTACGGAGGTCGTTCCAGTAATACTGAAGGCCATCAGGCCCGTCCAGATTAAACTTCTTCTCATCACTGAACATTACTTTATTCCATTCTGAGGTCCAGGACATGTGTTCTTCAGCAAAAGTCATTCTAACTTTCTTATGCGCATCGTTCAGAGTTTTTTTTTTCCAGATTCTTGTCTTCTGACAGAATTTGTCTTACTCGTCTGGCTGTTACTGGCAACTTCAAATCAGCCTGGATTTGAGAAGAAAACATACTCTTACCTTTTGCTTTACGTAAAATCAGACGTTTAGTGCGCTCAGACAATTTTCTTGTCCGTCCATATTTCCCGTTTTTTCCATATTGTGAGCCCAGTTTGACAAAATTATCAATGACACATCTTGAAGCCCCAATTTCGTAGGTATTTGGTCTATTGGAAAGGTCCATCTCCTTGAAGGCACTAACTCTTGATTTCTTCATTTGACAGAGGCTTTCCATGTGGCATTGTACGTACTGCTGACTTGTAACAGATGAACGATGCTCACAGACACGTCGTCTCCATGTAATTGCAGTGTTTTGTTTACATTTATGTCTCTGTAAGAGCCAGTAGTTGACCTGCCTTTATACCGATTTCCATCCCTAGGGCAGCGTTTTCTTAGATTTTATGTATTATTTACATATATAATAAATACAAAATGAGGAGACCTGTATGAAATTATGTCCAAGATAATTATATGTAATCTATGACATACATATGGTATTTGCGTAAATATTTCAGGTTGTTTTACTACTAAAAGTTAGTGGCTTTATATATAACAATTTCCTCTACTGTATATACTGATTCGTACTGAAGGAGTAAAAACTATTTATATTTATTCTTACGTTCAATAAATACTGTATGCAACAATATTGCACTTAGACATAATGAGAATGATGTCCTAATCGTTCTGCATCAATCAGATCAGCGCCATAATAGAGCATTTACACTGTTTATGCGTTTTAGTGTGGATATTTTATTATGCATCAATCAGCCAAGCGTCAAGGTAATGCGTACACACTGTTGATGTAAAATATTGTATCACATAATAATAGTAGTGTTTGTATGCACCATACACTTATTATTGGGATGTGTTTATATACTGTATTTTTTGTAATACTTCATACATATTACATTATGAAATGTGCGTGTTAAATGAATAATGTTTTCTAAATAAATCCAATTTATCCATACAATTACAGTACATACGAAAAAAAAAAAACAAACGAAAAGAAAAAAAACTGGCATGCTGTAACAATTTTGTGAAATCATTATTTTGTATTCCTTACAGTAAAAATATCGATAGACATCCATCAACTTGCACACTAAATTTTAATTTTGAACTATAATACGTTTTTAAAAGCCATGTAGGCCTTCATGACTAATAATATCCGTATGTAACCGTAAGCAATACTTAAAATAAGTAGAACAACAGTAAATAATAGAAATAATTTATCTCATACTTTTAATATGAATTATTCACTTTAGAAATTTATATATATATATATATTCCACCGCTGTGGAATCGAGGTAGCGTGCTGCCTTGTCACGCAGCGGGCCCGGATTCGATCCCCGGTCGGGGCAGTTTTTCTGGGTGAGTTTTTTATCGGGGTTTTTTCTCACCTGCAAGACAAATGTTAGGAAAACTTTAAGGCCCAAACGGTCCCCGAAATCATATGATCGTGATCATCGTTATCATCATTATCATCATCATCCTTCACCGGTGTGGAAAGCAACGGGAAGCTACCACACCTACAATTCCCTAGTAAAGCTGCAAGCATAGCATGCAAAGGACCTTCCCTCGGGCAGAATTACTATGGATGGGTATATATAAATAATTTATTTAAGAAAATACACTTTTCATTTCACAAAAAAAAAAAAATTGGAGAACGAATTTTACTAACTGATGAACAGTGGACCTCTTAACTCCGTCGCCTATTACAATGACCTCTGAATCGACAAGCGCCTGTGTTTTTATCTTTATATTTATAAAATAGGAATATATGGACTTCATGTACGAAAAATATATGATTCACATATTACATAAAACTCTTAAATACCTGCAGTGCCTTTCCATTTTCAGGGCAGTTCTTATAAACCATATCTAAAATTTTCTCAGCTCTGGATGTCATAATAACATTAAAAAAATCACACTGACCAGACAATCTTCACTGTTTTATTGTAGCACCAAACCAACAATACTCAACAGTATAAGAGCACGAACATTTGGCGCTAGGCTGTATGATGCAAAATTTAGATTATTATTTATGAATATCTAGTTTCATAGCCGTTTGTTGCAAAACACAAAATCTCTGTTAAGACTGATGGCGTTTACATTTTTAAACAATAAGGTTATATTTAAAGATTTGGCGCTAAAAGTATGCGTACACTTACTTCATGAGCCATTGCAACAGATGGCATAAAAATATTATTTTTTTAATAATGGCGCTTAGCCGGTTGATGCATAACGGCGTCAAATTGGTCAATTTCTGGCACTAGTGTAGTAAAACGTTACCTAACAATCAGTCTTCCATGACGTAATTCACCGCCTTTTTAGCGTACGTAAAACATATGTAATCGTCGCTGCGGTAAGCATACCATCAATCAAACACGATAATCATCTTATTAAATGACGTCATTGAAACAATTGTTCCCACTTATATTAAATTCAGCGCAAAAATAATTTATAATAACAAATTAAAGAAGATATATAAATTAAAACTATCTCTTATAAAAATAGATGCTCTCCTCATCGCATATTTCCATATATTTTCCTACATTATTAGTCATAAGTCCCTCTTTTCTAACAGATATGGGGCACAGTAAATCGAACGTTAAAAGGGAAAACAAGAAAGGTAGGCTAACTCAAATTAAGTTCTATACAGTGGCAATAATACTAATTCTACTATATGGATCAAAACCTTGGACCATGACATGAAATAACATTAACAAACAGCTGGCTACAGAAATGAGGTTTTTGAGATCAGTTAAGAGTTGTACTAGGTGATAAATTTAAAAATGAAGATATAAGAAAATAATTAAATGTAATATAATTTCAGGAAAGGATTCATCATAATAGAGATGAATGGAATAAACACCTAGAAAGAATGAGTTATAGTCGTATTCCTAGAAGAATTATTGATTATTGGCTGTGATGTTGGCTACAATGTGGAAAGAGATATTGACTCCAAAATAAATAAATTTCAGACGGTGTGTGGAACAATACAGAGAACATTCAAAAATAAAATTAGAAAAGAAACCAAGATAAAAATGTATAATGTTATAGCGGTTCTCACAATATTGTATGGATGTGAAACTTGGGCTCCAGTGAAAAAACTGAAGGATAGAATACAGACGGCCGAGATGAGGTTCCTAAGACAAGTAAAAGGATGTACAAGACTTGATAGAATAAGAAATGAGGATATAAGAGAAGAATTGAAAGTACAGCCTTTATTGGATAAAGTCACGAATTACAGACAGAAATGTATTGATCACATGGATGGAATGAGTAAGGAGAGATATCCATTGTTAGCAAGAAATTATCAAGCAAGAGGAAGACGTGATGTTGGAAGACCTAGTAGACGTTGGGCTGATGCATTATGAAGTCGGAACGGGCAATTGCCTAATCCCTGGAGTGATGATGATGATGATTAATGATTATAAACCGGAAGGAAGGATAGTTTTGGGAAGACCACGGAAACTTTGGTTGGAGAATATGTAAGCCGGAATAGGCTTAAGAGCCTAAACCCTGATTGAAGAAGATTAATGATAAGATTATAATAAAAGAAACAAAAATAAAATTTTATAAAGTAATGGCTGTTCCTGTGTTGATGTAGCCTATGCATCAGAATGTTGGACGATCACTAAAAGACAAGAACAAAGATTGGAAGCATCTGAGATTAGATTTTTAAGAAATATTGCAAGGATATACTCTGCTGGATAAGAAAAGAAATTAAGATATAAGAAAGGAACTAAATATTTTCAAACTCACAGACCGAATAATTAAATATAGGAACGCCTGGAAAGAACATATTGATAGAATGCCAGAAGAAATATTTCCAAAATGATTGCTAAATTATAAACCGCATGGAAGGAGAAATGTTGGTCGCCCACACAGAAGATGATCTGAACAATTTTAACAATTCTAGCTTTCATGAAACCGGAAAGAGCCAACAAGCTTAATCCCTGGATGATGATCATGATGATTATAAGGTTTTTATAACTAAGTAAGTACACAATCGAAATCGGTGGTTTATGTCCGCGCGGACATAAACCCTCCATGAATCACTATCCTCAGCAAATGTAGGGCTATTTGAGTCACTTCTCTGTAAGCCTATGATTTACTCCTTAAAATCACTTCTTGTTCTTCTTCTTCCTCTATGCATGAAAGCTGGTAGCTTGTTGCGTGTTCATTCACTTCAGGTCCGGGGTATGGTGATGTCCTTCCATCGTAGTTGTGGTCTTCCTAACGGTCGTTTAGCTGAAGTGTCCAGTCACGATTAATATTATTCTCAGTCGGATTCTTGATATTTATATTGGGTGCTTTTCCATTTGCATTCCTAAAAGAAGATTCCATGCACTATTCCATTTCCCATTCGTGCCAGATGCCCTGCCCATTGCAGACTACGTGACTTAACTGTTCTCATTACATTCAGTTTCCCATATATGTACCTTACTGTTAAGTTGTTTTCTCCTTTCGTTTGTGTGTTTGCCTCTCTTTGGTCAAACAAATTATTAATCACTTTATTCTCAAATATTCTTAATATTTTATCCTCTCTTAAAGCTAGATACCATGTTTCCATCCATATAACTAGAATATTGCCGATTTTATATTTTTATTTTAACCTTTTCGATGGAAACTGGGATGACAAGAGTCTCTGAAAACCATATAGGCCTAATAGCATGCGTTTTCAGAACTATTTAATTTCTTTCTGCATCTCATTCCTCTTTTTATTATTATTATTATTATTATTATTATTATTATTATTATTATTATTATTATTGTTCCTAAGAATTTTAATTCTGCGACTTGTTCGAAACTGCCCTCATTTGTTGTTAAGTGTCCATTCCATTTAATAATGCATTTTTTACGTGTGACCATATAAATATTTGTTTTTTTTACTTCCAGCCCCAATTTATTAGTGCTATTTAATATAATATGTGTGTTGCCTTTTAGTATTTCCTCGCTGTCCCTAATAATAAAAATCACAATTCTACAATAAACATATAAAATCAACAACAATGTATTAACCATGACCTTCGTTATATTAATCTTATAATTTTAATAGAGGGTAAACTTAATTAGAAAGTTCTGTTTTGGAGTATTCCCCATATGGAAGACTATATCGACCTTGACCGAGACTGAATCCGCGACTCTTAGGTCCCAAGACCGACATTATATAAAACTTGGTCTACATACTGCTTCTCAAATATTAATGGTTATGTCATTAAGTGTTGGAAATGACAAGAGAAGATTATGTCAAAGTTACAGAAACTAGAACACCTGTCGTTTGAATGAATTATGAATCATGGTGTACTGAAATACAGTACATGCAAAAAATGAGAATGTAAGTGAAGCTTACATTGTCGCTTGTTTTAAAGATCGCGAGCTAACAAGTACCGCGAGGAGAAGTTAAAAAAAAAAAAACTTAGGAGAGAAATGTAGAAGGAAGTTCTTTCAGAGTTAATGAAAGGATATTCGTAATTCAAAGCTGGATTTGAAAGTATAGTCAAATTTAGATTAGATGCTTTTGACTCAGGGGAACATCGTGGCGTAGTTGGTTAAGTCAGTACGCTACTAGCGGGAAGGTCACAGGTTCGAATCCCGATAGGAACAAGATCTTTAAAATGGCCTGAAATTTTGGCGGCACTATGGCCCTGGGGTTGACTCAGCTTCTGACAGAAATTAGTACCAGAAAATATCCTCTGGGTGTAAAGGCGGCTGTCATACAGGACTGACAACCCGTGAGACAACTCATTCCGATTATCATGAAAGGTGGCAGCCTTAACATTCTACTACCCAAAGTGCTTCTTAAGCCTTCAATAGGCCACTTTAATTCCAAGCTTCAGATTCTTTTATGAGCTGTAAATCTATTAACTAACTAACTCGCATAAGCTGTCCATTCATCAGTATCCTGAGCTAATGTTTTCCAATCAATCCGTGTAATCTACTTCTTTCAAATCATGGTTAATGTTATTCTCCCACCTCATTCTTGGTCTACCAACTGGGCGTTTTTCTTCTGATTTACCTACAAGAAGCTTCCATACCCCTCTTTCATTACCCATTAGTGCCACATGTACTACCCATCGCAGTCTACGATATTTAACTGTTATTATATCTGGCTTCCTATAAAGACCATGTAGTTCACTGTTATGTAGTTTTCACCCTTCATCTCTCTGTTCACCTCTCTTTGTCCAAACATTTTTCCAAGAACTTTATTCTCAAATACTCTTAATCATCTTTCCTCCCTTAAAGTAAGAGTCCATGTTTATCATCCGTATAACTGGGAAAATAACAGTTCTATATATTTTCAGTTTAATGTTTTCTGAAAGAAGATGTAACGACAATAGTCTCTGTAATGTGTTATAGTATGCATTTCCAGAATTGAGTTTATGTTTAATTTATTTGTGCATCTCATTCTTTTTTGTAATTATTAGTAAATTATCAGTATTTCTATTATAACTAATAAATTTTCTCGAAAATCTTTTAAGTGTTTTTATTTCACGGAATCTTTATATGACCAAAATGGAATGTTACCTGCAGGTTGGAGTACACTGGTTGAGTGTATATGGGCCTAGCAGTATTTATTCACAAAATAAACTGAAATATAGGGAAAGCTCACAGAAAGATCTCACACCGTAACTGTTTACAATATTCTGTTTCATACAGTACCTCGTAACCTTATCTGTCATTCAACTAAAATAATTATTGTTGGATTGAAGTCTGAAGAGATAACAATGAAAACAAAATATTATGACAAACTGCTGGTTGAAGGAAGAACATTCTTAACAGAGAATGTCTCGTAATTTGTGAAAAAATCAATAAAAAGTAGTAGTAGTAGTAGTAGTAGTAACTAACTACTGGCACTATCGAATCCGTAGGTTAATGGCCACACGGATATAAAGCTCTCCTTGCATCCCTATCCTATGCAATACTTTAAAATTATCCCCTGTATAATCTACATCCCTCAAATCATGGTTAATATTATTCATCCACATCATTCGTGGTCTACCATCTGAGTGCTCTCCCTCTGGTTTTCCTACAACAATCTTCCATGCCCTATTCTATTCCCCATTCGTGCCACTTGCCCTGCCCATAGCAGTCTACGAGACTTAAGTGTTCGTATTATATCTGGTTTCTTATGAAGATCATGTAGCTCACTGTAATGAAGTCTTCCCCATTCACCTATTCGTTCATCTGTGTTTAGTCTAAAAAAATTCTGAATATTTTATTCTCAAATGCTCGTAACCTTTTCTCTTTCCTTAAAGTAAGAGTTTGTTTTGCATCCATATAGGCCTAATTGGAAGAATAACAGTTTGAATTGTTTTGGAGAAGATTGGACTACAGGAGTCCCTGTAATGTGTAATAGCATGTATTTCCAGAATTGAGCCTATGTTTAATTTATTGATGCATCTCATTCCTGTTTGTAATTATTGTTCCTAGGTATTTGAATTCAGGTAGTTCTTCAAAATTTCCCTCATTTGCCAGTAACTGTCCATTTCCATTACAGCCTATATTGTATTCCTATGTGTGAGGATATATCTAATTATATTGAAGTCTACTTCCATCCCCAATTTCTTAGCGTTACTGAATGGAGTGTGTAACCATAAGAATTTGGGACGGTAATTTTATTTAATAAGGATCTTAAAATTACGGCGCGTATTATCATTGCAATAGTAATAATTCACTTACCTATTTCTTACATCAAAGAGGATCAAATAATCCGATTAAATATAAATATTTACAATATCCCATTCCATTCATATTTTTCATTTATTAAAGATACCGTACCTTTCCATATATTATTGTAATTATACTTTTAACAATGTTGATACTAACGGTTCAAATTTTGGATTGAAGGAGCAGACAAATTTGGCTGATGGTTCTCTTATGTGTCGTGCACTTATGACACAAGATGCACCATTTATAATATAAGAATAAAATATCCGAGATCTCAGTCTTCCTCAACTTTGGATTTGGGGTGTGGAGTACTTTCGAAGAATATGCTTCATCTTCAGCTTGTAACTCGGTACTGGTAGTTTGGGAGAATTTTGTAGAGTGGGTTGATGTCGCAGGGTGAGTTCTCAATCAGCAGGTGAGTGTTTTTGGTTTCTTTTAGTATTTCGATTTCTTCGAAAATCGAAATTTTCAGTCTGTTGTTTTCTCTATGGATGACGGACAAAGTGTTGTCGGTGCTACTGAATTAGTAACCTGTTTCTATGACATATTTTGCAAAGTGAGACTTACCTTCATTAAATATAAAGTCCTTAATATGTTCGTTATAACGTATGTTGAAATTTCTAGTTGCTCTGTCAATATAAAACTACGCTTTATTTCTCTTCCGATGGAAGTAGTGTTTATTTCGTTAATTTCGTCCCTAAACTCCGTTTAAATATTTCACATATTTCTTGATATCTATTCAGCATTTATTTCGTCTTCTTCTTCTTCTTCTACTTCATGAAATTTGGCCTTTTGACCTGTTTTCACATCAAGCGGGATTTAATGAATCTTCCCATTTGTAGATGGGCGTCCAACACCTCTATGTCCTATTGGTTTGTAATTTAGTAACAGCTGAGGGATTCTATCTGTAGGCATTATTTTAACATGTGCATACCACTTGTTTCTCAACTTGTCAATTCTATTTGTTAAATCTAAAATATTTAAATATTTTCTAATATCTTAATTTGTTTTTCTGTCCAAAATTATCACACCTGCTACTGAACCTAAGAGCTTCATTTCTGCAGTGTCTATTTTTCTTCTGTCTGAACGGTTAAGAGTCCAATTATCACTTGCATTTATTTCTTCTTTACATAAAATGTAAATAAAAAACTATCAGTCACAATAGTTCCTAATTTTAGAATTTCATGTTATGTTCGTCTCGTACAAATACCATTGCTTTGGTTATTTATTTAGTTGTTGAACAGGATTACAATGTATAAACAACTTCCGGTTGCCAAAGTTTATTTCTTCCATTCACTTCTATCTTCCCAGGCTCCTCCCTTCTAACCATTCACTTTCATCGATATTCTGATCTCTTGTATTCATGTAATATTTGTTGTCCGCAGTGGTCTAGTGATTAAGTTCTTAGCCCCAAGACACGAGGGTCGCGGGTTTAAACCCGGTCGAGGTCGATGGATTTTTAAGATGGAAAAATCCATGGGACAAGTCTGCCGAGTGGGACTCCAAGCCGTGGTTCCCAAGTTTACAGATTTTCGGGTTCATAAAAGAACCTCAAATCTGAATAAAAAAGGTCTCTTAGCAAATTTAACCGACCATCAACAGTCCGAGTAATAACTTAGTTTCTCATTAGATGTCTCCTTAAGGCGATGTATTAACCATTGTACATCGCTGAAATATGTAGGGAAATAAATGTAACCGAATTAGTCTGGTTAAGAAACTTCCGCACTGGGGAAGCACCCACGTCCCGCAGCTGGACGAACAGGGACCAGTAATCTAATCTCTGGGCATTCCCCAACCAACTTCATCATCATCATCATCCTTCACGGATTAGGTATTTGCCTGTTCCGATCTCACATCTGTTCAGCACAGAGCTTTCTTGGTTTTCCTACCAATGTTCATCCTCCAAGATTATACATCAGAGCCATCTTTGGTATCCTATCCTCACATCAAATAACTTTTTAAGGCCATTTCTGCAACGACGTTCTTCTGACATAACCATACAATTTTAATTGTCTACATTTAATTAAGTCTAATATAACATTTTGGAATTTTATTTCCCATGATTACAGTGTTCCTACTTTTGTTATCTGGAATACTTAGCTGATCTTTTTAAATCGTCATTTATGATATTATTATTCAGTTCCCAAGTCTCAGCTCTTTGCGTCATGGTGTTCTTAACTACTGATTTATATTTTTTTGTATTTTAGTATTAGCTGCTGCGCCTAAATAAATGAAAATTAATGTGATTTTATGTTTAGTTGAATAAGTGAAAGGAAAAATAATTATAAATGTATATCGTAATTATTTTAAGATTCCCGTGTTGATTACCCGGTGCTGCCCGGGAATCTACTTATTTCGATCTTCTTGGCATAAATGAGCTAAATGACAAAATTCGTTATTTTGAGTTATCCTTAAAAAAATACCCGCCATGTGCTGCTATGCTTGCACAGGAATCTACGTACTTGTCTCGATCTTCTTGGCATCAATGAAAGACAAAAATGGTTATTGTGACTTATCCATAAGGGATAAACAAATGCTGTCGCGGACTTACTTTGTAGAGCGTTTTGAGATATTCAATTCTGTGTACATTAATTTTGTGTATTTGTTATGGTTTAGGCAACGTAAGTCATTTAAGCGTCCAAAGAGCTACTTTTTTCACGTTTTCCACTACATACGGCGATTTTTAAGGGTGTAGGAGTTGAGTATCACAATTCTCTTATAGCCTATGTTCATTCCGGGAATCTCTAGAACATTTTGCAAAAAATCCCATCCAATCGGATCAACGGTCTGGCAGCGCATAAAGTACAAACAAACAAACAAACAAACAAACAAACATTCATTTTAATATATAATGATAATCCTTTACATTAATACATCAATATCCCATTTAACGTTTTTACTACCATCTCCCATTCATTACATTGTTTTAGTTTTGTCTGTAAATAATAGTGCGTTTTGTCGTACTCAAAGCAATGGCGAACATGATTGAGAGTTCAACTTCCTACATTTCGGGGTTGTCAACCTAAATAATTATACTGTAATAAAAATAACTATACTGTAATATTACATATTACAAAATGCGTGTGGGAAGTAAAACCACTGCCCTCTAAGTATACTACTACATACAATGTATATACAAAAAATATCCAAAAGGTAGTGTTAATATACATTATACGAAACAAATCACTGAATTTTAAATGAACTGAACTTTATTTAAAACAATATAGGACTAAACAATAAATACGTACTTGCAGTAATTGTATCACCAATTGGTCTCACGGCCTCCTGTTGTTTCAACTAATAAAAATTGCCCACACTGTTAATGATAGTCAATTTTTATAATGAACGCAAATATTTCCAACAAAGATATTATTTTACTATAATTTATAATTTTAAAAACACTATGGTGCAAACAAATAATGTACAATACACGTTTGCGAACAGTCTTACAGAATCTCGGAAATTAAAAACCTCGCTATCGCTCGGTTTTAAAACATTTTCCTCAATTCTGTAAAAACCACTTCCCAACCTCGCAACGTAATATACTATTATATATAGTATTTGTTGCTTAATTAACTTAATTCATAAGCAGAATTTTGGAGGCGATGTTCTGTATCTGAAGTTACAATTTGGTATCTGCAAAAAATATTTTTAAAATGTGTATTCCATTTATTGTATTACAATAATTTAGAACACGAGAAAATGAGGAATCTTGAAACCCTTAACATTGAATAAAATATATATAAAACGTTAAGCAAATCATTTATGACATAATTTATCTTTGTATGACATTTTATTACACTCTTAAACATTTCTTCTTCATATGACTCTCTCTAGGGCTATCTGTAACTTTCAATGCAACAGGACGTATGAGGAATGAAAAAAAGGGGCATGAAAACTCCTTGTAGGAAAACCGGAGGGCAAGCGCTCAGTAGAAAGGCCAAGAATGGCATGGAAGAATAATATTAACCACGGTTTCAGGGAGGTTAATTGTGCAGGATGAAAATAAAAAATGTTAGCTGATGATAGGGACTTATGGAGACCTAATTCGCGGCCATGAACCTCCAGGTTCAATATTACCAATTAACCAATTGATACGATCGAACTCTGGGGTTTCTGGAAGCTCGGACATAATCCCTCCATATGCCCAAACCCAGAACTAATATATTCCAATCATTCGCCGAGTAATTAAACATACCTCAAATGATGGTTAATACCATCTGATTCTTGGTCTAGCTACTAATTTTCAACAAGAAGTTTTTATATCCCTCTTTCATTCCTCATTCGTGTTACACATTTAAGATATACAAACACGTTTCCTTGCTGTATAACAAATTACGTAAAACTATTCACAAATTAATCATCCTTCGATCATATTTACAAATGTATGTATTGCGAAACGTTTACTGAGCTCTGGTTCAATCAATTATCTTCTTCTTCCTTCCAAGTATTAGGCTAAGGCCTGTTACGATCCTATAGAAGATTTTCCCTCCAGCGTTTCATAGGACGACCCAGTGATCTTCGTCCTCTTGATATATAATTGGGGATTCGATTTGAACTCTTTCTTTCTAGATGGTGTTTCCAATTTAGTTGGTACTGTTTAATATATTCCAAAATTGGCGTAGTCTTCAATTCTTTTAAGATATCGGTGTTCCTTTTCCGATCCCATCTGGTGTAACCCGCTGTTCTGCGCATGAATCTCATTTCACTAGTCGTTTTTCTGCTTTCGTGTTGTCTTTTTAGTGTCCATGCTTCACTACCATAGGTCAACACTGGTCTGGCCAAAGTGTTACATAAACGTAATCTAGTGTTTTTTTTTACAAGGGATGGTTTCATAACTTGATTAATAATTCCCAAACTTTTATTATAATTTAATTTTTTCAGGGATATCCTTTTCATCCCAGATAGAGAGATAATATCCAAGATATTTAAATTGATTAGATCTCTCTAAAATTTTATTCTGGAGACATATTTTACTTTTTATGGGGTCCTTCCCATGAAGTGCCATAATTTTAGTTTTGTTAATTGATATTTCCATATTAAATGTGGCACCTATTTTTTTGTAAATTCTAAATTGATCGTTGCAAATCAATTATCCAATACGGAATATAGGGTTGAGGTGGAAGCGCAAATTCTATCCTTTTTCCCTTAACATCACGACAAAAAGAATCATAAAAATCTTCTAGCAGAAACCTTTAGATTACTCTACAAATTTAATTTATTTAGAATTCAACGTGCCAAATATTAAATTTTCAAACATACATTGCTTACTTATTTTCATAAAAATAAAAACGAATTTAAAGAGCACAATCGAAGTTTTTACAACATCAGACAAAATCCTACTTCTTAGCTACATCTTCTAAAATTTTATACAACTGCTGAATCTAAACATAGTGGATATCTAGGACCAAAATTATATAATGAATTAATTAGATCTAATCCAGAGCTAAGTAAACTAAACACAGCTAGTTTTAAAAAAGCAATTAAATTAATTAATTTAAATTAGTTAATTAAGTACAAAAATAATCATATGAACATTTTAAAATAATACATATGAAGCATCTATTTTTGCTTATTATTATAACCTAATATATTACTAATTACTTTCTTCTGTATTATTGGTTTTAATCCATCGCATTATATAGTTTATATTATTTTATGTGTATCATTCTCCATTGCATTAATTATTTTGCTAGAATAAGTTTTACTCCCAATACATTTGTTTTTATCTGTACGTGTCAATTTATGTAAAAATGAAACTGGCCCCTAACTTTAAATGTATATACTCTATTTGTATTATTCATGTAACTGAACTGCGCCCGAGCACGAGCATTACAGTAAGATTTTAAAGTAAAAAAAAAAGTTGAAACATTTTAAGTAAAATTTTAACATACTTAAATTAATAACCAATTTTAAATTAATAATATTTTAAAATCCCCTTACTTATAAAATATATAAACAAGTTTATCCCTGCCTATTCGGGTGTCAATATTGTATATAACATTTATTTGTAAATAAAATTTATTCTTATTCTTAAAAAAAATATCCTGCCCAGCACAATATGACTTAGGTTTTCTTATTATATATAAGTTATATGGTTTTCCATGAAGATCTTGTAACTCACCGTTATGTTTTTTTAATGCCCCAGGATGTCATTTCGACATTTCTGGTATTCTGTCCTGGCTTTGGCTTAATTGTAACCACTTCTGAATTTGGGGCGCCTAGAAGGCGGAGCTATGTTACCCCGATTGTATGATGGGTGATAAATGGTAATGAAGCGCCAGGAGAGTTATTAACCTAAACTTAACCTAAATTCCAGACCATGAGCAACCACAGGAATAATTCCCTTTAAGGAAAAATTGCTATGGTTTGACCGGGAATCGAATCCGGGACCTCATGAACAGTAGTCAGAAACGCTGACCACTGGTCCATGAGGCGCTGTTGTGTAGTTTTATACTATCACCTTCTGTACGTCTCACTAAAAATTCTCAATCTTAATATTTTCTCCTCTCTCCACGTAAGAGTCCCTGTTTCGTTTAAAAAAATAAAGTGATGAAAAAATTGTAATATTGCTCATAAGAGAACATATTGTTTTATCATTTACTTGTTGCTGATTACTCTAGAGGGTATGATTTTCATATTACCAGCCTGAATTGATTATCCGACATGGATATCCGGTGGAGAGGCACACGGTGATGACCCAGGACGGCTATCAGCTCACCCTCCATCGCATCCCCTACAGCGCCAAATTCCGTCGACGTCACAATCCTTTCAACACTAATGAAGTTGGAATGGAATTTAAACCACAAGAGGATATAGAATCTGATACTGTGGACTACATGTTTGAAATGTCAGGAAAGCCAGCAGTATTTCTTCAGCATGGTGTGTTGGCTAGCTCCTTGGACTGGGTTCTCACCGGACCTTCCAAAGCATTAGGTAAGTTTAACTTATCTTTACGTTAATTTAGATTTACTCTTCCTCACTAAACGTGCAGTCCAACCTATAATCAGTCCTGTGGTCACCATGTTCGCCTCGACATGGATTTTTAACCCATTAATTGGCGAAAAATTAATTTCTCGTGCCAGTTACTTACATGTGACGGACCGCATTGAAAACAAAATCACGCATGACTGTTATTATTAGGTTTATTGTGTAATTCGATACACATTTAAGTTATTACGACTGGTTTGTTTTCATCTGTTTCAATAATAGTACTAAATAAATCGAACCAATTGATGTATCCTATAAAATACATTGCTAATTAAAGGGTTCTTCTTCGGCTTTCCCCCATTTATAGGTTTTCGTCTTCAATTTCCATTTATTTCTATCATTCCAATCTTCTTCATCCAAATTCCTATCAACTATTATAGTTCTGACATAAGTTTGGTCTGCCACGTTTATTTCTATCAGGGGGCGACCATTGGTATATATATTTTTGGCGATCTTTCATTTTCCATTCTTTATACATGGCCTTACCATTTAAGAGTTTGATTTTCAATCCTCTTAACAACAGATGTGGCGACATCCATTTGTCTCCAAATGAATTAATTTCTTATTTTACCCTATCTAATTAAAGGGTTAAGGGCGCAAAATCCCTGAGTATGATTTCCTTCGAAAGGGAAGTTAAGCCATGGGTCCCGTGTCATAAATTTACGACACGTAAAAGAACTTTCTTGTTCTTATCCTAATACCAGGCTTACAGCCTATAGTGAAGTGAGTTTCTTCCATTTGTGTTAAAGTCTTCTGCTGCAATTTTTGATAATCTGTCATTATTCCATTCGTGGCACTTACTTGATCTACCTATAATGGCGTAGCCCAATGTTGAACCATAGCCTCTCTTTTCTAAGGAGTTACTAATTAAGTTAATTTAGTTATCTTATTTGCCCATAGATGTCATGAATATCATGAGACAATTAGCAGGCAATTAAGGTATTACTAGGATTTTGAGATCAGTAAATTTTCTTTAGAGGCCTTTTTATCCAGGCTTAAGGATCTTTCACAAGCCTTAAAATATTCAGACTCGAGCCCTACGGCTTAAAGTCCCTCCCGGAGGATTTACTCCTTGGATTTTTCCATCCTAAAAATCAATCGACCGCGAACAAATTTGAACCCGCGACCCTCTTGTCAGAGGCAAGGAGCATAAACACTAATCCACCGCGGCTGACTACACATTCATTTATTGGTTGAATTTCTCATTGTTATCGAATATATCCATTAAAATTTCTATCGTATTGTATATTTTGCTCACAGTTTTTTTAATTGTAATCACTTCTTGTTTTTACACATTGAATTTGTTTTGGTTGTTCGAGCTCATGTGACAGAAGACAAGCGACGTCAGATAGTACTTACAAATTTATAAATTAATATTTTAGTTTGAATTCAAGGTATTTATTCCTCAGGCCAAAATTAAAACGTCTCTGAAAAAAAAAAAAACTTACCGGTATTTGAATGACTATGTTTAGGGAGCGGGATGAATTAAGGAATTTTCATGGTATGACTATTTCTGACGACAGTACATTCAACCTATCTCAATCCGTTGTCAGTACAAACAGATCACGTAAGAATTTGGAATTGTGCTCTAGTATGTATAACACATAAAGTTATTGTTTATTTCTTACACATTGCTTACATAGTTATCACATTTTAGCATCAAATCATTGTTTTTTTTACATTCAAAGTTTTCATCTTCTTCTTATTTTTGTTTTAAATCCATGACATGTTCCATCCACAATTAAGAGTCCCTCCATATAATTTTTGGTCTTCCAGGAATTTACCTGTTGCTATGCGTACAATTATATCTGGTGTCATGCGCGATATATGTTTATTCCATTCAAATCTTTTTTTTTTACCAATTCGCCTATAGCCTGAATATTCAGCTGTCTTCTTATTTCTTCATTTCTAATTTTATCCTTCCTTGATTTACGTATAATTTTCCTCAGAATATTAATTTAATTTTTTTCTAAAGTTTGTTTTAACAGAGTCTGCTCTTGTTTCGGAAGCATAAGTCAATATTGGGACAATAAAATTGTATTCTCAAAATTCCCTAAAAAGACGATACAGTGCATGCGTACATAATTCCACAGTTAACTCATCCCAATTCCTATTTATGCTAATAACGTAATCTTTTAAAGAAAGCAGTTAATACAAATTCTTACTCATCCCAATTGTTTAGTACGGTTATGCATTAGATGGTCAGACAACTTCACTTCAAAGGGGGGAGGCCTTTCTCAGCAGATCCACCCTCATCATTAACAGAAAGGCGTGGCAATAATCTGTAGTCGTAATACTGTCACGTTTCTACAATTGGAATTCCATTTATATTATGTTACTTCAATAAATAACATAAGCTAGAACTTTAGTGTTAGAAAATTTACTCA